>QODF01000004.1:980274-1009620 GCA_024372805.1 Oostethus manadensis | reverse complement strand
GTTGCATCTAATATAGTGTATAGCATTAATGCAGTATTAAAATAGCACTTCACACAGCATAACATTGTTTTTGGATGGGAAAAAGTGCAAGGGAGCAGAACTGGCTTGCAGGGGACATGTATGTGTGTGTATTAATAAGATATATGATTAAATGACACTAATTAGCATAGTCAGCTCTGAGATAAAGCTAAGATGTTTTTGTTGAGCTTATTTTCAACATATTCTGACCTACACCGGATTACTTTTAGCATCTTTAATGTACTAATTCTATCAAATGTCCCTTTTATGTATGCCACTCTCGGTGGAAAAAGTTAAGACATTTAATGCAAAGACACCTTGGTATCCATGGTTACCAGCATCCTTCTTTGTTTTATTTGTACCACTGCTTTGTCTATTAATGTCTTAGAAATGCAAGTCTTCATTCAAACAAACCTCATCCTTCTCTTCTTAAAGGGGGTGTGGACTCGCTAAATTCGCCACAACCAGGTCACACACACACACGCACATGCATACGCACACGCACACCCGCACTAATATGTGCAAGCATTAAAAAAAAAGTCTAATATATTCCCAGTGCTACTTGTGAATATGAATAAAAGCTCAATTATTCATGTTGCCGTTGGCACGCAAGACAAACGAGCTTTAATTAGTGTTGTGTACTCGTGCACAATTACACAATTGCTGACGCGCATTGGTCAGGACGTTGTTGTTGTTGTCAACACGCGCCAGCTAGCTAGTTCGCTCCTCTTTGTCCTCAGCATGGAAAAGCTGATAATGAGACAGATTGAGGACTTTAGTTGATGAGAAGCATGAGATTCTCTTTACTCTCAGCCCAGTGAGGATGGGGAGGATGATGATGATGATGATGCTGGCATTAATGGCTATCAAACATGATCATAGCAGGCCTGACTTCATCACTCCACCATAAGAAAGACACTGGGCAAAAACAACTTCCAAGACCAAAACCACTGCTGAGCAAAAACATTAAGGCTTCAAACATCTTGATGATCCCCAAAACCTTTGGGAAAATACTCTGTGGTCTGAAGATGCAAAAGGTTTTCTTTTTGGAAGGCGTGCGTCCCATTCAATCTGGCATAAAGGCAACGCCGCATTTCATCATAGCAACAGTAAAATATGGTGGTGGTAGTGTGATGGTCTGAGACTGTTTTGCTGCTTCAGGACCAGGAAAACTTGATGTGGTAAAAGGAAGCATGAATTCTGCAGTCTAGCAAAAAATCCAGAAGGAGAATGTCCAGCCATCTGTCGGTGACCTGAAAGCAACTTGTTGTGCAGGAGGACAATGATCCAAAACACACGGGAAAGTCCACCTCTGAATGGCTGAAGGAGAAGCAAATGAAGACTTTGGAGTCTGACCTGAATCCTATTGAGATGTTGTGGCATGACCTTAAAAAGGCGCTTCATTCTGGAAAACCTCCAATGCGACTGAATGACAATTCTGCCAAATTCCTTTTGCAGTTTTTGCCGCTAAGGGTAGCCCAACCACTAATGAGCTTTAGGCTAAAATCGCTTTTGCGCACGGGGCCATGTCGCTTGGCATGTAATCAAAAACTGCATTTTGAGTTCAGTAGTGTTGTCATTGACTAATAGTTATATTTACATCACAAGTGTGACAAACACACACAAAATCCAAAATCCGGAAGGGGCAAACACTTTTTCCACACCACAGCAGATAGCATGTGTGTGAGTAAGGAGGTATTGAAGTGTGCTTGACATGAGTGAGAAGGAAGAAGAAGAGGAGATAATGGCAGTGGCAGATGATTCTGGGTTTGAATATTGCATGCGCTGAGATTTTTGTCTTTGGGAGTGCGATTGACCAACATGACACGGCTAACAGTATAAATGGGCCGCGTTATGATGATAAGATCACGGCCTAATAAGATATTTATGTGACACGCTGACGGAGACGTCTCTGGGCTTCCCGTGGCGGCCGTCTTCACGCCTCGCCGAGCCGCTGAGGATCAAAGGCAAATTCCCCAAATGGGCTTGTTAAATGGAGAGGAAATGGAATAAATGAATCATATTTTAAAGGACAGGGCAGGCTGGCATGAAAGACAGGAAAAAGGCCTTTGCTCTTACAAACTGGAAAGTCACACAATGTCGATTATGTTTTGGATTTTACCCTCATCAATCAATCACTTTCTGTGTTAGCATCAACACGACAAATTAGTTTGTTTCACTTTCCCCCATGCACATTCAAATTCTTTTGTTTCTACACGGAGGAGAGAAATAGACCTGAAAGGCACACTAGCGTGCTAAAGTACTTTTGAATGATGCAGTAGCATTATAGCAATCATATATACATTACAGCAATCTAATTTATCTTATTAAGTAGGACTTGTGCTATTTACGCTATGACAGGAACAATTTAAATCAAAGTTGAAGCACTAAATAAATACAGACCACCATCCACCTGGAGTTCATTTTCCAGAGAAGCTGCGTACCACATACAGTACAGTATATGCACATTAGCGCTCGGCAAGGTCATCAGCTCTTCCCTTTATTCGTTCCCACATAGTATCAGCGTTTGGGAGCAAGTACGAGATAAAATAAAAAGGGTACAAATACAGTATCTGTGCAGCATGTAAGAACGAAGGAGGTGCGTTCAAGGACCATCAAACACTGGTGCTAACATTTGACCCACACTGTATCTACCATGTTGTGCAGAGTTACAGTAATATAAAGTACACAATAGTACTTGTTGGAAACGCACACTCTATCTCATTAGCTCTTTAGCATTAAAGCTACATACACACGCACACACACTTTGAAAGTGTGTAAATTCCAACATCTATGCAAATACACTTCCAATGCACGATGGCACAACCTCCAAAGATACTGCCATATTCTACTAGTCTCTTGAAGAACCCTACATCAGTTCGTGGAGGAGTTGCTCTGTCAACACCCACAATGTTGATTGGACAGCTTCAAGGGTGCACAATAGGAGCGCACGTACGTGCACGTGTACCAACATGTCATATCCAGAGGGCCCAATTAGCCGTAGCGACAACGCGCACACTGGCGTTGCCCTGACAGTCAACTGCCAGCCTCCATGTCGAACCACGAGGTCCGCCTGTCAGCCCCATCACGGCGGCCATGACGCCTCCCGCGGCATGCGCTGCACAAACGTGCACGCTCTTTTGCCACTACGCTAATTAGCTTAATGTTGATAATGAGGATGGCTGACATGCTAACACTACAAGAGTGAAGCTAAACACAAGTGCGACACAGCCTTACCCCCCACACGCACATGCACACGCACACGCACACGGCAGCTTCATTAGCATAGTCTTTAACGTGTGTTGTTGTTGGGTGATTTGCAATAAATGGATGTTTTCAGGCGTGTGAGAATGTTGCAGAATGTCCAGCCACTGCCTTCAGGGATGGGATTGATGACTTGATGATGGAATAACTTGCAAAATACACCAAATCAATATCACTTTTGTATCACAGTATTCATGCAATCTATGCAATATCACCATCACTGGTAGCAACACCCAACATTTTCATACTGATACTGATATAGCTCTAACACAGGGCATGGTATCGCCAATACCACACCCTTGCTTGAAAAGCACGGATTAGTCTCTCTAAATCCGTTTTAGACAATATTCCCTTGATGTTGGCAATGTTCTTAGGTGAAAAGCTGCAGATGTTGTTGATTTCACGTGTTCAGGTCTGAGTCCATTATTACCCCCAGATTTCTAACCTGATGATTAGGTTGTGGAGAAAGAGTCTCAGGGTGGCTTTTAACACTTTGTTTCTGTGGGCCAAAGACACTGATTTAAGTTTAGCTGTAGAAAGTTGTTTTGCATCCACACACTTGGTTTGATGCCGTGACTAAGTAAATCTGCAGGACAATGTTCACCTGCTGTCAGTGACACACAGATCTAAGTGTGGTCTGCATAGTCATTAGCTGGTCTAAAAAAACATGCACGGATCGAACTCCAAGGGTCCCTTGTTCTTCCAAGGGATGTGGATTTGATTTCTTTGATCAAACAGTCTGTCTCTTAACTAATCTACATGGTTTGACAGTAACACTCCTTCCCTGGACCTCTGCTTGATTTGAGGTTCCTTACTGTCCTAGACAACAGTAATGATGCTGTTGGGAATAACAGCTATGGGCACCAATGATGGGGGCCGAGCTGGGGGAGCTTTGGTTGGCGGTGTGGGCTGAGGATAGAATTCTTGATCTTGCCGTGTCTGGAGTGAGTGGTGCTATCTTTATCCTTGGCTTCACCAACATTTCAAGACTGTCAGGAAATCTCATTGGTAATGGTGGAGTGAAGCTTCTCTGGAGGGTGTAGATGCAGCAGGTGGTTCCCAGGCCTGTGGTGAGTTCTCTGGTGAAAGTAAAAGAGGAGCTGCTGCATCTGAAACCTGAGTTCCGGATTCTAAAGTAGCAGCTGTGGTCGCTGTGGCTGAATGCTTTGCTGGGGCATTGGGTTGAGGTCTTCTCTCGCTCTTCTTCGCCCGTTGACATTTAGTCCAGGCTCTGAAATATTTAATTAAAACCTGTTTTAAGTTTTCAGGCTGTTGCTTTCTGACATCCACTGCATGAACAATCATATGTTTTTACCTCTTGGTGTTTTGCCAGGTCCTCAAATATCAGTTTTGTGATGTCAGGAAGAGTGGCGTTTGGATAGCTGGACGTAGCTATTCTGTTTATGTTTGTCTGTCCAAGCAGTGTTTTTCCACCCTTTCCTTTGGAGGTAAATGTGGACGTCCTATCACTGGATTCCACTGGGAGTGTTTCATAAAGTTCATTTTTGGTTTGTAAGGCAAAAATCCTTGCTTTTAGCACACAAATTTCTTGCTGATATATGCCACAGCTTTCACAAGGAGACTTTGTTTCGAACCTCCAGGCATGTTTTGAAAGTTGTAGTCTCTGGTTTGTCAGATATGTTTGCTTCAACAAGTCTAAGTCACTTTTACACTCCTATTACTCAATATAGTAGACTTAATAAGACCTATTAGACATAGAAAACCTGTTTACAACCTTCTAAATATGCATTTTGACCTTATAAAACAAAGTAAGACATTAATAAGACACATGCTCATGTGTGTGGCTATAAATGTTTTCTGGTGCTGGGGGCGTCAAGTGAGTGGTGGACAGGAAGTGACGGCGGTTTAGCGTTGAATTTTAGCTTGGCACGGGTTACGCCCGCAACAGTAGCCCACGATTTTATGAGGGATTTTTAGTAGGGATTATTGTGCTTGTTGTGAAATCATTCACAGCTGTAATAAAAGTTTACAGTAACATTAAAGTAACGTTACTGACACCTAGTGGCCAATGTACAATGCTACATATCATCACAACCTCCATCCACCATCAGAATGCGCCTTCTGGGTACTTTATATATCTCTTTTACTTCATTTGGACATTTTTACACTTGAAATGCTTAATTTAGGCAAAAATACAGTACAAAGGCTAAAAATACAGTATAGTTTAGTAGCCTACGTGTGCATGAGGTGGGAGAACGTCAGTTCAAGGACCGCCAAACAAAGTCAGACAAATTGCCACTCCCATTAAACATTAGAAAACTAGAGTATTTCTAACTGTATATTATTTTTAAAAATAAAACAAAGGCCCATATTTACAAAATGTATATTTTTTTACATAAAATTTGATGTAGTTATAGTTGTAATAATTGGGTATGGAATTGTTTACCATAGCTAGGACCCACAGATTCTATCTGCGATTAAATGTGATTAATTATGAGTTAACTATGGACCAAATTTAATCACAATAAAATATTTTAATTGTTTGACCGCCCGAATTGCTGTATGATAATTGTCATAGGTTGCAGGATGATTAAGAAGATGAAATGAGTATCATTAAATTGTGGAAGAGGAAAACACACCTGTTCTAGTTGTCCTCCTCACACACACACATATGGGGTGTGTGTGGTGTATATTTATGACGCAGGGTGGCACAGGTGATGGATGGGACGGCTGCTGGATTACAAGGGCACAACATTGCCTTTCCAGGCTGATAGCCTGAAAAAGTGGCGCCTCTTTTTCTCCGCTCATTTTTCTATCCCTCCGTCCAGGTGGATGATATAGAGCAGCGCTGGGGGGTACTTCTCGTTGACATGCTGGAGTACACCCCCACCCCTACCCCCACTCAACACACACACGGGCGTGAGATTGAGAAGAGTCCGATGATGGCGGCTGTTTGAAGGCGGACATGTTGGAAGCGTGATGTTGAGCTATGTTTGCACAGTGCCCTGGGGCGGGGGGCACGGATATATAAAATGGTTGTAAATTTGCATTAGACTCAATCCATCACCAGTGGCCTACAGAGAGATGGCGTGGGGGGAGAGAGTGGCGGCGAAGCCAATCCTGCTCCGCTCCTGACGAATTCCTCTTGAATTGAGTGTGAATGTAACAATTCCACAAATCATTTGTCAAACTTTCATGGCTCTGAACCGAACCCCCCATACCCTCTCCCTAAATGGGCGTATGTATCAGGCAAAGAAAAGAACCGGGTTCTGCTAGAATGTGCCAGGTGAAGATCTAGCAAGTCTATGGAGGTGAGGAACATCCCAAAACTGCATCAACCTTTTTTAGATGGACGTGTCCAGCATTCAAGACACAAAGTATGTCCCTTGTTGGATCAGTACGGGTCTTGGCAACCAGGTGACACAGCACACTCATAGGGTTTGCCCCCGCATGCTCATCTCCTTTTATTGCCATATGCCCATCACATCCCTAGCTTTTTCTATTCAAATACCGGATAGGCATGTATAGGCAGCAGCTTCCACTTCCTGCCATCATTCAGCATCTTCTCACAGCCACTGAAGAGGAGTGGGCCGCCATTCCAAGATGAAGTCAATGCCAAGGAGAGGCGCTGCACTGCATGAGGCAAAGGCTGCTCACACCAAGCACTGACCCCCATACTCTTAAACTACACATTTTGGGGTGGCCTTTTATTGTGGCCAGCCTGAGGAACATCTCTATGTGTCGTGCTGTCAGCATCCTAATATGCCACACCTGTGAGGCGAATGGATTATGATTATGCTAAAAGGCAAATATTTAAAAGAAATATGACTCATAGAAAAAGTCGAGGCTCAGCTCATGAAAGATGGCAGCCGATACAAAATGTTGTGTTTATATTGAAACAGCATGCTTTCGTGTGTGAATGCATGCTTTGTAGAAGAGAAAGAAAGGAGGATAAAAAAGGAGGAGGAGGATGGACAAAGATGAGTGAGGAAGAGGAGGAAGGAGGACAGAAGCAAAGGGCCTGGAGCGGGAAAAAAAAAATCTTCATTCCTCATTATCATCATCACGAGTTTGGCAAATTTAACAATTTGTCTTCCTGGTTATTTTTACACAAAAGACACTTTTGGTCTTTCAGCTTAATGAGGATGATGATGATGATGAAGCAAGGCCACTGATACATGAAGATGGATGTGCAGCGTTCTGCATTCATATTTCATATATATACCATAACACCAACAGCAATAAGCACCCCCAAAGTGCTGATTGAGTCTCTGGGGGCTAAAAAGAACAACATCAATGAAACTCTGACGGACACCAGAAAAATGTTGACGAGGGACAAGGAAGCCTTCTTTCTTATTATTATTGTGTGTGTGTGTGTGTGTGTGTGTGCGCGCGTGTGTGTGTGTGTGTGTGTGTGAGCTGGGTGGGTTGATGAAGATAAATAGGCGTGCAACGAGACATGCAGGGAAGATGTAATTGACATCTAACATGCACGCTAACCTCCTGTTCCTCCGGTGGTTGGGGGGTGCCACGTGAGGGTCATCCAAACTAATGAACTAATAATTGTTTTTACCTAATTGTGTTACTTAATACACTCACACTTCCAAAGTTGATTCCACTTCGAGTCTTGACTCCCCGTCATACTGTATATTACTTTACAACACACTCTACGTTGTAACCTTTGCATGTGTCAAAAATAGACACTTTTTCCAGCTTTTCTGACAGTCCTGAAATGAAATGTCCAAGAAAAGCAGGGATCTACTGTATATAAACTCCAGTATGTATAAATAACAGTCATTGAAGGAAGGACGCTCCATGTCAGCAGGTGGCAGTAATGCACACATCAGGTTATGTGCCAACGTCAATCTTTGGGACGTACCTGGTCAATCGTTGTTGTAAAAGTCCTAAATTGGTTTACAGCAGGCACCTTGCACGGCAGCTAGGGGTCCTTCAAAGGATCAATGGCACGTTGGAGCCATCCTGAAATGTATGCTTGTGTTTATGTCTGTGTGTGTTAAATGGGCGGTTCCTCAGTTGATCAAAAGTTGAAGATGGCAGCCTTTAAAAGGCAACACGCTGGTAAAAAGGTGGACAGAATGTAATTTAGTGTCAGGTATCCACAGTGTCATCATCTCTTGATGGCAAAGGCAACAAAGCTTTCTCTCTTTGAAGGCGGTGGGATTTTGAGCTGTATAAGCAGGGCCTCTCGTTGCTGCTGAGGTTGGACACTCGTTTCTAACGTCAAGACACGGGACCATCCTCGGCCCAAATGACGGTTCTTACTGGTGCTGAGTGCAGTCCGATAACCATCAGACACAATCTGCCTGAGAAGAAAAAAAGCTGTTCAAAGGCCTGGTCTCCTTCAAGGTTTGGGATTTGCAGGAAAGCACCAAACATGGGACACTGAAAGGTGGCACAAAGTTTTCTTCTCCCTTGACGATCCTGATGGCTTCTGGCATGACAAGGAAATCCCACCTGAGATGTTTTCCACCATCATGATCCTTCAGTGGAACAATGAAGCTTGAAGTTGTGCAGGGACGTCAAACGGCAGCCGGCTATGTGGAGATGTTGTAGGGGGGCATCCCTCATGACTGGTCTGTGTGGTAATGACTTGACTTTTTCAACACTTCACAAAGGACTTCTTGCTGAGGAATAAGCTGACTCTTTTGGACCATCCTGCGTGTTCCAATCATCTAAATCCAGTGGAGAGCATTTGTGGGTTGGAAAGAAAAATGGACATGAGTTCCAGGCAGTGAAGCCATCTTTTCCACCTGGAGCAACATTCCCAATAGCCTCCTGGAAAGATTTGCATCAAGCATGCCCACACCCACTTTTCCCCTCATTACCAAGAATGAATGACACAAGTCCTCACTCCTCTTTTTAATTTTCTATGGTCTTAAACTTTTGATCAGCTGATCCACAGCCTGTTCCTTTTCAATGTTTCTTTTTCATTTTGCATTTTGAAGTTCTACCTGGAACCTCCTTAAGATCCAACAGTGCTAAATGTACATTCTTGCCAACTGCTCCTAGCGTTTTGATCAAGGATGTATGAAGCACAGAAGATACAAGACAAGCAGTAAACGTCCGGGTGCGAGAGAAAGCACCGACCTTCCGTACTCTTTCTTGTAGCATATTCTCCGTACCCCGCCCTTACTAGCCTACCCACCCAGCCCTCACTCGTCCAGCATTATCGTATCGCCCCCAGCAGTAATTTATTACACCTCCGCTGGCTTGTAGTAGCCATTCCAGGGATGCACCGTGGCCTCTTAAGACGCTATTGATTTTTATTTGATTAAACGTCCTGCTGCTTTGCAGCAAATTAGCAAGAGTTTAATCAAATCACAATCGATAGCTACTTAATAACCCCCTCCCTGCGCACACCCAAGGGAACAACGACAAGAAAATCAGCACACTTGCATGGAATGTTTGCATATTTAACAAAAGTCGTATATTACATATGTGCTGTATATACAACTAAAACATGCACAAGCACGTCAGATGTTTGCGGTTAAGTAGCAAAACAGAACGTTTAAGCGTGAAAAAACAATGGTTTCTGCTACTTTTGTGTGACGTTGCACTTTCCATTTGATTCCTCGCATGTGAAAATGGCGATCCCGCCGTTTTGTTCAGCAACACACCGCAGCTAACACGCTAGCACGTCAGATGTTTGCGGTTAAGTAGCAAAACAGAACGTTTCAGCGTGAAAAAACAATGGTTTCTGCTACTTTTGTGTGACGTTGCACTTTCCATTTGATTCCTCGCATGTGAAAATGGCGATCCCGCCGTTTTGTTCAGCAACACACCGCAGCTAACACGCTAGCACGTCAGATGTTTGCGGCTAAGTAGCAAAACAGCACGTTTCAGCAAAACAGTAGAGCGTGTCTTCAAGTTGACGTGAGTTACCTTTTGTCTGAGAGCACCAAGGTGCGATGGAAATTCCTCCTCCTGTGCCAGCCGCGGAAGCCAGCCTCCATCTGCGTCAAGCGGCGCTTCCAGAAATGGCATGAAAGCCATAAGGCGGCGTCTGCCGGCCTCTCTGACGCCCAAGGCCTGCCGCTAATATGTGAGCGCTAACGTGGCGTTGTCGCCTGCCATCACATCACGTCCGCGAGTCGGAGACATAACCCTGGCTGACGGCTCCCGTCGTCATCAGGAGCCCGTCAGCCTCGACGGCGGCGGATGGGAGCTGATAAGGATGCTAAAGTGTTAGCACTGTTTGGGGGAGTGTTGCTTGGCGGGCTGTGACGGCAAACGAGAAATGGAACAGAAAAGTGATGTTTGATGTTTGACTTGTATGACGCTCAACTTCAAACTTGCTGTACACGTATGACGGCCACAGCTTGACCCCGGAACGGATCATTCCTACTGACATGATTTCCATGATGAACAGTTCAAGAGGGATGGATTCACTGCCGTAGAAGCACACACACATGGCGGGAAGAGTTATTTCCCAGCTAATCGAACTGAACTTCTTTTTGCCAAATGTTGGACTTTGTAGAGCGAGGGTGCCCAAAGTGTGGCCCGGGGGCCATTTCACCACGACAGCTGCTTTTGTACTGGCCAACGTCACTTTCTAAAAATACAATTGTACAAGAAAAGAGCCAAACCTGGAAAAATGGCAGTAATTTTGCAAGAATGAAGTCAAAGTATCACAAGTTTGACATATTAAGGGAAAAAAAGTGACGTTGAAATCTTAAAGTACAAGCAGTTATTTTCAGAGTCGTAACAAAACAAAGAACAAATTTCAGGAAAATTAGGTTTGGGAAAAGTTCTGGCATTAAGAGAATAATTAATCATAATAACGCAAGAAAAAACATGCCTGTCCTGTTTTACAAAAAAGACAGTCATAATTTTACAAGAATGATGTGATAATGTTATGATGAAATAAATGCAAAGAAATGGAGAAATGAGCAAAAAAGTCTAACGTAAAGAGAAAACGTTGGTATTGATGGTGTGCCACGCCTCCACCCCAAAGGCTTTAATGGGACTTGCTTTTACTTTCACAGTCTTAATAGCCAAAACATCCCCGCGCAGTGAAAAGCAACCCTGCATTGTCTTTGTGCTCCATGGTACATTTGCCTGTTTGTTGACTTTTTTGCCGCCTCTGTCTCGGTGAGAATGTCTAGTTTGAGGGAAAGGGAGGCACGTTTGAGCTCCTTCCTCATTCACCAGCCAGGTGGCCTGATAAGCCTCTGTCTGTCTCCCTGCGTGGACGGATGGACGGGTCCCAGTGTCCTCCAACACGTGTCTGTCTGGAAGTGAGGCTGATGTTTGAACCCCAGGGTGACAGGCCCACTCGGCCTTGAATTAAGGCGCGCCACTGATACTCTGATAAAGTGACACAGTCAGGGAAAAGGCCGAGCGGCTCGACGGAGACGAGCTGTCGGATGGAGGACGAGGACGGGGGAGAAGACACGCTGAGTGATGCCACTTGTCACTCGCTCGCAGCCAAAACATCCTGCGTGATGCCACCCAGCTGCTACACCAACCAACCATACACTACTGGCCACAAGGGGGCAGCACCACAGGCATATGCAGCAAAAAAATCACATATTTCTACTCTCAGTACTACATACTACTTGGTCTAATAACTCATACAAAACACATGCATACATGCAATGCACAGCATGTGTGCTACATATAATAAGTGTGTCCAAATACTACCTACTACTTGCTCACATCAATACAATACATAGTACTTGTGCTATTTGTATGAGTAAATATGTCCCAATTTGGATGCAGTAACTCCTCCAATACACATGGTACACACATACATACACGCAATACACAGTATTGGTGCTACATACGTGTTAATATGTATCCTTGCAGACTGGGCATGACGAAAGGCCAATGACTGCACAAAGATGCCTAATCGGTGCCAGTAGAAGTTAATATGTAGAGCAGCCAATGACTGCCTCATGGCAGTTGATACTACGACTGACAGGCATCGACTAACAACTAACCATCCATAAGGCTTGATCAGCCAGTGACTGCACGACAGTTGACTGAAGTGACCAACCCATTGTGTAGACCATCCAATGACTGGGACTGCGGCGGAACCAACCAACTGGAGCTTCGACCTATAATGGTTACTGTGTAGAGCGGCCAATGACTGCATGAGGAATGACACAAAATCCAACCAAAAGAAGCTGAGATGCACTTTTTGGAAAGATATATAGCTTTCTAGCATATAGACGTCTTGAAATGTACAGTATATAATTTCTGAGCATATCTACTGTACACTTGCCAGAGTGTCAGTGATTGTAAAACATTGAATGAAAAGAAGGACCATGTGGTCATGTGACATTCTCACGTCCTTTGGGTCTCAAAAAGAGGACATGTCTGTGACAAACAGGACATCTGGTCACCCAAACGTGGAGCATGACCTTCTCCGCCGGCTTTGTTGCAACATCAGGACATCCCACCACCAAATCTACGGAAATGGATATTCGTGCGTGTGTGTGTGTTTGTATGCCCCCAGCAGCATGTCTGCATGTGACAACAGCCTGAGGCGCTTTGTGTGTGCTTCACAATGTGTTTGTGTTCGCGTGTGTGTGTGTCAAGGTTGCCGTCATCACTTAAGAAGCTGTGCTGCACACCTGAAGGTGTTGTGGCGTCGGAAGTCCACTTAAAGAGATAAAGAACTGCTGTGACTGAAATACTGATGCAATCCAAGTAGTACTTATTCATTACCAGTAGTATTTATGTATTCTAGCAATATTTTGTTTATTCTGCTCACAATACTTGAGTTGAAGACTCTGACTATGGAGTGTACCAATGTCAAACAAACATAGTCAAAGTAGTCATTTTCATTTATATAAGCAACTGCATAATGATAATTATTTATACATTAGAGTTATATTGTTTTTCATGGTTTTAATGAAATAATGCTACTAGTCATTCTTAAAAAAAATCATTTGCAAGCAGTAGAGGCATAGACATGAGTACAGTCTAAAATACAACATCATACCAATATCAGAATTTAAATATGCTATATTATTGCAATATTCCCAGGAACACATTGTTTTGGACTGCTGAATAACAAAGAAGAAATACAATTAAAGACTCCAAAGTGTGAAGACTAGAACTGATACAACACCTAATGTAAACGAAGTACTGTAATATTACACAGTGTATATATAGTTCATCAAATGTTTTTGTAAATATGCAAACATGCTGTATTCCAGCAGTAGTATGTGTGTGGTGCTGCTAATCCAGTAAAGTGAGAATATGTTTTCATGCTTGGTGGAGGTAAGAAAATGTACAGTATACGGAAATGTAACATTTGCATGATAAGAATATTCCTTACCAGAAGAAATCTTTGTGGCATTTTGCCAAAAGGCCATCCTGCCCGCTTCTCTTTTCTTTGCGATGCATCATGCGTACAACCACTGGCCCCGTCCACTTCACCAGTCCTCCAACTCCTCCCAAACTCACGCAGATGAAGTATGATGTTACTTTAATATGATGCAGGTCATTCAAACCTTTTCCATACAGTGCTGGATCCATAAAAATATTAAGAGATTTCCTTATTAAACATGGTAAAACCAGGGGACTCCTCCTTGAGTGACAGGAAGAAAAGCTCTTGCATGCGTAACACTCTAGTCAAGAAATATCAGCGGTTTCAGTATCAGATTTCCATGGAATTCATGATAGTATTTCCATCCATCCATCTTCTATGCTGCTTATCCTATGATAGTACTTCATGTTATGGAAATAGCGTTGGAATACTGTATATAAATGAAGTACATATGAAAAAGAATGGCATACAACACTCACTCTCATTAAAAAAAGTCCTTAATTTTATCTGTGTGGTTGTCTAGAATCCCTTTCTACCTTGTTGGAAGGATAGTCTCTCCTCCCACATCTTCCTGTAACACCAGACAGTATCCATGACTTCTTGGCATTCATAACCATGCAGTCATCCTTAGCCTTGATCACGGATCAAAACGAGTGGCCAATATTGGTGGGCACAGCTTTTTATGATATTCATTTTCACTTCCATGATGATGGCTTTCCTTTTCTTTGGTGTGCTGACATAATGTGAAGTGTAACATGTGGACTAAGTAGGTGCAAGGATTATTATGTCTACAAGATTGGGGTAATACGAGTGTCAAGGTCACTCTAGGGGTGTTATTTCAAGTCTTGAAGGCTCTGATAATGTTAAGAAGTGTATTTAGAAAGTCGTAAACATGTTTGTATGCTCTAATATGTCCAATTTCTCTGATTACATCTACTATATTGGGTAACGGGAGGGTAAAGGTCACTCTAGGGGTGTTATTTCATGTCTTGCAGGTCCTGGAAGGTCCTGAAAGGTGAAAGTTTATGTGTCTGATGTGAGGAGATGAAAAAGTAATTGGCCCTTTTACTTCTTCTCTCCCTAAGGATTTACTAGCTGGCCAGCAAATGACTGTCAGCCTCTTTACTACGGTCAAACGCTGAAGGATAAACTCACCAAAAGAGTGTGTGTGCGTGTGTGTGTGTGTGTGTTTACATGTGGACAGATGTGCACCGTGACTCATTGAGGTCAAAATCCAATTTACAAATGTAACATGAAGCTTAAATGTATTTGATGCATGTACCACAGTGTGTGTGATGTGTGTGTAAGGATTCCTCCAAGCAGCTTTCTGCCCACATGTGGAAAGACGGCTTAGTCTATTAGCGTCCCCCCCAGCATTAATCAGGTGTAGACAAAGTGGGACATGTAAGTGGACAGGGTCAATAATTCATTGATAAGCTATTTATTTTTGCCTTTACTGTCAGTCACAATGCTGCAGACGTGCGCGGCTCATGTTTCATTCATGTTCCCACGCTAAGGTGCATGTATTATGTTTATGGCAGGGGGGGCATGGATTATTCATGGCGTTAGATGTTTCTGTGTCACATTACTGTCACACGCTTGGACACTTAAAGGGGCTTCGTTAAAGGTGAGACAAGATGGGAAGGGACTGATCGCACAAGTAGAAACATCAGCGAGCACCACCGGCCCACGTGGCGGAAAAGTTGGCTTCTTCTCATGTGAGGACAAGAACGGGACATGGACGTTTAACCTTGGCGCGGTGAAGGCCCCGTGTCTCATCTTCATCATTGTTTGGAGAAATGAACATCAAATGTTCCATGCCTACAACATCTGCATGTCGCTATCCATCTTCTAGAAAACTTCCCATGTGAAGTTCATCGATTGACTCTGTTGTCGTCTCGCCACACCTGCAGGCACATGTTTTGGACACTCAGAAATTTGCCCGGAGGTCCTTAAGGCCCTGAATTTTGTGAGCGTGTCTTGGTTGACACGACTCTGCGGGATTGCGTGGACATTGGAGGCAGTGCCCCTGCATTGGCAGACCAGGGTGGTGGTTCCGCTTTTTAAGAAGGTAGGCCGAGGGGGTGTTCCAGCAATTGTGGAATCACACTCCTCAGCCTTCCTGGTAAGGACTATTTAGGAGTTCTGGAGAGAAAGATCTGCCGGAGAGTCAAATCTTGGATTCGGGAGGAGCAGTGTTGTTGTGAAACTGTGGACCAGCTCTATACTCTCTGCAGAGTCCTTGAAGGTGCATGCCCACCTAGTCTACATGTGTTCTGTGGACTTGGAGAAGGCATTTGACCGTGTCCTTTGAGGTGTACTGTGGGATGTACTCCAGGAATATGGGGTATCGGACCACCTAATTCAGGCGGTTTGTTCTCTGTTTGGTTCGCATTGCCGGCAATACGTCAGACCCGTTTCCAGTGAGGGCTGGACTACAACAGTGCTGCCCTTTGTCACCGATTCTGTTTATTACTTTTATGGACAGAATTTCTAGACGCAGCCAGGGCGTCAAGGGATTACGATTTGGTGGCTGCAGGATTGGGTCTCTGCTTTTTGCAGATGATGTGGTCCTGTTGGCTTCATCAAGCCATGACCTTCAACTCTTGTTGAATCGTTTCACAGCTGAGTGTGAAGCGGCTGGGTTGAGAATCAGCACCTCCAAGTCTGAGTCCATGGTCCTCGCTCAGAAAAGGGTAGAGTGCCCGCTCCGGGTCGGCGATGAGATCGTGCCCCGAGTGGAGAAGTTTAAGTACCTCGGGGTCTTGTTTACGAGTGAGGGAAGGATGGAACGTGAGATGGGCAGATGGATTGGTGCAGCTTCTGCCGTGATGCGGACTATTCGTCGGTCCGTTGTGGTGAAGTGGGAACTCTATGTTCCTACCCTCACCTAGGGTCATGAGCTTTGGGTGGTGACTGAAAGGACAAGATCGCGGGTACAAGTGGCTAAAATGAGTTTTCTCTGCAGGGTGGCTGGGCTCTCCCTTAGAGGTAGTGTTAGAAGCACCGTCATCCGGGAGACACTCGGAGTAGAACCTCTACTCCTCCGCATTGAGAGGAGCCAGATGGCTCCGTCATCCCAGACGCCTCCTTGGGGAGGTGTTCAGGGCACGTCCAACCAGTAGGATGCTTCGGGAAAGACCCAGGACAGTCCTGGTACGCCTCGGGATCCGCCAGAAGGAGCTGGACGAAGTGTACGGGGAGACGGAAGTCTTGGCTTCAGTCGCTGCCCTCGCGACCCAACCTTGGATGAGCGGAACAAAATGGATAGATGGATGGACGTGTAGAAACAAAAAATGGGTAAATATATGTTTTTATTGTCTACATTTTAAGGTGTGATGGTGCCACCTTTGTTGATGGTTGTCTTCTCTACTGCTGCATCATTGTGATGCGTATGCCTCACTGTGGCCCCCTGCAGAGTGGAGGAAATACTGCCATGACAAGCACATCTCTATTGAGACTGCAATTATCAAATAAACAATGTTTGGCAGAACGAATGAAAAGCTTTGGTTGGCCAAATGTGACCAGTGAGCCACCTATTATTTATTGTTTATTATTCTTACTTTTATTGTTGATTTTTTCTGACGTTGAACGAGTACGGATCTATTTGATGGTTAGGGTTAGAGTCCGGATTTGGGTTCAAGTTTGGGTTAGTTTTAGTGTTAGGGGAGTCTTTGGTTTAGGCTTAGGGTTAGAGGCAGGGATAGGGCTTTAGGCTTAGAAGTTAGGCGTTGGTGTAAGGGTAGGGGTTTAAGTTAAGGTTTAGGGTTCAAGTTATGGTTAACATTTAGAGTTTAGGTTTAAGAATTAGGCTTAAGATTTAAGGTTAAGATTTATGATTAAGGTTTAGGGATGAGTTTACGAGTTAGGGTTAAAGTTGAAGGTTAGGGTTAAACTTTAACGTAAAGATTTATGCCAAGGTTTAGTGCTGTGGCTGGGGGTCGGGATTGGGGTTAGGATTAGGATTTGTGTTCGGGTTCAGATTTTGGGTAGGGCTAGGGTTTTGGTTGAGTTCAGGCGTTAAGGGTTGGGGTTGTTTGTTTGGAAAAACCTGTCCGCTAACCTGACCTTCAATTCCAGTGGACAAGGACGCAAGAAGAGTAATCTTCCTCTGAAGGATGATCCTTGCACAGGAATATTACATGTTCTTTACGTATAGAATGTACTTCCTGTCAGCCCACAAAGAAAAAAAATGTTGGCTCAGCAACAAAGTTCTTGTGCTTTTCTGTCATGGAGAAAACAGGAAAACAACAACCTTGTCAACACACACACACAAGCACACGCATGCACACACACACACACACACACGTTGGGCGTCAAGCATCACGTTGAGCAGACGGGATGGAGCGTGAGTGATGTGGACGCTCGCGCTCTCATTAGCGTAATGCGATGCTACAAAGTGGCGGCAAGGAGAGCGCAAGACGAGGCGGCCGGAGCTCGCTGCCTGCCGCACGTCTCGCCGCATTCACGCTACTCCTCGACGCGGCCTCGGACCCCTGAGTGGCGGGCGAGCTGAACGCAAGTGAGTCGTGAGGAAACGTGTCACATGGTTTACCCCCGCGGCCATGGTGGCTTCGTGGCGCAGGCGATGATTGACACTATCAGGGAAGCATTCACATTGATGATCAGCTCATATCTGCAGTAAGCACATCAGTATGTCTAATTCAGACCTCACAAGACCCTGGGGGTCCTACGTTTAGTTCCAACACGATCCTTTTATTGGAACCACCTGCGTCATATGTCCTGAAACACACACACTGAGATGGGGTTGCTTTTAAATGCCCACAAAGTTCAACCCAGAAAAGTTTAGGAGCTTAGCAAACGTCCTGAAGTACCAATCGTACCGTCCAAATGTAAAACAAGCACACCAAAAGAAACTAAAGGGATGTCTTAATGACGACGGACGTGCACAGTGCCGGCCACAGCGTGCGCTAATTGACAAAGACGTGACATCAAGCAGTAAGACGTTCTCCAGGATGCTTGGATGCGTCCTGTCGTGCACTGCAAACGTGCGCCAGCATCAAACCTCGCCCGCCGCGTCCCGAGCGGGCTGACAGCCGATGTTCAAATGGCCGCCAGCGCTCCGGCGGCATCACTTTGTGCGCGTCAAAGACGAGCACGTTGTTGATTTAACTTTTTCATGCGTCGCCTGTCGAGAGAGTGCCCCCCCCCCCCCCCCTCCCCGCCCCCCCGCCCAGTGTCCCGCCACGCCGCCTGCTTCATGCTAATTAGCTGAGACGTTCCACAAATTAAGTTTATTCACAATGTCACTGAAATATTCACCAAAATGGTTTCTACTTTTACAGCCTTGTTGCTAACAATGGCTGTCAGCCCCGCGCCTCCGTTTGCTGAGCGGGACAAAGTCAGACTTTGTTAATCGTCAGGCAACAGCTCAACAGCTTCTGCGATCAGAATTGAGGCCGCTGAAATGTGTGTGTGTGTGTGTGTGTGTGTGTGTGTGGACGTAGAAAAGAAAACATGGCAGCTGTGAAAAGTTGTAGACAGTCCGGTAAATAATTCATCCGTCGCCCGCTCGGCCTCACCTGCCGCTCGGGTTGGGGCTGAATAATTCACGGAAGCAAAGAGGAAAACGGCAGCTCGTAGAGGCCATTATTAGCTGCAATGATGACTAATACATGCGCAAGGAGGGCGGATTTGCATATTTATCAGCTGCCATGGCCGCTCACCACTCGATTCCAAACAATCCGGCCTAGCAGTCTTCAGTAGTGCACAGTCGCAGGGGTTAACCTCCAAAACCACCAAACACCTCCTGCGAGTTGGATGTTGATGTTCTCCTCTGATTTCTGATCAACATTTGCAGGGAAAGTGAGTGTTCCATGAGATCCAACCGAGGAACCCTCGCCTTCTCACTCCAGATGCTGTTCACGACCTGACACAATCCGGCTTGAATCCCTAAATCCAAACTGCACTGCCGAAGCGAGGAAAGAAGAAGAAAAATCCATCTGACCAAACGCTGACATGGCCAATCAAGCACGAGACTTGAGGAGGCGGGGAAAGACACAAAACACTCGGCGCACCAACAACAAGATCTACTTTAAGTTAAGGAGGTCCAGGAGAAGCTAGAGTGCTTGTGGTCAAGGATATATAAAGATGATGGAGGTTACAACCCACAAAGGAATTGAAGTGAGAGGGTAAGTTTAAATAAGATCTGCTTCTTCCTCCTCCTCTTCGGACATGTGGAATTGTGGATTACATCATGAAGCATTCAATGTAATTTGTGTGCATGTTTGAAATAAATTTGCCATGAATATGCCTACACGCGTATTCCACACGTCCATATAAAATGTAAAATGTCTGCTCACCACTACCCATCCAGCCATTTTCCGTGCTGCTTATCCTCTTTAGGGTCGCGGGTATGCTGGAGCCTATGCCAGCTGACTTCCGGCGAGAGGCGGGGTACACCCTGGACTGGTTGCCAGCCAATCACTGTTCTCACCACTAAAGGAAGATGATCCATCAAGACATGGAATAGGAACCTGGTGCTCTGGCTAACACTAGATGCTAGCAGGCGAAATTCTGGTGATTGTCACTCTGGTAAGGACTTACCATCTACAGTATGCACCATCACATCACATATCATGTATTACCACCACACAGTCGTCCCTCGTTCGAAGTGGTTTGTTGGTTCCATGCCCAAGCCTGTTCAATCAAATTTTTCTGATTATGTATGATATATGAGTCAATGTTAATAAATAGAAAATATTGGTAGTTTTCAGGACTTTCTAAATACCCTTTTTAACATTATTAGAGCCCTAAAGAAATTAAATAGAACCCCTATAGTCACCTTTACATTTCATTCTCTGTTTGCAGGGCATTGCAACTCTTGCTGGGGCTTGAGACGACCACCAGAGAGCTAACCAGTTAGCCTCCAATTTAGTTCTAGTAAATTTAAGAAGCCCATAAATTACCACTTCCACGTTGACTGGGAGGAAAACGTTTTTCACGCTATCACGTTGGACATGCCATGGCTGACTTCAGTACTTTACGCAGTGTTAAGATAAGGTCATGTAAGCCAATGTTTTGTGTCACTGCACTACAATACGACAAATCACCAATAATAGGCCATGGTCTTCCACTCGACAGCCATCATTTGTTCATGAATTTCTTTCTGGAAATGCATGATGTGGTGAGGGATGACTACTGCATATACAGTAAGAACTTTCACCTCACTGCAAGTTTTGAGATGGGCTTAATGGTGGGAGCTAATGCTAACATAGCTAAACACAGTTTTGCCTCTCACAGCGCACAACGGTGATGCGTTCAAAAACGGCTAAACAAAGTGCGAAATCTGAAAATAACATTCCAGTGTGATTCACTGGGATGAATTACTGTTGGATTTAAAAAAGCAATCTTTGCATTTCCTTCATGCTTATTTTCTGACAGTATCAGTCATCCCATAATGAACTTATGTGATATGATTTCCAGTATCTCATAATACTCACGGGACAGAGAAAGACCTATAGCGAGCTGACGTCAATCTGCTTTTTTTTGGCTTTTGGTTAGCTGGCTGTGTTTGGAAAAGGGTAGCGTCTTTAACATATAAATGAAACAATTCATCACCGATAAACACTCATTTTCCTCACGCCGCCCCCGACCAATGGCAGCGCTCTACCCCCAACCGCCCCCCCGAAAAACATTATGGACCCCCTCCCTGTGTGTTTGCTTAAACGTCACTGGAAGCGGCTAATAAACGGCTCGTGTCAAAAGCGCTGTCAGTCCATTCTTTGCTTGTTTGGGTTCATGTGGACTGAAGGGGTGTACGGGGGGGGGTCACAAGCGCTCGCAGGCGAGAGAACAAAAATGATGGGAGGCAAAAACGCTGCCGAAGGTGTGTGTGGTGGGGGAGGGGGGGGTGCGGGGGGGGCACCCGTGGATCCATGGCCGGCGTTTTATTGATTTCTGCCCGCCGTGCTCTTTGTCAAACATCACATGTGGTGCGAGCGCCCCCCGCTCCCCAACGGACCCGGTCACCTTTTAAAAGCCCAGGGCCGCTCTTTCACGTGCGGTGTGTGCACGGCGGGAAGGTCAGAGGGCGCCGTGCACACACAGACTGTATGAATATATGTAGTGTATATACTGTAATATACTGTCAATATAAGATTCCGTTGATCATCTTAATCATCAGCCTGTTAGCTCATCTCCAACAGCCTTTTAAATGATATATACTGTGTATATATATATATATATATATATATATATATATATATATATATATTTAATATTAAAAAAATAGACATATAACTCTGGGGCTTTTAGCCTTCAAATTTATGTGACATGCCTGACGTGACTTTTACTAAATGTCACTCTTTCTGTCTTATCCAATCAATATGTGTTCTTGGAAAAAAAGTAAAGGAAGTAAGTCAAGTACCGTAACTGCGCTGCTCTGTGGAATAATCCACACTCCCATAAAGATGTGGAAGAGTAACACATGTGGAACACACAAAGTAACTGCACCACACGGACTATGCAGGTATGGAAATACGCGCTCACGCAAGACAATACTAGCACGCATAACCCGCAGAGCATGCTGGGTAACCCCCCTGCTGGGGAAATGACATATACGGTATGTTTCTGAGATGAATATGTGTTATTATTGAGATGCAAAATAAGTGGGATAGGAATGTAATGAAAAAAAAAACATCCCAAAGGGTAAGTGACAACACGGAAGACTCAGAAGTCAAAGCCAAAGAAAAAGTTGAAGTTTTTGATGTATTTTGAGATGACTTTCCTATGTGGCATCAAAATGTCCACATAGGCTTCTTCTTTTCTTTTCGGCCTATCCCTTCAGCGGCCCCCACAGCGAATCAATTGCCTCCATCTAATTTTGTCTTCTGCAACCTCTTCCCTTGCACCAACTACCTTCATGTCCTCATTCACTACATCCATAAACCTTCTCTTTGGTCTTCCTCTAGGCCTCCTGCCTGGCAATTCAAAACTCAGCATCCTTCTACCAATATATTCACTATCGCTCCTCTGGACATGTCTGAGCCATCTCAATCTGGCCTCTCTGACTTTATCTCCAAAACCTCCAACATGTGATGTCCCACTGATGTGCTCATTCCTGATCCTGTCCATCCTGGTCACACCCAAAGAGAACATCAGCATCTTCATCTCTGTTACCTCCAGCTCTGCCTCCTGTCTTTTCTTCAGCAGCACTGTCTCTGAACCAACCAAAACCAAACCAAAAAATGTCCACAAAAGCTGATTGCCGTAATAAATAATTTAAATCTATAAAATCAGATATGAAGAATGGTGGGGGGGGTCTGAGGATGCCACGCCCCTCCGCTCTTGTCACGACCAGGCTGGAGTAGCAGCTCCATGATTCATTGGCCAATTTGAAGCTGCCATGTCGCTAAATTGCATCAGCGCTGCCAAAATTCATCCTCGCACCAAAGATATGAAAAATTTAATGTCATCTCGCCAGCACTGGAAAACTTTTCGCTGTCCATGGAGCGGCGCCTCGCTAAATTCGCCTGTGATCGATGGTGGCGCGAGGCTGCGGCGATTAACCTACTTAGTGATGTCACGCTCACGCCGCCATGCTTGTTTAGCTGCACCACAAACACGCTTCTTCTCCCACTCTGCTAACATCATACCCATACTTACTCTACCTTATTACTACTTTATTACTATACTACATAGTCATGTCACACCACCATGCTTGTTTCGCTGCATGCAAGACAAACACTTTTCTCATACGCTATGGTGATCATCATTACAACACTTTATTGTAATTATTACAATTACTACAATACTTATACTAAATAGTTATATTACCTCTTTTATTACACTACTTATACTTGCTGGTTACACTATTTTTAGTTACACTACTTTTCTTTAGTATGTTACTTGGTAGTCACATTACTTTCTTACTACACTACTTATACTTTCTAGTTGGACTACTTTTTTCACAAAATCATTTATACGTACTGATTTACTACAGTAAAAAGTACTGTAAAAGCCCTACATTACTTTTTACGTATACTAGCCAATTACACTGCCTTGTAACTTCATGTCTTATACTTACCAGTTACACTACTTTACTCATTACCCTACTTATACAGTACTTGCTAGTTGCACTACTTTTTAGTGGCGTGGTGTTGAACGTGCCAGCTTGTAGTTGCCTGACTTTGTGTGTACTTTGTGCGTATCGTCCCGTCAGCCATAGTACACAACGAAGGAGGATGTTCCCTTCCAGACATGCGGTTCAATTATTCAAAGTACAATTATGGTTGATGAAAAATCATTAAAAATCCTCAGCGGGTGACATGAAGGAATGTATTGGCCGCTCGTGTTTGCTCATTTGCATATTTGATTGTTGTGTCGTTGGCAAAGTGGCGACGAAGGGCGGAGGAAGACGATGTTTTGTGTTTGTTTCCACGTTTCATCGTCTTTTTTTTTACCTGACTGGAGGGCTCGTCAGGTAACCCTGTCAATCCTTCGGCTCTAGTAAGCCGACCGCCGCCTTTTTAGGGGAGTGGCTAAGACACGCGGAGGCCGAGGAGCGGCAACTTTAGCAATTGAAGCGCGGGGCAAAGACGCGGCGTCTGGCTTTGGGCGGCAGACGAGGCCATTCATCACCGCGGCTGCCATAAAGCAGCACCAGATGGATTCTTTGATTTTAGCTTTCCAACAACATAAATCAAAATCTAAACCACAGCCTGTCACCAGCATCACCACAATTATCTGTTTGAGAGTATCTGGTCCAATTGTTTCTCCTCCCAGCCCCCAGTGGCATGCTGGGTAATGTATAAGCACCTAGCAACACCATGTTACGTCTTAACATCTTATCAGAACTTCATGCTTCATTTCCAATAAGATGAATGAAATATGCAGTACATATTAGGGATGTCCCGATCCACACTTCTTGGCAATCCGATTTTTTTATAGTCTTGCCAATCCGATCCGGTACCAATCCTTTTTTTTTTTTTTTGTAGAATTGAATAAATAACCCAACCAAATAAAATATTGCTGAATTTTGTTTTTTTTTTATTACACAGTATGAGTAACAATACAAAAATAACAAACCTCCCTAATCAAAATAAAAGTCCATCCAGACAAACTTAACCACGGTACCACATGGACACGTCTGCACTGTGGGGGTGCGTTGGCGGGAGTCGAGGGGCAGCCAGCTTTGAGGCGCATTTACCGCACCTATCAGGCTGCCGTGTGGGCCAGAATCACCGATTTCGTGGCAGAAGTTGATCTTTCCCGATCTTCAAAATAGAGCTCATCGGCAGCTAAGAAGTTTTGGAAGAAATGAGAATGTGACCAAGTGTACCTGTTGACTTGTTCTGTAATATAATATAAATATCATGACATTACTACCACCACTACCTACTGTTGTTTGGTTTAGAAACAGTGCCACTGAGGAAAGGACAGGAGGCAGAGCTGGAGGTAGCAGAGATGAAGATGCTGAGGTTCTCTTTGGGTGTGACCAGGATTGACAGGATCAGGAATGAGCACATCAGAGGGACAGCACATGTTAGAGGTTTTGGAGATAAAGTAAGAGAGGCCGGACTGAGATGGTTCACACATGTCCAGAGGAGAGAGAGAGAGTGAATATATTGCTAGAAGGATGCTGAGTTTTGAATTGCCAGGCAGGAGGCCTAGAGGAAGACCAAAGAGGAGGTTTATGGATGTAGTGAAAGAGGACATGAAGGTAGTTGGTGCGAGGGAAGAGGTTGCAGACGACAAAATTATAAGGAGGCAATTGATTCGCTGTGGCGACCCCTGAAGGGATAAGCCGAAGGGGAAAGAAGAAGATGACATTACTACTACCACATCAATACTATCAGGAGAAGCAGGTACGGAGGGGGAAGCGCCACCTGCTGTGGCCCAGCAAGGTGCACTGTTTGTGGGCACATGCTCAGAGAAGCTGAAGTGACGCCACGGAGGTCTCTGGCAAACCTTTTGCACTCTTTAAACGCCGCAGATTTTTGTTTTTCTACTTATGGCGGAGCAGAACTAGCTTCCTCTTAAAGTGTTTGTTTACAAGTGATTTGCTCAACTGCACGGTATGGGTAATAATGCCTAATAGGATCATTTTTGAATTAGGGGACTTTTGATGATCGGATTTATTGGTATAACCTCATTATGCCCTCGTATCAGCCTGATAACTATGTAATCATATACTGGTATAATAATGCCCTGCATTGCGGTGGACGTAGTTAGCCAAAGTCCAAACACGCCTCCCGGTCCATCCATCCGCCAAGCCCCGCCTTCTCCTGCGGTGTCTGAGGTTTGTGGTTTCATTTGTGCCCTCATTTCTATGTTTGTGATAAAAACGGAGGACAGCTGTCATTGTGGAGACATTTGTCTCTGTCATGGCGCCCCCTCCTCCATCACCATGTCCCTCCCACCTATTTGTACGTCTGAGTCCCCCCACGCTTGCAAAAGCATCGCTCTACCGCCTGCTCCACTTAAGAACACATCCAATCATCAAAACAACAAGAACAATGTCCCACAATGCAGCTTTTCATGATGTCTTACTTCATCTTCCAATTACATTACGGTATTACAGCCGTGTGTGTGTGTGCGTGTGTGTGCGTGTGGGTGTGTGTGTGTCATAGTAAACGAAAAAACGATTTTGCGATATACTGTATGCTACACCCTCATGTAAAATAGCACAATTTAGTTGAATTCTCGCAGTGTTATGTTTAGTTAATGATTGTTCGTCTGCCCTGTGATTGGCTGGCGACCAGTTCAGGGTGTACCCCGCCACTCGCCTGAAGTCAGCTGGGATAGGCTCCAGCTATCCCGCAACCCTAGTGAGGATAAGCGGCAAGGAAATGGATGTATTCTGGCACTGAGTGCTAGTTTATGTAAAATATGGAATTTAGAAAAATCAGTGATAAGCTTTCATAACCAGAATGCTTAAAAAATGAAATAATTGTATTAAAAAGAAATTGCTGCTAGCATCCAATCAAACACACACACACACACACACACACAGAGACCGGGTCCTGGTAAGTGGGGTGAAAGGTGACGTGTAGCAATCCATCTAAGCAGCGTGACAGCAGCAGCTAATAAATCACTTATTCATTCTTTAATCCATCTACACACACACACACACACACACACGGGCTCAGCATATAGCGCGCGTAAAACGTGCATGTGTAGCGAGAGCATATTATTTGCTGTGTCAATCATTTTGTGTTGTAAGACGACATGACAGGATTCTCTGCCCTCTTCAGTTTTGATGCTCTTCTGCTGGATTCTCATTGGCTGTCCGCCTGCCTACCTGCCTGCAAGAGGCGGGGCGATGGGGGAAACTTGTGACGTTACAAGGAAGAAGTTGTAATAATAAAAAGTTGTAGAGAGGTTATGTTTAAGGCTATTTAACATTATTAAGTGTTATTTTAGACCAAACGTTTTAGCAGTTACACAACTTTTAAAAAGTTTTTAATACGGTGTTCTGTAAATATCAATAACTGAATTGAAGAATGAACATATTTTGTTAATAATGAAAATTAACCAAGCAGACAACAAGCCAGCCAATGATGTTACTATTATTATTATTATGTTTATTATTATAATAATGATATTACTACAATAACTACTGCTACCCAAATTCATCCGTCCATCCATTTTCTATACCGCTTATCCTCATTAGGGTCGCAAGTATGCTGGAGATGCCCAACGGAGATTCGAACGGAGAACCCTGAACCTCCTGACTGTGAGGCCAAAGTGCTACCCACTCATCCACTGTGTGGCGCTACCCAAATTATTAACATTTATACTACAGGTATGAAGAAGAGGTGGTGGCGGAACGTTCCACCCCAAAACCCCCAGGCACTAACCCGGCACCAGGACGTGCACCTATTCACCCCTGCAGTGGCAAACTCCGGGCCAACCCATACCCCCAGAACCCAGGGCCCCGGAGCCACCCGACCCAGGGTGGCCTGCTCCACCACCACAAGGCTGCCACAGCAACAGACCCACCCCCAGCCCACCTGATCCACCTTTAAGGAGCATCTCAGCTTGGATGTCCATGATGCTGGCATCCATCAAGTTGTCGTTGTTTGAGGCAACTCCATGACAGTGTTGGTGTACATGGTGTACATGGTGGAAGGTTGGCGTGTGGGCAACGTGACTAAGAGGTTAAGTGTGGTAAAAATAGCTCTCACCAAGCCTGATCGCTGACACCTAATTAGGAAGGCGCACACTGGGCTGCTTTGAAGGCTAATTGGACCATCTCAGCCTTCCTTCTAATGGACTTCGTGCACCTCAATGTGATCATGCAGACAAGCAGAACCGAGTGGGCCTGTTAGTGACACCAGTTATGTTCATTATAATTATATAAAGCTGCCTAATTGAACGCCTTCAGCAATGCAGAAACCTTTCATTGCGTTTATTGACAAGACATCTTCATGCGCTCCCTTTTTATAAACTTTACACTCCTTCATGGAAAAGAAATATCGGGAAGACTTTTAATCCATTTCTGCGTACATTTTGTTCAACTTTTAACTACTGATTTTACATTATACACTACAATATATATATACACACACACACACGCATACAATTGATAGTTCAAGGAGTAGGACGAAGCAAAGCTTATTTAATCCTACCAATGTAGGATTTTCCGTTATTCCAATACATTCGTGCACTTTCTGCAATTGGTAAGTTTAAAATGCATAAGTAAGGTCATGTGACAGTGTGTTAGATAGTAAATAAATTAAACAGGCAATCATGATGAATGATAATCATAATAAATAATAATCAATAATAAATAGAACAGAACATAGTTGGATTGTGGGTGAGTACAGACGATGTGCTCACAAATTAGGGAAAGGTATCGAAAAGGTACCATTTAGGTGCCGGTACCAAAAACGAGGTATCCGTAAACATAGCAGTGACAGTCAAACAGACTTTACTCTCTAAGGAATGAAGTAGACATGTACACAATAGACTTTATGTCCTTGTATTTTGTAAACATCAACTGTTGTAATGTTTCTTGAAGTCAGTCATGGTAGTGCATTGTTTTACTTCCTCACTCAATCCATTCCACAGTTTGATTGACATACTATAGAGGTTTTTAGTGTTGTTCTCACATATTTGTGTTTTAAGTTATATTTGTCCCCCAGATCATATTTATGTTCTCTTGTTGACAAAATGTGTATGACATTCTTTGGTAACTGGTTATTGTTTGCTCTATGCAATCAATATAGATCGATTCACTCTTTAGCCAAAAAGTCAAGCAGTCTGACTGTGAAATAAATACGCGGACACTGCACAGTGCAGGTGAGGTTTCCTAGATTGTTTTTTGTAAGGGGATCAGGTACACATTATTTATGCACATAAACAAAAAGTCAAGGGAAGAAAATCAAGTGTCATCGTTTTCCTCTTAGCGCAGCAGAACAAAATTAACACATTTTGCACCATCAGATTTTAATGAAATTTCATTTGCAGATATATAATAAAGTGAATTATTATTCGACATACGTTTTATTTTGTCCTGAAGCTCCCATCCATCCCGGCACGGATTTGCCGCGGATGCGACTACATCCTGGTACTCATTTGCCGTGGTTGCGACTACATCCTGGCACTGATATATTGTGGCTACGACTACATCCTGGCACTGATTCATCGTGTTTGCAACTACATTCTGGCACTGATATATTGTGGCTACGACTACATCCTGGCACTCATTCGCCGTGGTTCCGACTACATTCTGGCACTGATATATTGTGGAAACGACTACATTCTGGCACTCATTCGCCGTGGTTGAGACTACATCCTGGGTAGGATGCGACTAAATCTTTGCACTGATTCGCCGT
>QODF01000004.1:919803-978919 GCA_024372805.1 Oostethus manadensis | reverse complement strand
GAAGCGTACTTACTGAAGCGTACTTACTGAAGTGTACTTACTGAAGCGTACTTACTGAAGCGTACTTACTGAAGTGTTGCATTTGAGACACAAGAGACTTGTTTGAGGAAATAAAAAAGCGCTGTCAGGATTTTCACTGACGGCCTCGCGGCTGACAAAGTCACGCACGACACGACTGTGACACGCAGGAAGTCACCTAAGATGACACTTGACGTGAATTATCATAATCACACGATTACACGTGTACTTCAGATTTACCCGCTTGTGACGCGCTGTGAGACACACGCGCACACACACGCATGCACGTGCGGTGCTTGTGACGCGCTGTAAGACACACGCATGCACACGCACACGCATGCAGCGCTCGTGCGGCCTCCTTTGGTCCTTAAAGGTTTGAAGAGTCCCACCACTGATGAAGACATGATTTATCCCTCATCGTCGTCTTCATCACTAAGCTGGATCCAACCTTCCTGACACACACACGCCCGCTAGCTAAACACACACCGGATGGCTTGCAGCGGATCATCGCCGTGGCTCCCCCCTTCAAATCCTCGCCGCCATCAAAGGCAAAGGCCCGCATGTCAGTCACGGCGGCGATTACGGCGCTGAGTGGCACCCGACCACTGACACTAAGCGCCCGGCTGAATGCACCTCCGTCAGGCCTGGCAGGTCTGCGCGACACCGGGGGCTGGGCCACGTCCCTCACGTGGGGGGATTAGCCTCACCAGCTGCCATCTCAGCGCCACTCCGCTCTCACTCATGCACACACACACACACACACACACGAGGTGATGTACAGTGCGTCTCATGGTGTTACTGTACACGCCAGAATGCAGGACGGGTTGTAAAGGAAGTAGGAGGCCGATACAAATTGTGTAGCTGGTATCATTACATGTTATTAGCTATATTTCTATGCATATGGAGAATTTTAATTCTAAGCATCCACGTGGCCTGATTTATCGGATTTATCTGATCAAAGTAAGTTCCTTTTTTGCATTACTGCAAGCAAAAAAAAAAACCCCAACCAAAACAAACACCCATCAGAAGAAAATGCGACTTTTCCGCTAGAATCGCTTTTCGTCTCACGGCTCCTTCTCTTCGGGTCTCACAGGTGAAGGTCCAACCAGCAGTTGCCCCTGCGAGTCCCTCCCCCTGATGTCCCACCCCTGGGGGAGGTGTGGTCTCTCCCATTGTTCCACCATGATAAGGTTGTGATTTAAAAACTGGATGCCATATTGAGATTTTCGTTGATGTCGGTCTGACGAGCGTCGAGTTTCGAGATGATGTTGCGCTTCCGTGTGACTGAACTCTGGAAATGTTCCAAGGACTTAAAGCAAGTGATTTCAAGAATGAGTAAAATGAGTATTTTTATGTTTATGTCACAGCAATGCTACGTGACCCGCTACACAACCACTGCCCCCTTCCAAAATGTGGTATTCTTTCTACATGGTGGTGTTGAGGCACATTGGAGCGTCTGGATCACTGCCAGGGACGTTTCCTCTTGATGCTACATTATCCTTAGCGCTGACATTTGAGTGTGGGAGGATCTTTAATGGACTTGATGAAGCTTCCTTGTGAGGACTGACTGGGACAAGGACGCTCCCGTTAACACCACGCCATCAGCAAGCCTCATTGCACTACCGCATAATGAGCGGGGATGAAACCCGCATCGGTTCATCTTGTCCGGCTTTCCCGCTCGTTGCACAGATCTCCTCCCTCATTAACACCCCCCCACCCCCTTCACCAGCACTCTAACCTGGCGACAGCACACCTTGGGCTTATCCAGCACAGGCAAATGCCAAGCGGAGCTCACATTCACGCCTCACTCGTCCGAAATCAAAGAGTGCGAATCCGACGCTCCGACGGCGTCCCTGGAAATGTGATAAGGCAAAGGGAAATGTCACGTTGGTTTTTTGTGAGTTGTCATCCTGCAGTCATGCATGAGCATCAACGCCAGCACTGAGCGACCATACCAAGGAGTTATACTTTAGAGTAGTCAGGGTACAGCGTGTTCTTTCTGTAATGTCGGCCTTAAAAAGTGTGCAACTTGCACCCTTTATTAACACAGCTGACTGATCAGGGTGTAGTGTGCATGCCAGGCCACTAGTTGGCCATACAGCACAGCAAATTTTGCTTTGTGTTCTTTTGTGGTAACGTGGAAGACCAGTCATCAATTAATGGATATAAGTGATGAGAATTCCTTGCTAAAATTCTACGTCTTGGAGGGAAAAGGCGGTGATTTGATTTAGACGTGAGCCTCGGCAACCTTCAGTGAGACTGACTTCTTTGACTTGCCGCTCAGACACCTCATCGGGAATTCTCTGTCAAGACTTGGGAATCTTAACTTCCTCTTTAACGCGCCATCGCATCCCAGCAAACACCAAAACAAGTCCGAGTTAGCAAATAGCAATCGCTTTAGCACAAACATCTTAATGTGTCAGTCAAACTTGCTGATAAAGTAAAGAGTTCTTATATATAGTTATATATATAATAGTTATATATATATATATATATATATGTAGTTCTAATAGTCCTTTACTCATCAAACTATCTTTTAAATATGACACGTGTACGTCTTTCTGGCATTACGACACAAGTTCTTCTTCCTGGTAAATACCGACACATGTACTAATTCCTGGTAAATACCGACACATGTACTAATTCCTGGTAAATACCGACACGTCTTCTTCTTCCTGGTAAATACCAACACGTGTTCTTCTTCCTGGTAAATACCAACACATGTACTAATTCCTGGTAAATACCAACACGTGTTCTTCTTCCTGGTAAATACCAACACATGTACTAATTCCTGGTAAATACCAAAACGTGTACTTGTTATAGGTAAATACCGACACGTGTTCTTCTGCTTGGTAAATACCGACACATGTATATATACCGACATGTGTACCTTTTATAGGTAAATACTGACACGTGTTGTTCTTGCTGGTAAATACCGACACGTGTTCTTCTTCCTGGTAAAAACTGACACATGTACTTGTACCTAGTAAATACGACACATGTACTTGTAATAGGTAAATACCGACACATGTATATATACCGACATGTGTACCTGTTATAGGTAAATACTGACACGTGTTCTTCTTCCTGGTAAATATGACACGTGTTCTTCTTCCTGGTAAATATGACACGTGTTCTTCTTCTGTCGTAGCCATGGCGTTTTATTGAAAAGGAAACTGCTGTTACAAATCAGAGAGCAAAGGAAGATGGCCTCCAAGCATGAAAGAGGTGAAAGGCGCCATGCGGGCCTAAATGCTTTCTTTGTTCCGGGGATGTTCCTTGTTCATCAAGCCCATCGCTAATTTGGCCGCGACCCCCCACCGCCACCTCACACCGCCATATTTCTCCTTTTGAGCTCATTTGAAATGCAAATTGGAGTTATTTTTAATGCATGCGGCGCACTCGTACATCAAAACGTGGTAACAGCGGCGGACATCGGCGTACCGATTAGTGTTTGCGGGTTTGAGCTTGTCTGCTTGTGAGTCCCAAAAGTTATCAAAAAGAAAAGATGCAAAGTAAAGAAGGTAGCGTCCAACGTGTTACTTGCTTGGAAAAGCACTGCAAAGATGACAGCAATGAGCCATCAGAGGACCCCCTTCTTTCATTTCCATTCCAACGTTTTATGCCCCCCACACCACCACGGCAGCCGTGATTGGTGCTGTCTGCCACGGCTAATGCCGTTATGTCTGCCGCCACGTTTCAGGTCACTAATTCCTCAGCCGAGCCACCTACCTGCATAACGAGGTTGTTTCGGGCTTATTACCTTCAGGTCACACCTGATGGGCGGCCCCCACCGGATGGGTGGCTCCCGCCTGGTGGGCGGCCATCCCAGTGACATCACTCAACAACTAAAAACAAAACATTTTGTCCCGATAACTCACCTGTTGTCAGTTTAATTCGAAAAATAGCCTTCACTCCATTCATGCCGTTGTTCTATGGAACAAACAGGCCAAAGCGTTGAAAGAAATGCACAGAGTGAACCCTCTTCCTGTCTTTTTGGTGGCGAGAGACCAGGAAAACAGACGCATGCGTTTATTTAGTCATCATCCCAGGCCTACAAGAACGAGAAATCTTCTCACGTTTTAGTCTACTCTAGAAATAATCCATCCTACCAATACTAGGCAATTATAATGTTTAAGTTCAGTCTACATTTCACCTGTTCTTGAAATTCTTTTTTTAACATGGCAAAAAGTTTTGGAATTGTTCCCCTTTCATCGTCGGCATTGTCCCGATGCTTGCGTTCTCCAATGTTTATGTGTGTCGGGTTTAAGTAAACAGCCGCAATTTGTTGGACTATTATATATATTATATATATGTTCACACATGCAGTACATGAACATAGGTATACTGTATACGCGCGCATTCCCGCATCTTTGCTTGTGTGCACACGTGCTTTGCGTGCACACGTTTAAACCTTGAATTGGCTGCCATTGAGGGAAATTCAAAGCTGGTCAAGTCCGCTACAGTCCATACGATATGTCCCTCACAAGTCGGCAGTATTATTTTTCCCATGTGTACCTAACGAAGTGGCCTCTCTGATGACACAATCCCACGCCAATCCATCCCGAACCCCTCATTGGTGCTTTCTCTCTGTAAATGGATTTAGCGTGGCGGCTTTAAAGATGGACGAAGGCCCGGGTCCGCAGTGACACTGAGAGAGAATCACAGCAGCCTATTAGCTCTCCGCAATCGAATATTTCAAGCATCCGGACACGCTGGTTATTTATGCGCGCTAATACGAGTATATTAAAGAAGCTAAACAGGGTTAGCGCCGCATGGCTCACAGGGGGAATCAGACCACACATCCATCAAGAACCCCAGCACTTTGCTTAGGATGACCACTAATTTACACTTTTAGGCCTCTTTTTACGTGCACGAGTGCTATTGTGTGTGTGTGATGGATAGTAGGGCGAGTGGCGGCCATTCTTCCAGCGTTTTACACCATTAACAACGCCTCCTGGACGCCCCGTGTCAGCCCATAAAAGCAGCAGATATACGATGTTTTAATACTCGCTTATAAAGGAAACATAAAAATGCAACATGCAATATCCAGCAGCTGCCACCTTGATAAACAAAGTGGAATATTGATACATCCCCAACCTAAAGCGCGGAGTGCTGCAACCGTGTTAGATTCCCAGTAACATGAACAAAATAAAAGCAAAGTAAATCAAAATCAACTACTGAGATACACTAAGACAACGTTTTTTCTCGTTAGAGCTCCTGCTTATGCTTGTTTTACCAGAACATTAACAAAATGCTGATACCCAAAAGTCACATTTCTAGGGTTCCCACATTATTAAGTGAAAACCAAAATGAAAAGCAGACTTGCGGGCACCTCGTGTGGCCGTGGAGGGCAACCTGGTGCCCGCGGGCACCGCGTTGGTGACCCCTGCTCTGAGACAACTAACAATAGAAACACATTTACGGGGATGGATGAGAGGTCAGACAAGAGTCCTTTTGGACTTGACGTGTTTGACATGTTTAGGAACACTTAAGGAAGTGCTGCGCGATTGTGATGGAATTTGGACTATTTTAAAAGAGTTAGGGTTCATGTGCCTCATATGATTCATTACAAAGAGTCATCAGAGATTTAGAAGTACAGTAACGCCTCATTAACCCCAATTCTTTTGTTTCAGACCCGACAAGTGGAATCCTTTTTTTCACTGTCTGCGGGCCGCAGTTTGCCCACCCCTGGTCTAACATGTCGAGCCTCCTTTTGTTATCGGACCTGTTTAGTCCAATAGTACTAAGTGACTAATTGAATTTGATGCCTGTTCTATAGTCAAATGAATACACGGGAAATGATATTTTAAATTATATGTACATAATAAAAAATATGTGTATCTATATAGCACGTACTGCTTATTAATCCGTACAATAAGGCTTTGGGATAAATAGAATCGATTTAGAAAAGTAAAGACAATGCATGGTATGCTGTACAAACCCACCAGACACTGTTGGGATGGGCAATGTAAAGGTAGTGCATGGTATGCTGTACAAACACCTTGGGAATGAGCTACATACAAGAGATAATGGTGAGCGAGCAGGCCTTCTCAAGTCCAACGTGACGGGACCAGAATCTTGCCATCCAAGAGTGGAAGCTGACTCCCCAGTACTTTTGTCCCAGTAGTGAATGGAGCTGCAGGTGTGTCTTGAATGATTGTGCTTTTTGATCCCTGTCCGTGTTGAAGGCCCCCCAATATGAACTGAAGGCCCGTTGGGCCCAGCACCCCCTCAGCCAGATCAAAATGAGCCAAACCCAACAATATCACAGACAAAGGCTGCAGTCAAGAAGAGGAGCTAAACTTTTCTCCTGCGTTGTCAGTTGCACTTCAGACCCGCCCCATCCCAAAAGTTGCAGTCCAAGCTTTTAATTCTGCTCGGTCGGATGCTCTTCCTTCCAGTGGGTCCGTGAAGGCAGATATTGGCAGAGTGTCATCAGAATGAATGAACCGCTCTTGCATTGTGGCTGCCAAGCTGTCAGCGGCGAGCTGGGATGCATGACTGACAGCCCCTGATTGGCCCGCTTAATGCAGAGCGAGATGGAGGCCGGCTCCTCCACCCGGGAGACGCGAGTCCATTTGTCGAAGACGTGAAGCGCTAACTCTCCAGGTGCGGGCCTTGTTAGGGGGTGGGAGTTAGCATGTGCTTTGTTAGCGCCTCGCGCCGCCTCCTTCTGACAAACGGACTGAGGCAGCCATCAGACGTTTGCTGCGGAAGAAGACTTTTGAGCAAAACATGCCAGTGCTAACACGCGAGTGGAGCTTCGGGTTACATGCTGACAGGTTCGCTTAGAACCCTCTGGAAGGTCCATGACTGGATGGGCGGATTGTGAACTTGAACTGGTTCGACTGGACAGCCCAGCCGGTGATGCTGTTCCACTCCGTTCCCCTAGGTGGAGACACGGTGAAAAGTTTTTGCAGCTACAACAACTTCCACTTTCTTACAACAAGGGTGTCCAGGGTACGGCCCGGGGCCCATTTTTGTCCTGGAGCTCATTTTTTTAATGGCCCACAGCATATTGTAGAAATACAAATCCCTCCATTTTCTATACCGCTTATCCTCATTAGGGTCGCGGGTATGCTGGAGCCTATCCCAGTTGACTTTCGGAAGGAGGCAGGGTCAATTGCAGACCAACAACCATTCACACCTACGGAATATTTAGAGTCGCCAATTAACCTAACATGCATGTTTTTGGAATGCACCCATGCGCACACGGGGGAGAACGTGCAAACCTCACACGAAGATTCGAACCCCGATCTCCTGACTGTGAGGCCAACATGCTACCCACTCAGCCCTGCTGGTTTCAGAATAAACAAAACAAGTTCTTGGAGAATAATGAGAGGTAGACTTTGTGACAATTGTGCATGGAAGGAGACAAATCAATACAACCTGAATGGACGACTTCTTGAGCAAATGTCTCACTGGTATAGGAAATGATGGCGCTATTTGAGCATATGAGATGAATGGGAATGCAAAATGCAAATGAAAAATGAGAATCTTAAAATGTCCAGATGACCAAGGCTGTTGAATGTGAGCATGTGAAGGACGTGCAGGTCTGTGTTTGTACGGTATGTATGCATCATCAGTCAAATCAAACGGAATCATGGACACAAAACCTTCTAGAGACCATATTTCCCATGCCTTTCAACATAAAAGCTGTTGATTTTTATATGAATGTATGTATCGCATCTCGCCCTGACGGGTGGCGTCCTGCTCCCATTGGCGGCGGTGGAATGTCAATTAGCTTTAATTTAATACGTAATTGTCCAAAATGTCTTGATTCGGGGACAAAAAGGACTCTTAGTCTGTGATTAAGTACAGCTTCTTGGAGTTCTACCAAGCAGAGAAAGATTTTTTTTGCAGCCTTGGAGACGTAGCGTGTTCATTACCCAAACAAAGCCAATCAACACCTTTCCTAACACGCTGATAATTGTGTTCCTTCTCTTTGCAAAAGCCAACTTGAAGTCCACTTTCTGGCCTCCTAATGAGAGACCTGTCCCAAGGGGTCAAGTGTTGTGGGTAAGAAAGGGGCTAATGAAGTCGCAATTAAGCAGCTCTGTCTGCCAGAAAAGTCAACACAGCCCGGGCCGGCGCGCTCGTTAGTCCCGCCCCTCGTGGGCCGGAAGGAAGCAGGAAAAGTCACGCCACGGATTCTTTCCTTTGTGTTTGCCGGGATGAAATTGATCTGCGGCGAGATGACGGATGACTGAGGAGGAGGTCAAAGGAGGACATGACGCGGTGAGGGCGATTGCAGGAAAGCAATGCATGAGTTGCATGTTTGCTGCAAAGTGGGATACATACGCAACCTAACGCCGGCTGACAGGGCGTGTGATGTTTTCCTATCTTTCATTATCAGGCGGCAGGCCGGCCGGCGCACGTTACCCGTTGATGTCCGAGCGGCTGATGGACAGATGGATGGGATGCTTGATGAGCGTCTGGCAGGTGCTTTGTCAGTGAAAGAGGCAATCTGAAGCGCAGAGAGGGAGGAGAAAGCACTCAGGCTGCGGCCCGCCGCGATCGAATCAACGTGGCCTCGTTTAGCGTGGCTTTGATCACCTCTAACGGCAGGCCGTGTCACTCCAATATCAGCTGGCTGTAATTTAGAAGAATGCCCAAAGAGGAGGTCAATCTCCTGGCTCATATGCGATGACTGATAGATCCAATACCTCTGGAATCAGATAAAACCTTGACAAATGGCCCCACGCCGGCCCGAGCGGCACCGGAGAGCCGCACGAGCCACGACGTTCGTGGCAAGCCTCGTCCCTCCGTCCCATCACCCCGACCGTGGCGTTGATCAATGGGACCGCGGTCCGCACAGCGAGACGGGTCCTGTGGCCCGTCATCACATGATGAAATGGCCTGCAGGATATTGCTTTCTGGACACTCCGACGCGAAGAAGGTAGAAAAACTTGATATAACTAAAAAGACACCAAAACACGGGAGATGACCTCCTCCTCTACACGTACCCTGGTACCATTACACAAACTACCAGTACACACACTCTATTTTTATTTCATTATATCATTTTTATTATATCAAACTTCTATAATATAACCATATATATTATATAACATTTCTTGGTTTTGCGCCAGAAACAGCATTTTTGATGTCACCCCACAAGTTCTACATTAGATTAAGGTCCAGGATTGGGCTGGCCACTTCATAACATACCAACATAACAAGATTTTGGTTTGCTAGTGTTTTTGGGGTCATTGTCTTGTTGAAACTCCCATTTCAAGGGCATGACCTCTTCAGCATAAGGCAACATGACCTCTTCAAGTATTCTGACATATGCAAACTGATCCATGATCCCTGCTAAGGGATAAATAGACCAAACACATGTAGGAGAAACATGCCCATATCATGATGCTTCACTGTCTTCACTGTGTACTGTGGCTTGAATTCAGAGTTTGGGGGACGTCTTACAAACTATATGCGTCCCTTGGACCCAAAAAAAACAATTTTACTCTCATCAGTCCACAAAATGTTCCTCCATTGCTCTTTAGGCCAGTTGATGTGTTCTTTGGCAAATCGTAACGTCTTCTGCACATGACTTTTTTAACAGAGGGACTTTGCGGGGGATTCTTGTAAAAAGATCAGCTCCACACAGATGTCTTCTAACCGTCACAGTACTTACAGGTAAGTCCAGACTGTCTTTGAACATCCTGGAGCTATTTATTGGTTGGGCCATTCTGGTTATTCTCCCATCCATTTCTGATAGTTGTCTTCCATTTTCTGCCACGTGTCTCTGGTTTTGCACTCCATTTTAAGGCATTGGAGATCATTTTAGCTGAACAGCCAAGCATTTTTGCACCTCTTCATAGGTTTTCCCCTCCCCAATCCACTTTGTAATCAAAGTAGATCATTTTCCTCAGGCTTTTAAAGAGAAATGCATGTTCAGCAAGTGTTGGTTTCCTTCTTAAATAGGAGTTAGCAGATTCACACCTGTTTGTTTTTTTTTTATCACCAATTGAATGCCACGCTGTTATTTTTAGAACACACCCCTTTCAACTAATTGCCCAATTGCACAGCCTTAACAGCAAGCATATCATGAATGCTGGGTCTGTTTTTTTCTGAGAATCTAGTGCACCTTCTGGTAACTAGTCAGCAACTTCACTGGCTTCCCACCAGGTTCAGAATTCACTTCAAGATTCTTCTGTATACGTTTAAGGCCCTTCACACTTTCTCTCCTCCCTACCTTTCCCAACCTCCTCCCCGTGAACATTCCTTCTCGCTCCCTCCGCTCCTCCACTTCTCTTCAGCTCTCTGTCCCCTTTGGCTGTCTCATCCCCATGGGGTGCAAAGCTTTTAGCCACTCTGCCTCTCAGCTCTGGATCGCTCTCTCATCCGACCTCCGCAACACAGACCCATGTTTAAAACCAGACTCAAAACCCACCTGTTCCGGACAGCCTTTTCCCTCTGCTCTTACACTTCCTTTTTCTGTACTGATGTGTTTTTGTCTGTTTTTATGTTCTACCTACTGCGTTTTTTGTATTTTAATGTTTGTTAAGTGTCCTTGAGTGTCGAGAAAGGCGCTGTTGAAATCATTCATTCATTCATTTTCTGTACCGCTTATCCTCATTAGGGTCACGGGGATGCTGGAGCCTATCCCAGCTGGCTTTGGGGGGGAGGCGGGGTACACCCTGGACTGGTCGCCAGTCAATCACAGGGCACATATAGACAAACAAACATTCACACTCACATTCATAACTATGGACAATTTTAGAGTGGCCAATTAACCTAACATGCATGTTTTTGGAATGTGGGAGGAAACCGGAGTACCCGGAGAAAACCCACACACGCACGGGGAGAACATGCAAACTCCACACAGAGATGCCCAACGAAGATTTGAACCCAGGTCTTCCAGATCTCCTGACTGTGTGGCCAATGTGCTAACCACTCATCCACCGTGCGGCCCCTGTTGAAATCAATGAATTATTATTTTTATTATTATGTAGCAATAAAAATATACTAATAACGGTGATTAATCTGGTTAATCACTGCACTGCTGTTATTTTGAACTCTACTGTAAATGTTATTCATGATTAATATTACATATTCAGATGATAATAACCTGTTAATCAGGACAAAACGTTCTTTTTATTCCATCCAACATCTGGATCAGACATCCTGTTTGAAAGGGAAGTGTGGCTTGGGGGGCACACACACGCTCACATCCTGTCATAAGGGGTCCATGCAGGCTTGATGATGTCATTTACCTCGGCTGTGCTTCTTTTTCTTTGTTATAAATAACAACAGGCCACCTGGACTGTGCGTGCACACGTACGTCTGTGTGTGCGGGGGGTGTGGGGTGTAGCAGGGCCCTAATGATCCCTCAGGCTAGCTTGGCTGAGCTGAGACTCAAAGCAGAGAACATCTTCTCATCCTGGACTAATGGCACAATCGAGGATTCTTCGTGTGTGTGTGTGTGTGTGTGTGTGTGATTTCGAAGTTTAATGCGAGTGTGTGCATGCAAGCAAGCAAGGTGTTATCATGAGCTCTCCGTGTGTGTTTCTTGCCTGCACATGCACCATCCTCAAAGTGTGTGTGTGTGTGTGCGCGTGTGTGTGCGTGTGTGTGTTAATGGGCCGGTGGAGGATTGCTTGGAGGACTGATGCTGGCATAGATGGATGGTCCAGAACAGAGAGTGTGCTGACAACCAGTGAATACAGGCCATCGTTGCAGAAAGGTCAAAACACACACACACACACACGTTATGTCAGGAGAGTTAAAAAAAAAAAAAAAGTGTGTCTCCTCATGTATGTGACTTTGAAACTTTTGATGGGGTGTTTTGTTACCCCCACGGTCGTAAGAATGAAGATATAAATGTAATCATTTTGTTTGACTTGATTTAAAACCCCTAAAAGTGTTTTTCGTTGGTGCAGGCCAACAAGTCACATGATCACCCTGACTGGAATGTGAATGAATTGAGAGTTTTCTGTAGATAAAAATGACTTCAATAAAATAAACAAAATATAATTTACCAAAAATCACTTGCATTTGCTGGGCTGAGAAATGTGTGCGTATCTACTGTACACTCTGTACACAATGTGTACTATGTACTACTAGTGTGTAGAGGATATTTTAGTAAGGTAAATACACACTGCAAATACCTGCATTCATCTTCAACTATGTGCACTCCAATACTTGAAGTGTACATATATAGAGCAGATAGGAATAAAGTACAGTATATGTGCACTACTACTATCAACACACACACACACACACACACGGCAGGTCCTGGCAGATAAGTAAGAATGATTTCCTTCTCATTTGGCTTTTCTTTCTCGTGCACAAAGACACTTTTTACATGCGGCGATACAACACCATTGTAATCTCAAATGTATCAAGGTGCTGGGGGGTGCGGGGGCGGGCGTGCATTTTCACCTTGGCTGAGCACCAGGAGCTGCGAAACTAAACAAAAAACAAGATCAAGGAAAGAATGAGAAAAGAGAATAAAGAGAGAAAGAAAACGAGAAGAAAAAGAAGAGGAAGAGAAAGAGAAGAAAAGCAAATTCATCTTTTGCTGCTACAATCAATCTCTGGCCAAAAGAAATACACAATAACTAGACAGGAGGAGGCCAAGATTAATGGGGCAGCGACATCTCCACTGACCAGCACCACCTTCTCCTTTCCCTGCCACCAGCACGTGCACGCACACACACACACAGAGAGAAGGAGAGAGAGAGTGATATATGGTGGGTGCTGAGTGCTTTACAAGCGCATTATCAGCTTTAATGAGAGCAGCAAACATGCACGCTCTCACTCATAATCACAATCCTCTTTGCACGCTAAAAGGACATTTTATACGTCACATTCTAAACGGAAAGTTTAGAATGTTCAACAGGTGAACTCCGTAGGTATGTTAGCATAAAGTCTATCATATGTCTTTCTTTGGCGCTTTTCCATAATTTCTTTCATCATCTTTATCACAAACGTTTTTCTTTCAAAAAATGCTGAAATGGACGTGTTTTACACTCAAGAAAGACAAAATCATCCCACATTGGTTATTCGGTGTGTTTGCAATACTACGCCTTGTTTACCGCTCCCTCGCTATATTGCGTTTTTCAAAAAAACTTATTCTTGGCCTAAATGAAACATGCAATGGCTAATGAAGTAAAAGAAGAAGAAGCGTTGTAATTGTGAATGTAGTAGTTTACATTGGCCACTAGGGGCAAGTGTTGCCTGGAAGTGGGGGTGCACCTTAGCACTCAATAAGCATCAAATCTGCGATCCCACATAGTGTCAGCAAAGTGAGCACACACAGAATGATGCGTTCAAGGACGGCTCGCAACGAACAATATATAAATGCAAAAAGTACAGGCTTTCTAAACTTTAAAAAAATCTATATTTACAAAATGTATGCATTTACATACAATATTAGTTAAGATAAGTTTTTAAAAAAATCATTGCACTTAAAAGCTTTGGCCCCGCCCACTGATACACAGGTACACACCTTGGGAACACATGTACTGTTACACTGCTCAAGCATGGCTTATTTATTCTTACTCTCGCTACTATATTGGTTAAAGCCATTGTATCCGGAAAAAAATGACAAGGAACAGCTAACATGTGACGATGTTATCTTACTTAGGTGTAATATGTCTTATTATTTTAATTTTAGCTTCTTTATTGGGTGATTGGAGTGTAAATGTGACTATAGGGGTGTTTTTTCCTGTCTAGAGGTCTCTAATAATGTTAACAGTATTTAGAAGGTGGTAAACAGGTTTTCTACGCCATTCCTATTAAAATATTAAATTTATTAATATTGAATCCTACCTAATGGATTGCCCTTATTGCAGTCGGAAACAATGAACCGCCATAAACTGTATTTTTTTTTTTTGCCACAGTGTGTCATGTCAACAGTGTGTCATGCCCTCCAAATGCGACACCCTCGCTGATACCACTTTCAGGCGAATCACCGATACAACACTCACACACACACACACACACACACACAGTATAATGACTAAACTACATCTCACCGCCCTTGTTAAAATATGGAAATACATGCATGAGTAGTGTGTGTGTGTGTGTGTGTGTGCAATAGATAGCAGTAGAATTCAGGTTAGTGTTTTGCTTTTTATATATAATACACTTCTTTTGCAGCCACGCAATTCTCTACGTGTGTTTTCTGGTGAATCTACCGGGTAAGAAACCATCATTCTGGTTTCCGATTTAGCTTGTTAGCTTCCTCTCTTGCTAATAAACAATAACAACTAACGGCGCACGGAGAGTGGTAGTGGAACTGAAACGATTGGATGCGTTACAAAGCCTCTATTGTTGATCTGAATGTCCGTGGACTTAAGAAACATGACTAAATGCGTGGTGGCTTCAGGTATGGCTCATCATGACAATGCATTTAAGAAAACGTCGTACTGTAGGCTTTGTCACCTTCACTTTAGTGCTCAAATAGTTTTTTTTAAATGTTATTTTGGTGGAAACTGCACTTGTACTGCAGGGATGAGTTCACTTTCACTGTGGCCAATAAACATGCCACTAACCGCATGCCCGCAAGGCATGCTGGGTACTCCAGTGCAATTACCCTCAACACAGAAGAATGGTTGAAAAGTCGTGTCAAAGTTGTTTGTGTATCCAAGAAAGAGCCCGACTGGTCGCAATAAAGATACGTTCTCAATGTCAATAACGTAACAATATGAATATCTGATGAAGAATATTAAAGAAGTAGATAGACAAACATGAAAATAAAATCAAGACTTTCTTCCTGCGACAAAAACAAACAATTCATAGATGCAGTGTTAAAAATACATCCTGCAAAAAATGGTCACACACGACATAAACATTGCCGCCGACAACCTTTCCCTTCCCTTCTAATGGCTTTGCACACACACACACGCACGGACGCACACACACACACGCACACACACGAGGAGTGTGAAAACTGGTCACAATAAAAGTACAGGTTGACGTTTGCTGCTAAAAGCTTATTCTGGTTTTCAGGCTCAGCTTAGAACTTGAAACAAGCATCATTTCTTTTCAAACGTCAATAAATTATGTGCACTCTTTATTCTTCACCATAACTAAATACATCATAGAAAAAACACTATTGTGTGGGTTCTTAGTCATCTTTTTACTAGAATTATATTATTTTATTTGAAGCGAAACTGCACACTGTTTGAGTAGAACGTACTTAAAAGACATATGGAGCTGAAAACATGGAGACAAAATATGTGGTAATGATCGCCTTCATGTGTGAAGTGCCCTGAGATGACTGTCGTTGACTGTGAGAAACAAAGCAATTGAAATGAACGGAACGGAGTTGTTGTATCTGTCAATCAGCTCTTATCCAATCACAGGTCTGTGGTGACTGAAGGAGGCGGGAGTTGTTCCTGTCGCGTGTCCTGCTGGTCTCCTCGCTGTCTTCTGTTTTGACATGTCCACTCTTGGCCTTTTAGGACGTGTCATCGTGTCGTCTCCGTCTGGCGCCTGCGGTGCTGCTCGGCCCCGGCCCCGGCCCGTCATCTTTCTTCTCTGCCACTTGGACTCTTTTGACGGCCCCTGGAGACAACCAGGCTGATGGAACGTAAGGTGACAGCATGCTGTGTGTGTGTTTGTGTGTTAGCAACTTTCTCAGTGTCAGCTAACAAGCTAGCATGATGGGAGGGGGAGTCCAGAGAGAGCCTTTCTGAAGTTAAGTGGACTACCAGTTCAGTTCAGGAGGATGACTGTTCACGCCCTGTGGCTGTCCCAAACCTTGTGCTGAAATGCTTATAGTTAACTTGCTAGTTAGCAGCTTGACACCAGACTGCATGGTAACACCACCAAAGTTTGGAGAGTGTGGAGTCTTGGTGCAGATCTGGATAAAGGTGCAGATGGAATGACTTCTTTTCCACTTGCATCAGAGCCAAGTTGCACAAATAGCATACCACAAGCCGGCCAATCACAACCTTGACAGTCACCGCACCCAATGGTGGCTTAGATTTGTCTGGAGGTGCACATCACGCCATGCTGGTATGGAATCACAAGAATTCCAAAATTCTAAAGGAAACACATGTGGGAAATGCAAACCGTTAGAAACAAAATATGCAAATGTAGTCTTATTTGTTTCCATTTTGTATTTGTTTTCCGTATTGTCTTTGTTTTTTTTCCATTTTGTCAACGCGTTTTCTAATTTGTCTTAGTCTTTTCCATTGCTTCTACACAAGCTGAAGACTAAAATCAATCGCAAAAGAAGAATGACTAGTCTATACTTGGTCACTGCTTGATCCTGCTTGCAGTAGCTACTGTATGTTTACATGTAGCTCTTACCGCGGGTGACCGGAATGAATGTCATGTACAGGAAGTGACATCACAATGACCACCATGCACATACTTTGCTTGAGCGTCTTACACCATGGAGTCCATGTGGAAGCTGCTGAGAGAAGCGGCTAACTAAGGCTGGATGGGACTAATCACCCTGGCAGAAGGCCTGCTGGCGGGTCCTTGTTTTTCTTTTGCTTTTAGTTGCCAGCTGGTATGGAAGAAATGGAAAATACTAAGACAAAAGAGGGTAAGCAACGACAAAAAAGGAAAAAACAAAGACAATACACAAAAAACCGAACAAGACTACATTTTTATATTTTTGTATTATTGATTGTCTCTGTATTTCCACATGTACAGTAGTGATCAAAATAACAACAGTGCAACGTGACTAACCAGATTAAGTACTGTTATTAGTATATTTTTATTGCTACATGGCAAACAAGTTACTAGTAGGTGTGGTAGATTCTCAGAAAACAAACAAGACCCAGCATTCGTGATATGCACGCTCTTAAGGCTGTGCAATTGGTCAATTAGTTTAAAGGGGTGTGTTAAAAAAAAGCAGTGTGGCATTCAATCAGTGATCAGTGATCCGTTTGTGGAAAAAGGTCGGAATCAAGTGGCCCCTATTTAAAGATGAAACCAGCACTTGTTCAACATGCATTTTTGAACATGGGTCGTATAAAATGGGTCGTTCAAGACATTGTTCAGAAGAACAGCGTACTTGGATGAAAAAGTCGATTGGAGAGTGGGTGTTTCAACAAGACAGTTACCCCAAACACACTACTAAACCAAATTCTTGTTATGTTGTTATGTTATGGAGTGGCCAGCCCAATCCCTGGACCTTAATCCAATGGAGAATTTGTGGGGTGACATAAAAAAATGCTGTTTCTTTAGCAAAAACAGATCTCTAATTTTGTAGACCAGGCCCAGGCGAAGGTACACCACACCAATGAGCGTGTTTAAGGCGGATTTTGCAATTTCGTGCCAGGAACAGCCTGGTGTAAGTACGACTCCGTCCCTCTTACCAGGCAAGTGGCAAAGAGGGAGGAGAGAAGGCGTGACTGGGTTTAACACAGCCGGGTCAACGCTTCACCAATCAAATGGGTTCCTCTCCTCACCTTTTGTATATAATTTATATATATAATTATATATATATTTAATATATATAATTTTGAACTGTATTTCCTTGGAATGTTGTCACTCCGGTAGTTCCATATGCAGGAGGGTTTCTGGTGCATTCAGTTAGCAGCGTTTAAAAAGCAGCTGATCCTTCATTTCTTGTCTGGATGTCTTCATGCCATGTGATGTTTGCTCTTCGAATTTAATTCCTCACCAAACATACCTACCTTGTATGTTGCTGTGCGTGTGCGTGATTGATGGACGAGGCCGCCCTCGTCCATTAATATCCCGCCTATTCCAAGCGGGTTAAATTTTGGAAAAATGAGCGTGTGGGAAAAAAACGAGAGGTGGGAAGAGAGATGGTGGCAGATTACAGCGAGGTGAGCTCGTACATCTCGGGTGCCCAGCATCCGTGATGAAGGGGCTGGGAATTGTCTGGGAACATTAAGTTATCTAAATGAAAATCAATAACGTGTGTGTGTAGTGCACACAGACAGTGGCCAGCATGGAGGAGCAAGGAATGTTCTTCTAGATTTTACATCCCTTCTGTTTCACTTCCAATTTCTTTGCATTTAGAAAACGCTGAAAATACAAATGGTTTGTTTCAAGGTCTTAAACGCAACACGTATCGAAAAAAAGAAAAAGCGAAAAGAACACACGACTGTCATGATGTCATGCATGTGGATGGTTGGAATGAAGAAAAAGCATAAGGAACATGTGATTGTCATGACATCACGCACACATATTCCTCAAAGTTTTCCATATTTTGCCCCCTCAGAGGCATTTGTTCCCTAATCCAACCTTTGTCAGCTTTGTTAATCCTGCTCTGGCCCTCTGGACGTTCTTTCTTCACACAATGATGTTCCTGCATGAAGCATTAGCATATTTTCATAGAAATCCTGAAGCGGCCACTGGAGAAATCTTTGTGCCTTTACGCTCCAACAGCTCCTCACTTGTCAGCGCATGTAGGATCATCTCATCACGCCAGCAATTATCCCCACCCTAGAGCAACCCATGCTACCAAACCAGGCACGCCCGGCTGCCGGCCTAACCGGTACCGTTGAGACCGCATTGGGTCGGAAAGCTCCGCTGGGACATTAGCGGTGTTCGGAAAAAAGTCAAAGACACTGAAATGAAGCATAAATGTTTCCCTCAAGGCTTCTTCTGTCCAGGTAAGAACTTGTCCAAACACCTCCTAAAACTCTAATGCTAGCATGTACACAATATACTATACACTATATACTACCCTACAGTATATGTAATATATATATATATATATATATAAACTTGATGAAACTTTTGGCCCGTACTGTACACTGTATACACACAATACGCCTTGTCCCAACTTTGGACACATGGTGCATTTCCACATTTTGTACTTTTTTTAAGAATACATATTTCAAATTTGGTGGTATTTTGCTGAGTACAGAATCGCTATTTTGATTATGTCAAGAAAAAGTGCAATTTTGGGGGAATTTTTCCCATCAGTCACAATTCTTATGTGAGACATGAATACATGGCTTTCTCCTTACTCACTGAATCAGGTACTCGATTCACTTGGGTGCATGCGCATAAACTCAACAATGCATGACAACTTCATCCCAGAACAACAGAAAGAAGAAACGCTTCCCATAAAAAAATACAATAAAAAGTACAAAATTCCCATCACTCAGGAGCGCCCGTGAGTCCTGGGCTACATTCCAACAGCAGTTTGAGTTGCCCTCGTTGACTTCCCTCGGGCACTTGCCCTCCCCGCTATCATGTGTCCTTCCATTTTTCCAAAAAGCTGAAGTGAACTTGGTGAGGGAAAGCTGAGGGAGTGCTCACTCAAGAGTACCCACATTGCATTGCAGTGGTGCAAGGAAAAATAATACTTCTTAGTATTTGTAGGAAGCAGCATACACAGTATAAGAAGCAGCGTGAATGCCTGGCCTGAAAGGGAACAAGTGAAGGTGCGTTCCGTCGATCACAACCACTCCTCCCACATCCACTTTCCCTCCGCCCATCAAGTGTCCTCTGCATGACATCGGCAATGATGTTATGCCTAGTCAACCTGAGCAACTCTTGGAATTCTATTCTATTTGAATGCATCCCGGATTCAGTCAGAACCACGCAAGTTTTGAACGACTCGTTCATGAAAGGCACATCTCTCACTCAGACTCTTTGATCAAATGTTGACAAAAACAATTTCTTGTGTCGAGTTTTATCATAAATGATGCATAGAATTCAAAACAAACAATACTAGAACTCCTAAGCGGTGTTTTGTGCTTGAGAAGTGAAATGCACAAAAAATAATATCTTCTTTCAGGAGCTGAACTCAAAAGATCTCAAACTTTTTACATACACAAAAGCTGTATTTGTATCAAATCCCTACACCTCACGGATGTGGCCGCTCCATACGTTGATTAGACACCATGATTAGGTTGGGCACAATGAAAGGCCACGCCAAAATGTGCAGCACAATGCCACAGATGTTGCAAGTTACAGTTCTCGGGTGGTAGTGGGGGGTGTGGGGCATGGTGGTCATCAGTTGGACCTTCTAATGTTCTCTTGTTTCCATGGAGAGAGAGTGAGGGAGGAGAAAGGGAGGAAATTTGTTCATTGCAGAGGCAGTCAGGCAGAGGACAGCAGAGAGGGGGAATAAATCAGCCTAGTCTGGTCTCTGGTGACCCCCCACCCCCCTCCCCCCAGCATGGGAATAGCACAGAGTGCGTGGAGGAGGTGGGATAATGTCCTTTTACTCCAGCTGGCCCCTAGTGTGCCATCTACATCTACCTCCACTCATTGCATGCCATGTCCCACCCCTCCAATGAAGCCATGCCCACACACACACACACCTCTGATAAATGAGAATTGCCCCATCGACCCACAAAACAGCCTGCGATTTGGCACGCGGTCAAAGTGGTCATTATGTGCTACACAGAGACCCCTGTGGGGGTTGGGTGGGGTGGGTACTGGACCAACGACAAATGAGCACATTTTGAGACGGGGAAGTGCTAACTGGCCAGAGCAAGGAGCTTATTAATGTGATGATCATGAGAAGGTGATCATTGTTCCGTGTCCTCCACGTCTTCTGCACATGCTCAATAATCAATAACCAATAATCAATAATCAGTCATTTCCAATGAGTGTACTTGAAAGGCGCAACATTCTGACTTCATGGTTGCAGCATGCGCAGCTAGCCATGTGCAACAGTACAGTATATAGTATGTGTGTAGATATTAGTGCAATGATGCAACCGCACGCTGCACGCTTACACTGCTAGCTAGCATTAGCATCGTCCTCTGCCAGTCCTTTCAACACAGGAAATACGTTTGGCTTTTCAAACTAGTTTTCAATACAGAAATACTGACAAAATCAGCTGTTCATGGATGCTGTTTCTACTACCACACAAGTGTAAAAAAGCACTAGTAAACTAAGCTCTAATCAGGCCCGGGCTGTCCTATCTAGTCTTTGAGAATGGAATGGTTAAATCTACTCTCTAATCATACTAGAGCTGTCCTGTCTACTCTTTGGGAATGAAATGGTTAAATCTACTCTAATAATACTATAGCTGTCCTATCTAGTCTTTGAGCATAAACTGATGTGACCTGCTTCAAAGAGAGACAAAACGTCTTGTAAGTCAACCTGAGCTGTCCAGTTGCAATCCATTCCAGTCCGTGATGACACTTTTAGTAAGCTTGATTGTGTGTAGCTTTAATGCTAACGAGCTGTGTGTGTCTCTGCTGTCTAACTTTGTACTCATCCAAGAAAAATGCCATACATAAAGTAGCATGGCTGCTGTTTAACATATCGCCGACACCACCCTGAAATTTATTCAGTACAGGATCAGAAGCAAAATCAGTGGTAGCGCACATCACATTTTTAAGATGTGTCGTGAAGCCTGCTTTCCTACAAAGCGGTGTAACATTGTTACAATTCAACTTGATAAGTGTGAAAGAAGTGTGTGTGCTGTAAATGTGAATGATTGTGGATCTGCGGCTGGTCTTAGACTGTTGTTGACTTGATTGGAGCCAATGAGTGACTTGTTGGTGGAAGAGGGATGAAAGGTGCGAGTTGCAGCTGGCCCACAGGACACATTTAGTAATCCTTGCAATGATGCCTGGGCTCACTGACGCTTAGCAGACCTGCAAATACCCCAACAACAAGCACACACCATCCATTTTTATTGGATTTGGCTGTGCAGCTGTGTGTTTGCTGGTCACACACACACACACACACACATATCCAAGCACGCACGCACGCACGCACACACACTGCACTTGAAAACAAAAATCCATATTATCGAGCGGCCGGTGTCACCACAATTATTCTTTTGAAACAGCCATTGAAAACAAATTACATCTGCACTGCTTTTTCATCCGATTGCGCTGGGTGAGCAATGCTCAGCCACCACGCTGGCCCCTCCTTCTTCGCCCGCCCGAGCGCTTTGCTGCGTTTGCGACGCTAACGACTGGGCTGCTTTGGGTCTCAGTGGGTGAGGTTATGATTGATTTTTCATCTACTAGCATGTTCCCAGTTAAACAAGTCAAATCTCACTGCTTCATAGACATAACATTACTACTACTACAATATTGTGTATTTGGCAGGGTGAGCATTTCACTCGCAAAATGTATGTGCTTAGAAATAAAATTACGGGTGCAAATTTCAACCCTTTCATTCCCATTTTGCTCCTAAAATAAATCCATACAAAATGGATCAAACTAGAGTACTAGTAATAAGAACATTAAAGTTATCAATCAAAATAATAACCAGCAAATTCATGTAATACCATACCCCTTAAAAAAAATAAATGAATTTTTAAATAACATAAATCAAGGCACAAATGTATTCTTATGTAGAATATGTAAAGCATTATCTACTCAGAGGTGGGTGGAGGAGCCAACAAAACAACTGTACTCATTTAAGAGTATTGTTACTTTCAGTCATTGTACTTAAGAAACAACATAATGGCACCGGTGCCAACCTAAATTGTAAAGTATTGCATGTGTGAATGTGGGAAAGGAAAAGCAATTTTTTTGTCGAAAGGGGCTTTATGAAAAGAAGTACGTACTGTGTTTTCCGGACTAGAAGTCGCACTTTTTTCGTAGGTTGGCTGGTCCTGCGAGTTATATTCCCGAACGACTTATGCATGGAAAAAAATTTATATAATTTCACAGACAGCCACGAGATGGCACTGTAGACTTACGCACCTATATCTCCTACTCCTTAACAACGTAAAATGTAAGAAGTAAACATTAGCTTAGAAAGATAACTGAGAACGACTGAACACAAATGTTTCCCGAAATAAAATCATATTCTGCAGACTAGAAGCTGCAAGTAGTGAAATTTGCAGCTGAAAGCAGTAATTGAGCAGCAGAGAGAAAGTTTGGAGTAAATAAGAAACTTGTTAGGGACTGGCAAAAAGCGGAGGCTACTCTTACTGCGATGAAGAAAACAAAAAAAGCTAATCGTGGAGTGAAAGCTAGATGGCCACAGCTACAGGATTGAGTTCGCCAGTGGGTGCTGCGGGGAGAGACTTGTCAACGGTGCAGCTACGTATCCTCGCTCGCGTAGTTGCCCAGGAGCTTCATGCAAAGCAACCACCTTTCTATCAGAACACAGACAACGGTGTCCCAAAAACTGTTTCCGTGAGTTTGTTGAAAAGCAAGTAACTAAGCACAACGTGACACCGGATCACATCATCAACATGGATGAGGTCCCCCTCACTTTTGACATCCCCATAGGTCAAAGTGTTGCAGAGAAGGGGCAAAAGAGCATGAATATAGTGACAACTGGTCATGAAAAGTCACACTTCACAGTGGTGCTGGCATGTTGTGGCGATGGATCAAAATTGCCACCATTGGTCATTTTCAAACGAAAAACAATGCCGAAAATACGACGTCCCTCTGCTGTCGTCTTGGCCGTGAATGAGTTAGGGTGGCTGGATCAAGAAATGATGAACTTTTGGCTTACAAAATGCTACACTGCGTCTGGATGGCTTCTTTAGAACACGCAAAGCCCTGCTTGTGATGGACAGTATGCGAGCGCACATCACGCCACGGTTCAAAGCAAAACTTAAAGTTTTCAACTCCATACCTGCTATCATCCCCAGAGGCTTAACAAAAGTACTCCAGCCGCTTGAGATCTCAGTATCCCGGAGCTTTAAGGCAGTATTGCGTCGCCTGTGGGAGCAGTGGATGACGGACGGCGAGCATAGCTTCACAGCAACTGGGAGGATGCGCCATGCAACTTTTCTGCAAGCTATCCAATGGATGGACAAAGCTTGGGCTTCAGTGACAACCAAGACCATTTTGTCTGGATTGATACCGTGATACCGAGGACGAACAATTCAACGGATTTAGTGATTAAGAGTGAGATTGCGAGTTGTTCACGTAAAGGTAAACTTGTTTTGTTCTTTATGCTATAGTTACATAAAAACAGTTTATTAGGATGCAAGAACACTGGACACTTTTTCTGTGCATGTTTAATTAGCGTGTAGCTGAATAACTTTCACTGTGTTAGCATATCTTACACCTATTATAGCATGTTCTCTATTTTTTTATTAATGTTATAACGTGCCTTCCAAGATGACATTTCTGTTTTAGATCTAGTATTTTGTAAAATAAATTACCTCCAAAAATGTGGCTTGTACTCCGGAGCAACTTAGAGTCGGAAAACACGGTATACAGCACAGCCTTGCCACATCCAATATGGCGGCAATGTTGACGTATCGCAGCAGTGGGCAAACCCACTCCATGCGGTGTGCATGAAAATACGTACTGCATGTCAGCGCTTCTCAAATTGTGGGGCGGGGCCCCCCTGGGGAAGATACGCAGTGAACTGTCGGGGGGGGGCGCATGAGAAACAGGGAGTACTTTCAATGTTAGTGTAAACATGCTAACATGTCCAAAGAGAGTGATGTAAGTAATGTACTTATACATCCTGATGAAACCCTGATAACTCCCAAAGTGGAGATGAAAATATACATCACCTACTTGTGCACGTGCCGGAATGACTTGACTTTTTTTTTGGCTTGTTATATTTATACTGTAAATGCAAGGTATTCTTATATATAAGTGTATTACTAATAATAATATATTTGCTGAGTGTAGATGTACAAAACATTAGTACTACTAATATATTTTGTGTGTGTAGATATACCTAATGTTACTACTACTAATATATTTGCTGTGTGTAGTTATAAAGTACATAATGTTAGTACTACTGCTAACAGTAATATATTTGGTGAGTGTAGATATACATAATAGTACTACTAATACATTTGCTGTGTGTAGTTATAAATTACATAATGTTAGTACTGCTACTAATAATATTAATATATTTAGTGAGTGTAGATGTACATAATATTAGTACTCCTAATATATTTGGTGTGTGTAGATATAAAGTACATAATGGTAGTACTACTCATAGTAGTAATATATTTGGTGAGTGTAGATGTGCATAATATTAATACTACTAATATATTTGGTGTCTGTAGATAAAACGTACATAATGTTAGTACTACTCATAGTAGTAATATATTTGAGTGTAGATATACATAATATTAATAATACTCATATTTTTGGTTTGTGTAAATGTACATAATGATAGTACTACTAATATATTTGGTGTGTGTAGAGGTACATAATGCTAGTACTACTAATATACAGTATTTGGTGTGTGTAGATGTACATAATGCTAGTACTACGGATATACAGTAATGGGTGTGTGTAGATGTGCATAATGTTAGTACTACTAATATATTTGGTGTGTGTAGAGGTACATAATGCTAGTACTTCTGATATACAGTATTGGGTGTGTGTAGATGTGCATAATGTTAGTACTACTAATATATTTGGTGTGTGTGTGTCGTCGTGATGGAGATGATTGATGGTCCTGCTGGTTAAGCGGCCATGTTGTTATTGATTAGCGTGTGAAGCTGAGGGCGGCCTGATTACTGCAGCGGCGTCTTAACGTTGTTAGTCCATCTAACACTATTAGCTTAGCACGCGGCCACTCGCCGCAGCCCGCCGGCGCTGCGTGGCAAGGGCACAGGACAACAACAAATATCCAGCCGGCCCGCTCGGTAATTAATCCTGGCTGGGCTCGGCCGGCGGAGGCCAGAAGGCAGGATCCTTTTGTCGGCTTCTGACCACACAAGTCAGCTCAGCGGCGCCCCCAACGTGGGAAACGCCAGGTTTGGACTATTAAGAAAAGCAATAAGCTTGTTGACATGAACAGTGAGGCCTCAGCCTGCAGCCTCCTCATATGAAACATTGATTTTACTGTCGCACTACACCGCACGACCCATTCATTCACACACACACACACACACACATACACAGCAGACCTGCCAACATCACATGTGCACTCTCGCTAACTTTAAAGGTAACTTTAGCATTTTTTCATTGTGCTGCATGCTCATTAAAAAAGCATCGTTTTGCATTTTCAGTCGCTGCTATTTTGATTTTGATTGTACTTTTAGTTTTGCTTGTCAGATTATATTTTTAGAACACGTCGCAGGCGGATAAGAAACTTGGGACACCCCTGAGTTAGGCTGTGTCCCCCAAAAAATCTCCATCCACATACACAGTGGCAGTTTCTCTGTCCACACGAAAGCACGTAAACAAGATGTCATGCACTGCAATTATGGGCTGCAACAGTGGTTTTCAAACTGTGGGGTGCGTCCCCGGGGGGGGCATTTTGACGGGGGGGGACTACGACGAACACTTCATTATTACCAAATTTTTGGGGGTGGAGGGGCGCAGAAAATCATGTTATCTCCAAAAGGGGGGAGCTGCAAAAAAAGTTTGGGCACCAGGACATTTTAGCCAATCGGACGCATCCCTGACATCATTTCTGTGCAGCATGCGGTCCCTTGACCTATGTCTGTACCACACTGACAGTTTGTAGTAATATTACTAATAAAAAAGCCACAAAAGCCACCGAATAGCAGTCATAAATGACAGGAAGACATGATGCAAGCAGAGGAACACCAAAATCAAAGGCAGGGAAGAACTCGCTCAATTAGCAACGCTAACGAGCGTGCTACTGTACCGCGCATGACAAAGCGCGCGATCGGGGGTGCCGCTGCCTCCAGGACTTGCTAGCAGAAGTTATTAGCATTGGCTGAACTGGCGCAGGAAGAAAATGAAAAGGCCAGCATATTTTCAAAGTGCAACTTGTCGCGGGTGTCATTAAACATTCATGATGAGTAGCAGCAAATAAAGTCTTACTTCATTTTTGCCCTCTCTTTCTCATCCTGAATGTTAGTACATGACAATGTTGCTTGGGATTTGTAGAAAGTCACATGCATACTGCTAGCTTTGGCTTGCTAGCTCTGTTAGCTGCATCAACTGTTTATTCCGTCTAAGGAGCTAAGCCGTAACTTGACTTGGCTAGCGATGGAGCTAACCAGCATCCTTTGGCTATTTGAACCAATCATGCAGTAGCTGTTAGCCTTATTAGCTACCAAGCAGCTGTTAAGCAGCTGTTAGCTCCCAGTAACCAGCAGCAATTAGCTTTGTTAGCATTTACAGCCACTCATGCAGACTACAGCTGTCCTGCCCAGTCTTTGAGCACAAACTGACGATGCCTGCTCAGATGAGAGGCAAAACGTCTTGTAAGAGAACCTGAGCAGTCTGGTTGCGATTGATTCAACGCCCCTGAGAAGCCACTAATGTAGTTAGTCTGCAGCTACTAGCTTCATGTGCTCTTTCTCCATTGACAGAGCTAACGGCTAACTGTTTACTACATTCCTTAGGGCTTCATACACCACTAACAGCAGTAATTAGCTCTTTTAGCCACTAATAATCAACAGTTATCTACAAATAAATGTATATGCGTGGCTCTTAGCTTCATTAGCCTTTTAATCCATCAGAAGCACTCACCGGTAACTCTTTACTGTATATTATTGCGCTTCTAAAATTGCCATTAGCCGCCATTAGCTAATGTAGCCTGTACTGTAATACTGTAATACTGTAAGGCAGTGGTTCTCAACTTGTTTGGCTGCAGGACCTTTAGGTTATTGTTTTTGCATGGTAAAGCTTGCTTGGTCTCTCCAAGGTAGAGGTCATTGCACTCCTCACTACACTGTACTGCAAAAACAACATGCTGTGTTTGCTTCTCCATGCTTATGTCAAGTTTGGAGAAAATTCTTCTGAGTTTCTCTGCAAACCAGCCATGTACAAGACCACCACAATCCAGCTCCTGTTTCCATGCTCAAACTCGGGTGTAGTGGTCTTTCTTCTCCTGGTGGACTTGACAAAGGCTCAGTTAGGATACCTAACATCTGAAGGTGTCGTCCTGATGTGTGTTTTCTGTTTTTGTTAGTGGGGATCTTCACTGCTCTGTCCTTCAGGGTACTGATACCCCCTAGCTTGTGTTGTAGAGGGTGATGGGAGTCAAAGAGTACTGGACTGTGTGGGTTGGTTTTGTGTAGACCTCAGAATGAAGGCTTACGTCCTTCCCTGCCCATACATTGCGGTCCTAAAAGGGCAAAGTGTTCTCTTTGATGTCGCCCTGAGTGAAATGGACGCTTTGTCTCCAGAGTTTATGTTTTCAGTAAATAAATGTACTTGGCAGGTTTTGATCTTAACCCATGTGTTGTCAACGTACCTGAAGGAGCCCGAGGCACAGCCATGTGTCTGCTGAGAGAAACATTTGTTGAATTGGAAGAATGTGGTGTTCAGGCAACATTGAAGTAGATCGCATACCCCGTGTAGAATGATGTTGGTTCTGTCTTGTAAACCCGAGTCCTGTTTAAGTCATGGCCTGACCACATTGATGGCGGCACTGGTGGAGATGCATGTGAACAGCAAGGTGATGTGGTGTTGGGTATTCCCAAACGGTACCCCAACCAAGAACGTTAAGAGTGGTTGTGTGGTGTGGGGTATTGCCAAACGATAGCCTCAGAGTGGTTGGCCGTACCCCACACCACGTAGCATGTTGATGTGGTGGTGTAGTAAACAGTAAGGTAGAAGTTAGTTTGCAAAAGTAATTACATTTTACCGTGTAATTATGTGTGTGGAAAGGTGTAATGTTTGATGCAGTGTGGCGTTAAAGTTCAACACAAAGCAAAATGACTGTCTGAGTCAATTACACTTTCTATTCTTTTTTTCTTCTTTCCTCTTGTGGTTCTGACGGCCCACTGAACCTTCTCGTCGACAGCGTATGCACTAGCAAACATGCTGATTCCAACTTAAAGGTCATGTTCTTTCCGCGCTGACACGGCCCTGCCGCTGCGCTGACGAGCACCCTCCTTCAAAAACGAGAGCGACGCTGCGGCGCTTGAGCAGCACCGTGCGATGCTCCGGCATGAAAAATGATCTTCAACAAAAGTGTACGTTGTGATTAGAACAGAATCAAGTCTTTTGATTTGCTTTTCATTAGCTAAAAGCTTAGTGGGCATGTTAAAGCTAAACATACAGTATGAGGATTGAACCAGCAACCGTCAGGTTGGGAGACAACCAGTCTACCGTCTGAGCCAAAATATGAACTGGGGTCAAAGTTGAAAGCTAAGTTTACGGCCAGAGAATATCAGATGAATGTTAAAGAAAAAGTGCACTGTTTTTGGAATGTTGCTCATCATCCTCAATCCTTATGTGAGACATGAACACTCATCTTTCACTTTTCGGTACCTTTTAAAGAGACGAAAACAGATTTTAAAAAAAGAGGCTGCAAATTGATGCACGTAATGGGACACACCTAATCAGCCTAGAAAGGCGGCTATTAGAACCCATCCAAAAAGCTTCAACAAGGTTTTCTGGTTCTCTATCCATGCTGTAAGTATGTAATAACAGATACATTCGTGATAACATGTATGACACTATTGTACTCATTTGAAGCGTTAGCGGAACTTCCTTCCTGAGTGCATTGATTTCACACAACAACAGTCTCAATATGATTATCTTCAACTATATTTAAAAAAATTAGTCAATGGTGTTTGATAATTGCAGACATTTTTGGGTTGTGTAGTGGATCCAGCAGGGGGCGCTGTCAGAGGAGAACCGTGCATGACTGGTAACGGCGAGGGAGAGCAAGGGGCGTGGCTGGCTCCGGTAGTTTTGCGTAACAAATTGGAGGTTGGCTGATAGGACGTAGCTTCCTTGGCAGTTTGGATGGATACCATCTTGCTTATACGTGGAGAAGCAGTTCCAGAACAGTTTGAAGTTGTGTATGAATAGAGTGTGTCGCATTGCACGGGCGGACTGAAGTCAGGTGTTCTGACTCAAAGAGGACGATGCGGGTGGTGGCGGGTGGGCCTTTACTCCTGAGGTTGGATGATGAGGAGGAGAAGAAACTCGATGAGTACATTGGTGATTTGGACACAGTGTGCCTTTGGCAGGTGTGAATTGTGGAATTGAGACTTAAGTGATGGTGGCACTTGAATTAATTTGGACTGATAGCATATGTGGAGGATCTCTTCTGGCTGCAGGTGCTGGAGGTGGCCATGATGGAGGCCTCTTCTGGGCAGGGAAGTTAAATATGTTGTATCTGTTTGTGACGTCGCTCGCTTGAGGGGCGTGTCTGTCTTTCCTGCCATGAGGGGCGACCAAAGACCACAAAGTGGACTTGTGTGGAGTTGACCGGGGTTGGCCGGGGTGCCGCAGGTACGCTCAGTCGGAACTGGGCATGAACCTCCTTGTATTGAAGACTATGGTGTCCATTCGAAGTTTGGGTTTCACGGATCTGGTGGAGTGTGGATATTTGCTTTTCCAGTTTGATGATTATTGGCAAGGTGGCAGCGGCTCGGAGAAAGGACTGGGGCCATGATAGACTTTAGGGTCTGGGGAACAGAGAATGGAACGTGCTGAAGGCGATAAAGATATGGAAGAACATTATGGAAGATATGGAATTGTACTTATCTGCTTTTTTTGATTTTGTTGATTTGTAGTTTTCTGCACGGAGTAGCTGCAAGGATTAGCTGTCCGATAGCTTAAGCTATGCTGGAAAGTGTCTGAAATACGGATCAGTAGTTCCGCTGGCGGTTTGTGGGTTGTACTACCCAAACACGGCTCACAACGCGGTTTGATGAGGTCATCATTATTATCCTGCCGTAAATAGGCCTAAATACAGCAGTTTTTTTATTGCTTTACATTACAAGGAAAAACCTTCATAGCAATATTTACATTTTTATGCCAATATTGTGCGGATAATATTGGTGGACCGATATAATCAGAATCAAAATCAGCTTTATGCATGCTTAAGCTTTAAATATGCTTACACAAACAAGGAATTGGACTTGGTTATAATGGAAAGATACGAGGGGAATGTAAGAGTGCAGGTAGTTTGCGATTGTTTGGTGTCAGCAGCTATGCTTTAATGACCATAAGGACGGTCTTAAGAGCTGCTGGCAGTTTGAAGCTTGATGCAAGCAAAGGTCATTGATTTCCCCCCGCCCCATGCTACATTTCTTTTTTTTTTTTTAAACAATTTGTCCAGATTTTGGCATTTTGTGAACACGCGCAGGACAGCCGGCCGACAAGCTGCCTTGACAGCCAATTGGATAAATAAACTTCAATTTAGCTGCCAGCGCAGGCGGCAGGTCCCAGCGGGAGCCTTCACCTGTCCACACGGGCCCCCCGCCACACTCCTCCTCCTCTACAGGCCCGTCTAGCGTAGCTGTGCGCGTCGCCTTAAAGATAAGCTAACAGCCCATATGTGCGCCAGTCCAAGTCAATCGCAAATGTAATGTCAATCCCGTCTCACTTGTTTCCGCAACAACCCCCTTGCCACAAACCCGGCTGCACTGACACGCTAACACACACTCTATTATCATCGGGGGGGTTAACATGGTAGCGGGTGCAGCCTCCATAACGGGTAATGACATGGCATTTAATGGTTCTGTCCAAAATGATACTGGCATCCGTGGAGCAGAGTGGGATAAGGCCGAGTGGGCCCGCCCCGACGCTGGCACAAGCAATACTGGATCCCTCAACACTGCTGTCGCCTGATTGGACGTGACACACTGTTCCGTCACGCCGCTACCTTCATCCTTTCCTCCTGTAGCTATTCTTTTTGAGCGCTTTTGTCAGCCCCCCCGTGCCTTTGGGAACGCTGTCCCGGGTATCGCATCTTCCACCTTCACTCATTCCTTACACGGCAGTCTGTCTCAGCAATAACCCCACTGCTTTTCAGCCATGTCCGATCCAAGATGGCTGCTCCAGCCAGGTTGACCAGCCACCCATCTGTGAGCCATAGTTTGGTGCAAGAACCATACTGCTTTTGTCTGAGCCAAAATGGCTGTAAGTGATGGTTTTACATTTTGTTTTTAATGTCAAGCATCATACAACTCCCAGTGTTTTTTTCTCAGTGCGAATGAAAGAATCTTACTGCTTTTGAACGCTCAACGGTACAGACGCTGTTAAGTTTGCTAATCGGTTTGGTGGGCTAAAAAAAACAAAAAAACAAAAACCAAAAAAAAAAAGCAAACAAACGGTGTGAGTTGACTGGAGTAGAGCTGCCAGTGTGTATTGTTAGCTGCTGTGTATGTATGTAAATATGCATAATGAGTGTGCTTTGCATATGTGCATACATACTTGACAGGCGTAATGACACCCCGGGCGAGGGGTTCCAGAAGGACCTTCAGCTAACGTCAGTCTGGCTAATGAGGGTTAGCTTTTGGCGCTGACATGAAAAAGTCATCAGTGATCATCATAATTAGTCTTTAGTTTCATGTAACACACACTTTTATACTTATAGACACACTTGTCATTTAGCATCTTGAGAGGGAGGGTGTGTGTGTGTGCGTGGTTGTGGGTGTGTTACAGAGGAGTGTCTGAGAGAGCTGACATGACACCACATGACATTGATCAGAAACTCCCGTGTATAAACAGGCATTAACAACAGTTGTGTTAATGCTGGGGTGTGTATGTGTGTGTCTCCTTGTCAGGTGTGTGTAGGAGTGCCGCCCCGAGGGCAGCCCCCGGGCTTGCCTCCAGCATCTGTTCTTACACCGACAAGAGCGAAACAGTGCAAGCATGCCCTAACCTTCCACACAATCACAGAGACACCAACACCATACACTAACACCATACCCATGTACCAACACCATACAACAACATCATAACCATTCACCACACCTTACAACAACACCATACCCATACACCACACCATACCCATATACCAACACCATAACCATACACCAACACCATACAACAACACCATAACCATACACCACACCATACCCCTATACCAACACCATACAAAAACACCATAACCATACACCACACCATACCCATATACCAACACCATACAAAAACACCATAACCATACACCACACCATACCCATATACCAACACCATACAACAACACCATACCCACATACCAACACCATACCCATATACTAACACCACTTACACCATACCCACATACCAACTACATACCCAAATACTAACAACAATACCCATATACCAACACCAGTCTCCATACCCACATACCAACACCATACCATATACTAACACCATACACCAACACCATACCCATATACTAACACCACTTACACCATACCCACATACCAACCACATACCCATATACTAACAACAATACCTATATACCAACACCAGACTCCATACCCACATACCAACACCATACCCATATACTAACACCATACACCAACACCATACCCATTTACTAACACCACTGACATCATACCCACATACCAACACCATACCCATATACGAAACCCATATACCAAGACCATACCAATAAACCAAAACCATACCCATACATCCATACACCAAGACCATACCCATACACCAACACCACTGACACCATACAGGTATACCAACACCATGCCAGGAAACTTCCTACGAAGGCAGGTGATGTGGAGTTTGATAGAATTTGAGCCACGGCATATAGACTTTATGTACATTTACTACAAAAAGCTTCTCTTCAAGTGTAAAATACTACAACTGTGTCTTGACTACAAACTGTTTTGAGCCAAGGAACCTTATTTAAACAACTTAGGTGTCGGCTGTCAGTGTTGTGTTGCTGAGCGGGTTTCTCACTTTGTGGCCTTTCTCTTAATTGGTATTAAAGATGCCCAAGGCCATTACAACAAACACACACACAGGCATGCACACATGCAGTGGCAGCAGAGAGTGGCTGACATGATAAAATTAGCGTGGCGTATGTGGTGGATGGGGGGTGTAAAAAAAAATGTTCTCATGTGGTTCTCTTTTGCCAGGTGAAAAACTGCAATGATAGGAAATATTCTTATTTTAATGATTTCTTGTTTACTCTTCTCACCACCAGCCTTGCCCCCGCCATACACCATTCCTCATCCCCACCTTCTCACAGTGCCAACTAGTTGCCGGGCATGCATATTGCATCACCATTCCAATGTGTATTTTATGTCAAACAGAGCACAGATAAGATATTTGTGTATCTGTCTGTACTGCCACGGCTTTTATGCTGTATGCATTATTCTATCAACTTAAGGGGTCATTTTCATTCAGCCTTATGAAATCTCCCTAGCGACACTTGGCCAGAAACCATTGTGTGTTTAATAGTTAATACACGTAATACATGTCATTCTTGTATGTTTACTATAACATACGTTATATTAGGGGAGCCACGAGACGAGATTGGCTCTACGAGAAGAGGCGATATTTGAACTTTACTTTTAGGAAAAGTACAGTGAAAAAATATTTTAAAAACATAAGACAATATATTGCATTTACTAATTACATTTTTGCTATGTAACCTTGCATTGCTCCTCACAAGGCGACACCAGGGACAGGACCGTTCCCACTCCAGTATCCGACACGTGCACTCCGACGAAAAAATTGCAAGGCGGCATCAGGATGACAGAGCATTGTAGCAGAGGTAAATAATTATTGGAGTTTAAAAAAAGGTGTTTCAGCTTCTGGGGCCCAAACAAACCTTAATCGATGTAAGCCTTGCCAGAGGTTCCACATTGCAACTAAAGTTGCAAATAAAATGAGCAAACCCCAGGAACCTCTGCACATACAGTACTTCCTTCATGTAGGAGAAGGCCACTACCGCCTGGGTCTTAGCGAGGTCGCCTTTTAGTTTACCCTTTTCCACGATGTAGCCCAGAAACAAGATGGAGGACGTGGAAGTCAAACTTCTCTGCCTTAACGTAGAGGCGGTTCTCCTGCAGACGCTGGAGTACTATGTGGACACCATGAACAAGTTCTTGTTGATTTCTGCAAATAAATCAAAATATGGTCAAGGTAGACAAAACAAAATTGATTTATCATGTTGTTAGAGAAGGCCGCACAGTGTTCGAGTGGTTAGCACGTTGGCCACACAGTCAGGAGATCTGGAAGACCTGGGTTTGAATCTCCGTTTGGCATCTCTGTGTGGAGTTTGCATGTTCTCCCCGTGCGTGCATGAGTTTTCTCCGGATACTCCGGTTTTCTCCCACAATCCAAAAAATGTGCATGTTAGGTTAATTGGCTACTTTAAATTGTCCATCGGTATGAATGTGAGTGTGAATGGTTGTTTGTCTATTTGTGCCCTGCGATTGACTGGCGACTAGTCCAGGTCCAGTCCCCGCCTCTCGCCCAAATCCAGCTGGGATAGGCTCCAGCATACCCGTGACCCTAAAGAGGAAAACCGGCATAGAAAATGAAAGAGTCAATGTTGTTAGAGAACGTCGTTATTGAAATTTTCAAAAACTGCCGGAGCATTGGTGAGCTCAAATCTTTCTTCTTCACAAAAAAAAAAACAAAAAAAACCCCCGCCAAAAACAACAACCAGGCAGCGAAGAAGTAGTATGAATAAGGTGGGCGGCTAGAGAAAAATATGTATTCTTTCAGCGCCTCCTGTTCTGGGCTAGACATGTACAGCTTGGCGTTAGGTAATGGCATGTCCGGAAGGCATATTATATGCCAATCATAAGGGCAATGAGTGCTCCAATTAATAACCCGGGTCCTCCCCCAATCTGCTATAGGATTGTGCAACTTTAGCCAGGTAGACCCAGTACGACGGGGGCCGGCTGAGATGAGAAACAGAAGAAGCGGATGGTTTTGTGGTGATTACCCCAAAGACAAAGCAAGAATATTTCAGGCTGGTGAATAACCACCACTAGGAGGCGCCCATCAAGACGATTGAAGCTTAATTTTAGCAAACCACATTTCACTCAACGAAATCAAAGTTTAAAAAATGATCATTCTCCACCAAATCAATTAAAACAGATACTGTATTTGAACACCACTATCTTGCCAAAATAGTTCCTGTGATCTGGAGTATCAGCACCCCTGAGCAGCTAGATAGCAGGTAGATCAGTCCCAGTTGAAGGACTGACCCTGCGTAGATTCCAGAGGATCTTGTTGCTATTGTTTGGAGAAGATCCACGTTATCTAGAACAGGGCTGTCAAACTGGTGCCATGGAGGGCCGAGACACTGCAGGTTTTCTTTCCAGTCCGTCACTAAAGCAGGTGCTATAACTGATGAGCTCCTTCCCTCAAATTGAAGGAGGTGTTGATCATTGAAATCACTTGCTTTAGTGACAGGCTGGAAAGAAAACCTGCAGGGTCTCAGCCCTCCATGGCACCAGTTTGACACCCTCAATCTAGAAGGTCTAGCTGGACACTTGGAGATCTGGTGGTCGCAGTACAGGCAAACGGAGTCTGCGCCGACGTGACCGCTCCAATGAAGTGAGACGTCATCCTCCCAGCTGCCTGTGCACCTCTGCCGGTTCCGCTGGAGAGTTAACAAGAAAAGCTTCGGGTAGGCTGTTAGCCATGTTGTTTGCCGTCCATGCCGATATCATCCTAGCCATTGACGTGATGCTGGTGTGTGGAGACTCTTCAGCATGATCGTGGTCTTGCTCTCTGAGCCAGATGGCCAGATCAATGAGTTGATACAGGGTATCTGTATCCTACCGTACAGCCAACTCATCCTTGATGCGAGCATTGTTGTAGATGCTCTTGGCAGCTACCACCCTAAGGTCAATAGAAAAAGCAGCCACTGAACTTCCTGTCTGTTTGAAATCAAGTAATCAACTCCCTGTCGCCCTCCTTCTAACAAAGTGGTCTAACGCCTTTCTCACCTCCTTCAAAAAAAGTGGAAGCAGTGAGCAAACGCCCCAAGCCTTATTGGTAAGGAGGCTCATGATAAAATCCATTTTGGCTTGATCCAAAGCATAAGTACAAGGTTGTTGGTCAAAAACTAGCGAGCACTGGTGAGTGAATGATTCTCAGGAGACTGACTCACCCGAAAAACACTCTGGATGAAAAATACTCGGCTCCCTATGGGAGGCTGTCGCAGGGACTAGAGCTCGATGCGGGCTAACAGCTACCACACTGGGAGGACCTTCCGGAGAAAAGTGAGCACAGGCCTTCTCCAGGCGTTGGTCTAACACCCCTATGTTTGCCGACAAGGCAGAGATGGCCTCCATGATCTCCCACGGGGTCTTATCATGACGACCGACTAATTGGGTCTGGCTTGACAGAGCCGATTGAAAATGTTCCCCCTCTACAAGGTCCATTCTTGGCCTGATTGTTCTGTTATGAGCTGCACTAGCCAGCAGTTGGACCCTAGTGCAAAGGCAATACATCAGATAAATAGCTTTCTACCAAAGCCAGAAAAAACATACAGAAAACGCAATACAGTACAGTGGAACCACGGTGTACGAAATTAATTCTTTCCGAGAGGATTTTCGTAAACCAAATTTTTTTGTAACCTGGATGTATTGTGGATGCCTGGGCTAGGGTATCTGCTTTAACTCTAGTCCGAGCCTTCGCGAAAGCCGGCGTCATTGCTGAACAGCCAACGAGACTGGTGGCCGACAATGACGACAGGGAACCCGGCATGTTTGATGCAGAAGATGAGGACTTTGATAGACTTGTGGGAGAAGAGTGATTAAAAAATACACTGAGTGTATTGTTAAATAGTAGAATAAAGTTCAACTAAACTCACTGTTTTGCTTCTGTTGCCTTTTTTTGTGAACCGTAAGTTTTAGCACGCGCCTTAAAATACGTTAAATCAGAAAAATTCCCCCCCCAAAATGTTTTGGTAAAATTGACAACCTTTTGTAAAGCGAACAAATTTTCATAAGCCGAAGCAAAAAAATCAGAAAGGTTTTTTTTTCGTATCCTGGGGCATTCGTGTGCAAATAGCCACACAAAAATGCGCTGCTGAAAAATTCAAGCAGGCAAAAAGTACAAAACAATACTAGTAGTACTAGTTTTGCATGTCGCCGTGTTTAAAAGTACTGTACTTATTTCTTTCTAACAGAACATGCGCAGAACACAAATGAAGGTTCCTTTCAATTGGGAGATCCCGATATGCGTGTACATGACCCAATATTCGGGTTAGAAAAGAAGTAAAACAGACGTAATATTTGGGTTTTTAATTAAAAACCAAAACGGGTTATTGGTGTTTACAACCAGGTTATTGCTTATATAATTCCGGTTATGATTGGGTTATTTGACTGCATGTAAACATAGCATTGAGTGAGTCTCTTAAGAAGGCCTGACGACTAATTGAAGAACACTTGAATGAATGATCCATTCAAATGGGATACTCCGATAGGCGTATACGCGACACAATATTCGGGTTAGAAAAGAAGAAACCCAGATGTAATACTTTCCTGTATTTTAACTGTCATCCAAAAACAAAATAATAAAAGAATCCTCTCAGGGCAGTGGCAGTGGCAGTGGGGTCAATCAGGTACGGCTGCGGTTGGAGTATTTACTTGCATGCCGGAGCGAGGTTGGTGTTTTTAACTCCCCTGTCAGGCAAAGAGTTAAGAATATTTACAAGCTGTAAGTCAATGATCTACTCACAGAGTCCACTATCTAAATTCTCTAAAAGGGACACACTCTGAATAATTGCCTTGTTTGTGTCTCACACACACACACACACACGCACACGGACACACTGGTAGGTACACAAATCAATCTAGTTGTTCCCTATTGGCTCTCTCTCTCTCCCGGGAGAGGCTCATCTTAGAAGCTACAACAAGGTTCAGAGGTTTACTATTGAGCCACGTGTGGACCCAGTCCTTCTCTGTCACATGCACACACGCACGCACACGCACACGCACACGCTCTTGCACACGTTTTAGACTGGCTGCATAAAGCAAAGGCAATAAGCTGACATAAGCCTGAATAAACTCTTGCATCTGGTCATGTCTAAGCAATGATTTTATTAAATAAAACCCAAATAACTCCTTTTGTTCATTTTGTCAGCGTGAGCTATTAATTGTGAAAGGACATTGCAGCAAATTGCCATGGTAACAACACGTCGTTACTCAACTTCTTACTTGATTTGTGTCTTTGAAAATACTTCTTTGCCACGGTACTACGATGTACTAGCTACTAAATTCTCGTAGTAAGTAAGTTAATACCAATACTAATTACAATGCATTGTTATTATTAAGATGTAGGAAGCAGTGAAATGTAGTTAGCACCAAGCTCTAGTAAGTGTACAAAGTAGTAAAATGTATAAAGTAGTAAATTATAGTAAGTACTAAGACATTGTTAGTAATAAGATGTAGTAATCTGGAAGATCTAGTAAGTACTAATAAGCTCTAGTGAATACTAAAATGTAAGAAGTAGTCAAACGGGGTAAGATGTAGTAAGTACTATGATCTAGAAAGTAGTAAGACATCCATCCATTTTCTATGCCGCTTATCCTCATTGGGGTCGCGGGTATGCTGGAGCCTATCCCAGCTGACTTCTGGCGAGAGGCGGGGTACACCCTGGACCGGTCACCAGTCAATCGCAGGGCAGACAAACAAACATTCACACTCACATTCACACTAATGGACAATTTAGAGTTGCCAATTAACCTAACATGCATGTTTTTGGAATGTGGGAGGAAACCGGAGTGCCCGGAGAACATGCAAACTCCACACAGAGATGCCCAACGGAAATTCGAACCCAGATCTCCTGACCGTGAGGCCAACATGCTACCCACTTGTCCACCGTGCGACGTATTAAGACATAGTAGGTACTAATAAATAGCGAGCCATGTTAGCGTGACACATCCTGTAGTCAGCAAATTCAGGCCATCAAGATAAAAGTTTTTCTCCTGTCTTGGAAAGTGTGGTCTTTCCGACACGGATAAGCGGTATAAAAAATGGATGGAATTTTATAGTATAAATGTCCCCTCAGTTGTGTATGCAGATGTTGCCAGGTGTGCTTGGGAATGTTAGGATGTGCTGGGAAATCTGGGAAAAGGTGCTACATGCTGGGAATGTGCCATCATACGGAAAGTTGTGTTTGTATCCAAGCGTGTTTGCGGTGCGACAACCTCCTTGTTTTTCTTCTTGTGTGGAAGCCATAAAGCAGCATGTGGTCACTCCTCTAAATCCCGCTTTCCTTCCCATGTCGTGCATTCCTGACGGGGTGGGAGGGGGGCAGAGGTCCCCCGGTGAGCGAGGTGCGGTATTAAAGCCATATTTTGCGTCAGGGATGGCAGATAGATGGCGTGTCTTAAACAATATGAACTATGTGTTAAGAAATAAATTGCTTACACCACTGGAATTCTTACAGGAACACTTCAATCCGGACCCTCAAGACCATCCACATCATTATTTCTTGCACATTTTCCCCCGTGCAAGCAGACACCGGTACTGATTGTAATAAAACACTCGCGCTGGAGGTGGCGGCGGTGGGAGGGGGAGGCCCGGCGTGACAGCGACGGCGTTGTTCGCCATTCGTCTTCTTCATTTACGCTTGAGGATTTCTCAGCAGCGGCTCTAATCGACGGGGCCGCTTTCTGCTCGACGTGACACTCCCTCCTGGAAAAGTTCCGGCGGACGGGTTCGTGTGGCACCCCCACCTTCCATGCTGCTTAAATTACGGCCTGTATGGACACCCAGGCCTGGAGGCCCAGCTTTGGGTTTTACTGTGTGTGTGTGTGTGCTGAAGGAGTAGCGGTGTGCTTTCTCAGCATCAGCGTTCTGATGCATAAATCTACTCAACGAGCGAAGGAGAGCAGCGGGAACCTGGAGGACTTATTAAAGGCACTCTCACATTCTTTAACGACTTCGCTACTTGCGTGTTTTATGGATCAGCGCGCACACGCTTTGATGACATTCAATCTTTTATTTTATGCTTTTGTTGAATCGCAGCGGCTTTACTACTCCTTTGCTAAAATACCTCAAAAGAAAATGTCTCACTTCCGCACGGAACGCTGCTCAAGCTCATGTTTGTTGGGATTTGACACTGTTCCAGTGTCAAACTAGCACTCAGGAAAGCTTCATGGTAAGGTGTGCTTGAGACGTGCATGACGTCATGCATGATTATAATAATAACAACAATAAAAATAATAACTTTAACTTGTTGACACGTCATTAGGTACTTACCACTCTAACAAGAGATGTACCAAATGTTGGTAAAAACGCGGATTCAATGGGATTTAGTCTCAGGTATTCACAGTCATCATCTCTTGATGGCAAATAAGCGAGCTGCATGATCCCATTGGTTGTACATCCAGACCATGTCAGAGGAGTACCATCATGCTATGCGACACTTTGATAAATGCTTTTCTTAGAATGGAAGGATGAAGCTTCAGGTTGTGCAGGGGCGTCAAACGGCAGATGCCTATTTGGAGATGTTGCAGGGGGGGCATCCCTCATGGCCAAAGGCCCTGGTCTGTGTGGTAATGACTGGCTTTTTCAACAGTTCACAAAGGACTTCTTCTAGAGGAATAAGGTGAATATTTTGGAACATCCTGCGTGCTCCCCTTAATTAAATCCGATGGAGAACATCTGGGCATGGATGGAAAAATGGACATTAGTTCAGTGAAGCCATCTTCACCACCTGGAGCGACATTCCCACTAGCCTCCTGGAAAGACCCTTTTTCACCTCATTACCAACAATAGCACACATACTTTTGATACACTTTATTTCTATTTTATTTATGTTTTAGCTATGGTCTTCAAGTTTTGATCAGCCTATTTCACTTTAGTGCTTCTTTGCAATAAATTGCTTATTTTTTTCACTCCCATTTTCCTTTTTGAAGAAGAAAATGTACATTCCTGACATTTTCCAAGTGGTATTTTTGATCAGGAGTGTATTTATCAGACAGTATTGCTAGATGGGTCCTAGAAGGATAAAAAGCGAGGATTCCCACAGCACTGGAATGCACCAGTGGGTGTATTTTGGGCAAAGTGTGTAAAAAAAGCAGTGGTGTTTTCCAGGAGGAATGACGGTATGGAAAAGTTCACCCGGTCACCCAGAAACATGTGCAAAGGCGTGCAGCTGATGTGTGCAGCGGAATGACGGGAGAGGAATAAAAGCAGCAGCTTGTTGTTGAATTCCAACCAAGCCGGAGCCAAAACGTCCGTCCCTCTTCTGCTTTTGTGTGTCATGTCATCCGGGATGGCGTTTGTTTGTCCTTATCTGGCGTGCGCGTCACACACAACACCGCCGTGAAAGCAGGATGAAGGATGCCATGGAGAAGGTGCTTCCTCTCCTCTTCAGTTTTTTTATTCCCTGCTGCCAAAATTAAACAAGCTTTGGATCACCCGCTGTATTAAAAAAAGACTGATCTCACCCCCCCACCCAGACACAAGGCCCGCCTGTCTAACATCGACGCCCACTCCGATGCTGAGTGATGTAGAACGCCATCCAGCAGCCCCTGCGCCCGTCCCAAACGTTGTTCCGCCCTGCCACTTAGCCCAAATCCCTCAACAAGCGGCGTTATGCTGGCTGTCAAGCGGCAACAAGAGCGCTGCTTCTCGCCTGCTTGTTCCCATCCACGCCAACGCCACACACACGGACCAGGCAGGATGGCATGAGGATGTCTCTCCCCAAAAAAGTATTTCATTCTCTACTGGCTGGAACCTATGAAGTTATTTTGTGTGGAAACCTGAAGGCCAAATACATTCTAGAGCAATACTCAACCTTCACCTTCAGGGGTGCGCGCATGCTGTGCTTTTTACCATATTGCTGACTACTATGGTGGTTCCCAAACTTGTTTTGCCGCGCCCCCCTTTTGGAGATAAAAACATTTTCACACTGGCAGATCTTCTTCTTCTCAGAGTAAAAATGGTAGTTTTCAGTAGTTAGAAGTCTTGATCCGACTGACTGTAGTCTAGTTTTAGTGGACTAAAAGTAAAATACATTTACTCATTGATTACAAGCCCTGAATTCCCACCGGCTGTGTGGTCTTGTTCTCAGGTGCGTTAGGAGCACTTATGCTCCCATGATGTTTAAGGATGTACGAATCCACAAGTAAAAAACACGGTGAGTACACCCGGAGAGGGAGATGACGGAAGAGCGACGGCACACGGGTGTTTGGCTCGGAACACGTCTGACTCCGTGACATCCTTTGTGGAACCGAGACAGGCGGCGAGTAACCGAAAGTTCTGACAAACAAGGGCTCTCCTTTAACGTTTGGCTGAACTTTGTCTTGGGCATTGTGTCCAATGCGGCTGGGTTTTGAAGTCTGTACTTAGTTTGGTTGCTTAGGTGATGAAACTTCAAGTCCCTGCAGATTAGCTTATCCCTGCTGACATGATCATCCCGCCAGGCAGGTGGAACCAGTCCAGTCCAAAGGATTTGGGGCCTTTAGACGCATTTGAGCAAAGTTTGATGTTTCTGCAGAAACCCTATGAATCTTTTAGTGGCGCTGATAAGACATGAAGTCATCACGCTGTTTACCGTCGTGCCGATAAGGAAGCTGGGATTCAAACGCAGCCAGACAAGCGTCATGCAGCACCCGAGCGCAGATGTTTAGCTTGAAGAAATCAATTTGGATAAAACATTGACCCCGGCTGAAGATTAGAGACGTAAACGGGGCGAAGTAGGATATGCATAATCCTCTTTTTCATTCTGTCTTTTTGGTGCCTCTGTCTTTTCTTTCTCTCCCCTGAATGCTAATTCCCTTCCGCGGCACACAATAGATAATCTGTATGCTAATAGAACGCCTCCCGCTCAACTTAACACACAAATGTGTCACAAAGTCGGTCAGAACACACAGAACCAGACAGAACAAGCGAGCCGAGCGTGGTATTAACTCCTCGCGCCGCGCGGAGAGACTAATAGCTGAAATTATACGTGCTAATAATTCATGCTGAGTGGACTCCTTTGAGCGCTGGAGGGACCCGGTTCTAATTCATCAGATGGAATGGGATAACAGCTCTGTGATATTCATGTTCTAAAACATCTCTGCATCTCATCAGGGAACGTGATGCACAAAATAGCAGCACAGGATCCATCACGCCGACACCAGCCCTGGTGGCGGCGTTCCAGCGCGAATAAATCCCGTACGCTGTCGCAGCCCCGCCTCCTAAATACACATTCAACTGGCAGGCCGAAACCCAACGCAAATGGCAGACAAACTAAACCTGACCGGACAGGTGCGGCAGGGATCGGTACACATCTGATTGATGGACACCGGCGTAGGCAAGGAGACCATTAGTTACACGCAGAAGATTGGTTAAACGGCGGTGGAAGACACAGGGCTGGGTAAGGAGATGATTGCTTTGAAATGGGAGGAGCAAGACAGCGGCTTGTTGGACCGAGGCGGGAGGCAGAATTAAACAACGGTGGAAGACACACGGGTACGGAAACAGATGTTTGATGGGAGCAAAGACATGCTGGGTAACGTAATGTACTGCTTGAAGACCTGGAGATCCGTGGTTGGACACAGGCAAAGAGATGATTGCTTTGAAATGGGGAAGTGAGACATGACAGGCGGAACTGATTGTTATACACGGGTGGGAGATGATTGCTTAAGCACAGGTGGATGACAAGAGTAAGCAAGGAGATGGGACGCGGGGGCAAAGACAATGGGATTACTGCTTTGAAACAGGGGGGGGTGAGACAGACCAGGAGATTTGGTGGACAAAGACGGGAGACACCAAGCTAGGAATGAAGCTGTTTAGGAAGACACAAATGGAAGACACATTGGAATAGGCATGTCAGGTAAAAAGACAAGACATCCGTGGAAACCCAAATGGGACACGGGAACAGGAAAGGAGCTGACTGCACAGCAGACCAGGGGATGGAATCAGGGCTGGTAAGGGGATAAAAGTTTATCATCCTGGTTTGGACAAAAGGTACTTTACTTTGAAAGTGCAGAAGGACACCATCTGATTGGTTACACGGGTGGAAGAGACGCAACATTTAATCACATTTCAGGTTTAATAAGGCAAGGAACGCAGGGTACCAACATGTCATTTAGACGGTGATCAACAAACGTAAAAGTGCTGTGCTGCAAAAAAAAAAAATAGAACCCAATTCGTAATGCACTTTGAACACTACAGCCAATAGGAGAAGAGGAAAATAACGAGGGGGGGGTGGTCTACATTTGGAACTCTGTGTGTGTGTGTGTGTGTGAGTGTCTTTGAGCTTCCCAAAGTTGATCATATTAAAAGAGAAGATGAGTTAAAGAAGGAAGCGGGGGGAGCGGGAGGGGGTCACAGCAACCCCCCTCGCCACCGTCTACAAAGCCCGTTTAGTTAATTAGCTGCTGCCGCATCAGCGTTTTCTAATCAGGCCTTTTGGATATGCCTCATCACAGGAACAGAAACCACGTTACCTCCACGCAGGGGCGGAGCTATGGGAGCTCACATGACACCACTCTTATCAATAGAAAGGGAAACCTTAAATACAATACTCGGGAAAAAAGTATTTTTACATTTTCCAAACCATCATGAAATGTAAATATTAGTTAACGACATTTTTGAAATGACACTTTCGGTAAGGGAGGAAAAAAGCAAAGCTACATGGTCTTGTGGGGAAAGGTGATTTTAGGCTTAAATAAGTGGTTGGGCAGCAACAACTGCAATCAAGCCTTTTCGATAACTTGCAATGAGCCTCTTACAGCGCTGTGGAGGAGTTTTGCAGCCACAATGGAGGCTTTTCCAACATTCAGAGGTGGACTTGTTGGTGTGTTTTGGATCATGGTCCCGCAGCAGAACCAGAAGCAGGGTGAGGAGCTCGGCCATCCGGGAGGAGCTCAGAGTAGAGCCGCTGCTCCTTCACATCGAGAGGAGCCAGTTGAGGTGGCTCGGGCATCTAGTCCGGATGCCTCCCGGGCGCCTCCCTGGTGAGGTGTTTTGGGCATGCCCGGTCGGGAGAAGGCCCCCGGGAAGTCCTAGGACACGCTGGAGGGACTATGTGTCTCACAGCTGGCCTGGGAACGCCTTGATGTCCTCCCGGTGGAGCTGGAAGAGGTCGCTGGGGACCGGGAAGTCTGGACTTCCCTACTGAAGCTGCTGACCCCGCGACCCGTACCCGGATAAGCGGTGGAAAATGGATGGATGGATGGTCCTGCAGCAGAACTCTAGCTGCTTTCAGCTTGAAGTCATTCCATTTATCACAGCAAGTCTTCCAGGTCCTGAAGCAGCAAAACAGCCCCAGACCATCACACTACCACCACGTTTTACTGTTGGTATGTTCTCTTTACAAAATGTGGCGTTACTTTTACACCAGATGTAATGGGACACTTGCCTTCCAAAAAGTTCAACTTTTGTTTGGTCAGACCACAGAGTATCTTCCCAAAGGTCTTGGGGATCTTCAAGATGTTTCTGGCAAAATTGAGCCGAGCCTTCATGTTGTTTTTGTTCAGCAGTGGATTTGGTCTTGGGTTTTGTCCAGTGTCTTCTTATGGTGGCGTCATGAACACTGACCTTAACTGAGGCAAGTGAGGCCTGCACTTTTTTGGATGTTGTCGTGTTTTTTGTGACCTCTTGGATGTTTTGTCGCTGTGCTCTTGGGAAGGTTCACTACTGTTCCATGTTTTGGCAATTTGTGGATAATGGCTCTCATTGTGGTTGGCTGGAGTCCCAGATATTTAGAAATGGCTTTTAGGCCTTCCTGAAGGCTACATATGGCCATGTACCTGTGGTCTGGATCTTTATAATACAAAGTTGAATTTAAAAACCGCATTTTGGGTTCAGTTGTGTTGTCATATTTAAATTAGATTGATGATCTGAAACATTTAAGTGTAACAATCATGCAAAAAAATAAGAACAGTTTATAAAAGAATAACACTTTTTTACATCAGTGTGTGTGTATACTCTCTTTACAATATCCAATTGGACTCGTTAACATGTGCTCATTCATTGATGTGTGCTCATTTATCCAATAAAAAAAACAATAAAATCTTAAAATCTAACCCTAATCTAATACTAACCCCAATCCTAACCCTCACTCCAATCTAACCCTAACCTAATCTTAACCCAACCCTAATTCTAACCCCAGTCTTAACTCTGACCACAGATTTTCAAGAATTTGACTTTTTTATCTTTTAACATCAACGTGAGACGTGAACTCTGCGTGTGTGTGTGTGTATGTGTGTGTGCGTGTGTGTGTGTGTGCGCGCCCGCTGAGACGTTACCAAGCCCATGAGCGCCTTTCCATGCACACCGGGTGGCTGCCCCCCATCTCGTTACACGCCCCCACATCACACCAGTGATTGCTTCCAATTAGCAGCGTGCTGCTAATGAATTCCCACACTGTCACGTTGTTTAGCGCTTTAGTTCGCCACCACCTGTTTCCCACAATGCACCTCTGCTTGCCTTTGTTTGTTCACCTCCAAACCTTGTGTCATCACTAACTGCCCCCCCCCTACAGACTCTTGTTCATAAAGTCAAAATGAATATTACTAATAACTTTGTTGTAGCACAAGCACGTAAAAAGCAACAACGTCCTGTCTTCTCACTCAGAAACGACGCCACACGGCGGGGACGGGGGGCGAGTTATGAATAATCACAATGCAATCACACCGCCTTGATGGTCACACTCACGCCTGATGAATATGCAACACACACGCCCACACCCACACCATTCTGGATGTTTACCTTTTGTAGCACAAAGTTATCATTTCATAACAATCATCTCCTCAGCAGAATCTTTTCCCAACATTTGAATATTTTTTTAATTTTCCATACACCAAAAAGTGTAAGTGCAAAACATAACGTTATTATTAGACTGTTTGAAATTATTTGAAGCAGTTTTTATTATTTCAATTACTCCATGAAGTGAAGTGCTCTTCAAATGAATATGCTAGAAAGCTTACATTCATCTCAGGGATATTTTGTGTTTTGATCGTGATTGCGACGTTGATGTGTTTATTTATATTTGTCTTTGCAAAGTCGTGGACACAAGCATTTTACTTTAATGACAAATAACAACAAAGTCATGAATTATCCTGTTACACAGTAATGAAATAAAATCCTAAAAATTAGATAATATAAAAAAAATTATACTTACTTTTGTCACACAGGAATGAAATAATAGTGATAAAGTAATAAATAATGCTGTCATGTTTACAGTCTTCAATAAAGAAGCAAACGGGCAAAGTGAGATGATGAGGTGACTTTTCAATATGTGTGTTCAGGAATACACGCTTGAAGAGCATATTTATTATGTGTGTGTGTATTCAGTGCCGCTGATGTTGCTCATCATCTATAATTCATGGAAACATATTTGGAAATTAATATTCAAAATAAGAAGCTTGGGGGTGCAGCTTGTGGTGTTGCAGATTGGAAATAAAGTATTATCACAGAATATCCTCATACTGTACATTTTCCAATATTCCATGTACTCCCCTGTCATATTTATGTCTTTCCTTTAACTACTTCCTTCTATTTCTTCCGAAATCAAGTGTCATTTTTACGGACCTAAATGATGTAAATGGAAATCATCTGTTCCAGGGTCAAGCTGTGGCCGTCGTAAAAGCTTTATGAAGTGTTTGAAGTCACATTTGAACATTTTAAGCGTCAGCGAAGAAGGGAAAAAAGCTTCTTCTAAAGTAGGTTTGATGAAAATGAAGTGCGCGCAAGAAGATGGTGATTTTTTGACAACGGCTATTAAGAATTAATCAAGCCGCTGCTTAATAATTCATCCCGCTTCCCAAAGTCCCCCATTAATTTTTCATCCTCTCCGTCCCCGTCCATTATTTGCATGAAATCAAATGAAATGTGGAAATAATGTGCCGCTTGACTGACATCAAAGTGCCGCTCGCGTCTTTAAGCGAGCGTGTGCGCGCTTGTGCGGCAGGAAAAGCCAAATGAAATCAAAGGCCACCTGACAGGGGGCGGGGCCACTGTTTAACCTCCACAATGCTCCGCCCCCTGCAGCCAAGCATTGAGACTTTGTTCAGAGTGAGACGTCTTTCTCCTTGTTAACTGAAATGGAAGTGCATTTAAAAAGTTTCAAAAATTGTCTTTCCATCTGCAAAAAGTGTTCCGATAACACTTCCATTTGAAAAAGTTGTGGTGCAACATCTAATAAATAAATAAAGATATTCTCTTTGTCCTTTCAAGAGGAATAAACATTTGCTTAAATTTCAGAAAACAAACATTTTCAATTAATAAAAGGTAACGTGACTTCTTTAAACATTGTAGGTCACCACAATGCATCCATTCCACCACAGACCATACATTATCAGTATTGGTTTCAGTATCGGTTGATGCCGGCATCGGAAATTGAGAGTTGGACAATATCAGACATCCCTAATAAGGAATAATACACTTGTCTGATCAAGGTAAAAAAAAAAAAAAATCAGTTTCATCTATATTTTCAAAATGTCTTAAAATACATTTGAAAAAAAAAAAAGTCATTTGTGACATCAAATAAAAAAATATATTCCATTTGTCCTGCAAGATATAAAAATCCGTGAAATATGTGCTCGTGAATAAATGTGGTAATGAAAATATTCTTTTATGTGTAGTCAAAAGGAAAACATGCTGAGTACTCTACAGTATGTAGTACAATTAGAGTAAGTACTTGACAAGGTTATTATGGAAGGTAGTTCAGCAGCTTCACCACTAGGTGGCACAAGCGCACTAGTGTGCACTGAAAGGCAGTAGAAGATGTCCTGTGGGGTGCGTTGTGGTTGTCTGCTGTCATGCATGGCTTTATGCTATGATCACATTTTTTATTGCGTTGTATTTGGAGTGAAGTCAAAGGAAAAGATTTCCTCCAGCGTGTCAGCGGACTCAAGCATAAGCGCCCTCTTCCCTCAAAGATAGGTAGAATAAAAAGGTGTGGGGGTCATTAGGGTGCTTTATGTAGCCTGAAGCTAGCGTGTCAGCTCGCCCATGCTAATGGCTCCCCCGCCTGGAAAAATGAGCTCGCAGGAGATCACCTTGCTTGCCACTCGTTTTCTCATTAAGCACAAAGACTTTTTTCCGCTTCTTCTCCTAAACTGTCGCACGTCGCGCCTGCGTCCGCAAAACACACCCGGCTTTAAACATACACCTTTTATCTTCACATCGCGCTCTCCTTTCTGCTCGCACACACTTTCCGTTTTCTCCTGCACAACGTCATACTTTCCACTAGACTACGCTATGCTCTGCTAATATACTACACCAAACAATACTATACCATACTATGCTATACTGTTCTATACTACGCAACACCATACTATATTATACCATAATATACTATATTATCCTATACTATATATTATACTATACTATTTTAAACAACTACTGTATATATTATACTATACTATACTACGCAACACCATACTATATTATACTATTCTACACTACTGTATACTATACTAAACAACATTACACTATACAGTACTATACTATTGTACACTATACCATACTATGCAATACCATAGACTAGACTAAGCTATACTATACTATACTATACCATACCATATGCTTTACTATACTATACAAGATTGTACTATACTACACTATATTCTTCTACAATATGCGATACTATACTGTACTACATTATACTATACCATTTACTAGACTATGCTATACTATATCGCACTATACTATATTCTACTATACTACTCTATGCTATGCTGTGCTATGCTATACCATAACATGCTATGTTTTACAATACTATACCATATACTAGACTAGACTGTGTGATACTACACTACATGGAATGCTGTACTATGCTATGCTGTACTATACTAAACTAGACTAGACTATGTATTATGCTATACAGTACAGTACTAGACTATACTATGCTATACTGTACTGTACTATACTGGACTAGACTATACTGTGCTATTCTAGACTGTACTAGACTAGACTATAATGTGCTATACCATACTGTACTAGACTATACTATGCTATACTGTACTATACCAGACTAGACTATGTTGTGCTATACTAGACTGTACCAAACTATACTATGCTATATGGTCATGTACTATACCAGACTAGACTATTTTGTGCAATACTAGACTGTACTAGACTATACTATGCTATACTGTACTGTACTAGGCGAGACTAGACTATACTGTGCTACACTAGGCTGTCCTAGACTATACTATGCTATACTGTACTGTACTATACCAGACTAGACTAGACTATACTGTGCTATAGTAGACAATACTAGACTTTAATATGCTATACTGTACTGTACTGAATAGGCTAGGCTAAACTTCACTATACTCTATATTACGCTATATTAGACTGTACTAGACAATGCTATGCTATACTGTCATGTACTATACCGGACTAGACTATGCTGTGCTATACTAGACTGTACTAGACTATACTATGCTATATTGTACTGTACTGTAGGCTAGACTAGACTATACTGTGCTATACTAGACTGTACTAGACTATACTATGCTGTACTGTCATGTACTATACCAGGCTAGACTAGACTGTACTGTGCTATACTAGACTACTGATAAAGAAATGAAAGCTTTTCTTTGTGATGCCTCAAACATCTTTGACTTTCTGCAGGGATTATTGCTGAAGTGGACAGTCTGTGTCACAAACACACACACGTGCACACGCACACACAAACACACACATGCACAGACAGACACACACAAGCACACGGAGTCTAATTGCTCTCAGAGGAGAAGCAGATGGCGTCCAGAAAAGTGTCTGAGATGTAAGTCCTTCCTCTGCAGGCTAATGCGGCGCTCTTTGCCCCCGCCCCATCCCTAACCAATCAACCCCCCACCCCTCCTCCCCTGCCCATCACTTCCTGCGTGGCGACTCCATCATTCAGCCTGATTGGCGACTTAGAGAGTTGCAGGCCTTTATTAAAGCTGCTGCTAATTGAGCTAGCAGGGAAATAATGGGGGGTGACACTTTAATGAAGACATGCTACCAGCTAGCACGGGGGTGGAGGGTACAAGGAAGGCAATGAAGAACACGGGGAGGGATGAAGACAGCAAGGGAGTGTTTTATTGCAAAAAGGTGAAAAAAAAGACGACGGCATTGAGAGTGACTCATATCTCACACACTAATGTGTGTTTTTTTGGGGGGTGGGGGGGTGTCATAAGTAAAATATTTTGTTTTTTTCTATCAGGTTATACTTGCAGGGTGATTATTTTTACTCGCAAAAAGTGCCAAAAAACACAATTAAAGTTGCTTCTTTTATTGTGTTACATTGCCCCCCGCCACCCCCACCCCCCACCCCCCAGCCTGACACGGCGTGACGATGATTGCGTTTGCCGGGGACGAGACCATCAGCGTTATGAAGAGCGCGTGGATTCATAACGCTCTTGGTGTTTGCTTTTGTTGAGGAAGTTTGCAGCTAATAACACGGCTGGCGTGATTTGCTGTTGTCGTCTTTAACTGAGATTAATGACCGCATTCAAACACGCACGCACACACCTATGTATGCACGTATGTTTACTCAGTGCGCTTGCTATCTCGCTTTTCCGTACCCGCGTTTTTTTTACTGTGCGTGTACAGCAGGGGTGTCCAAAGTGCGCCCTTTGGGCTGTGTTTTTATTGGCCTGCAGCACATTCCAAAAATATAAAACAACTAAACTACGTAAAAATGTAAAAAATTGCATTAACTTTGCAACTTTGTTTTACAAAAATAACATCATAATACAAACATATATAAAAATATAAAAAGCATCCATCCATTCCATTTTTTTTTTTTTTTTGCTCATCTGGGTCCGGGTCGCAGGGACAGCAGTCTCAGTAGGGAAGTCCAGACTTCCCGGACCCCGGCCACCTCTTCCAGCTCCACCAGGGAGACCCCCACAGCGTTCCCACACCAGCAATGGGTCTGCATGGAACACCTTACCAGGGAGGCGTCCCGACTAGATGCCCTCAACTGGCTCCTCTCCGTGTCACTCGTGAACATTTTTTTTACTACCCTGGATTTTATGAGAATGAGGTAAACATATTAAAACAAAAAAGTTGTATTGTAGTGAGAAAAAAATCCACAATTTTTCGATAATAAAAAAAGGATATCATTTTATATAGTTTAGGCCATTGAAATATCACAGAAAAAATATGTCTTATTTTAAAGTTGTCAGTTGTCATTTTTGGAAAATCAGTTTATGGAAAAACTTATATAATTATGGGAACAAAGTCATAATGTGACAAGAAGAATATTTTCAAAAAGAAAATATCTGAAATAAAAAAAAACATCTACTACTTTACAAAAATAAATTCAAAACATTAAGAGAACAAAAAAGTTGTATTCTAACGAGAATTTTTTTTTTTTTTACCAAAATGAATTTGTAAAAGTATAAGGAGGAAAAATAATTTTGGTAAAACATTACTGGAAAAATAAAAAATGTGTTATTTTTTCAACGCTGAAGTATTATGAGAAACAATCTAAAAAAGCTTGTCGTTTTTGTTGGGGAAAATTGAAAGTATTAAGCAAATAAAGTCTAAAATATGTTGAGAAGAAAATTTATAAAGATTATTTAAGAAGAACAAATATTTGGAATGAAAACAGCAAAAATGTGGAAAAAAGAGCAAAGAGTGAAGTGTTTCACGTATGGTATATGACAACGCTGAGATATGAAATATGAATTATTTCTTACATGCGTTTACAAAATATCAACATGCCATTTTCTACCCTCTCTCTGCATGTTTGCTGTGTCTCTTATTCTCTCATGTGTCTTCGTCATGGTTGGAGGGTATGCTCGTACGGTGCTGAGCCTGGCGGGGTCCAGCTGAGGGCGCTGAGATGGATAGGAAGACATCAGCGTTATTGGACGCTCCCCAGTGTCACATGGCCTCCAGCGCCAATGTCTCTCCGTTCGGCCAGTCCTCTAATGGACGTTCATTTCCTCTGCCCTGCAGGGCCTGCAGGCCACAAGTAATACTCTCAGTGACCCGGGCAGCGGCCACAGTGGCAAATTTGTCAGAAACACACGAACCCAACAAAAAAACAAAAACAAGGCTGCATGCGTCTCCTCCTGCCTCTAAACGTCCCCTGTGGACAGCACGGTACACAGATGGCGCTATTAGCACACCTTTGTTGTGCCAGCCTGAGCACTCAGTCTTACACTTTTCACTCATTTGCTTGTTGTAGTTTTTGTGCCGTCAGTTTGGTCAGTGTGAAGACAGAAGTCAAAGTCAGGTTCATACATTTTCAAGACCTTTCAAAATCCTTTTTTTTACGCCATGAGCTTTGAAGAGAATTTTAGAGGTTTGAAAGTACATGTACATGATTGGATTTCAAAGTTCTGAAGACCCCTGGATACCCTGGGAAGGATGTAGAGGGGCGAGGGTTCCAAAGGTACCATTGTTGCTCTTCTACAGTGTCAGCAAAGTGGGGGGCTCTACTTGGAATGTTCCATTTGAGATGACTGTTGAGTTGAAGGTCGTATACAGTTTTTGGGTATACCCCATATCTCAGTTGGGATGCTGGGGGTCCACGGATCGCCCAGTTTGCATTCTGAAAAGTGAAGTGCAGCTTTGGAGCATGACTTTCATCTTAAACAGGTGTGGCATCAGTCTGGCTTTGAAATGCTTGGATTTTGGAGGATCTTATGACATAACTACAAAACGGACCAAAGGTACCAGTTGGTATTTATCCGGCTCAAACAGCGAGGGTCCTACGGTCTTGTTGTTTGTACTTTTTTGCCAGCAGGGATTTGAAATTGTATTCATTAAGGTCTTCTGTGTGAATACTATTTGAAATGAAACGTTGGTAGATTCCTGCTTGGGGCACTGCCCCATGTTGTACAAGGGCGTGGGTTGTCCCATTGAGAAGCTCATTCCTAAAAAGAGAGGGTCAGAACTTGGTTTCAACTTTTTGTTGAAAAGGTAACTCACCCCATGACAAAAAGGTAACCCCCAAATGTTACTATTTTGTTACTGGTTTGGATCGGTACCCCAAGACAATTACTATTTTGTTACTGGTTTGGATCGGTACCCCAAGACAATTACTATTTTGTTACTGGTTTGGATCGGTACCCCAAGACAATTACTATTTTGTTACTGGTTTGGATCGGTACCCCAAGACAATGGAAACCCAACGCAACTAAATCACAGTGTTGGCTGGAAACCGAACGTACTGTACAATTTTTTTGGCCTTGTGATTTTTGGCGTTCCCCAAATCGCTGCCTTTGTTGGGGGGGGGGTTGCGGACCATGTACAAAATCTGAGGCTGCTCGGATGTGCGGCCGTCGCTTCATTGGTACCAAGGCACGACCATCGTCCATCAAACTTGCAATAAAAGTACTGACCTCGGGCTTCGTGTGAAAGTTGCAGGAATCACACGCAGGCTGTGCGTTGTTCGTACTGACCAAGTTTGTTTGGCCCCCGGATTGGGGAGGGGTATGTACTCCGTATTCCGTGCATGTGTGAGACCTGCAGCACTTCCTCCACTCGCAGTTTTTTCGACGTGCCGTGATTTCTATTGTTTTTTTGGTTTTTTTTCAACATGGTATGTGTAATGTTTGGGTTTTTTGTGCCCTCCATGCATTTCTCGTGTTTTTGACTAGCCGTATGACCGGTTGTGACCACAGCTTAAGATGGAGTAGAACCAGGTGAAAAGTCCAAACAAGAAGTCAACGTCATAGCATAAATTAGTCTTAATAAATCAAGTCCAGCAAAAGATCTGCGTCTGTGGTTTAGTTCCCAGTGGCGATACAGGAGGGGACGGTTCTGTTCACGGGGTCCACAGGGGGCGCTGATGCGATACCATCCGCACAAGTTTCTGCTATCGGTGCACACTTTTGGGCAAAGTGCGATTACGACGGTGCGACAAGACAAAACGGCGTCGGGGACGCGGGCGCTCCATCAAGCGGCGCTATCGCGTCGCATCGCCGTCATTGCTCATGTGCCGCTCAGAGACGTATTGCCTTAGCATGCTATCTGTCCAGCCATGATAGCAACAAGCTACGCCTTTCTCCTCTGGGAATTGTCCCCCTCCCTGACCTGGGACTCCCCCATGTTTAATCTAAGCACAAAACAGAACTCATCTGCAGACTGAATATGGAGTCACACACACACACATATGGCCGTGTCAGGAGGATAAAAGTAATGTTTGTCTCTGGAAAAGATGAACAAGATTTTCTCATACATTTTCACCACAGAACCCAAGCTGTGTGTTACCATCTCATGTTGGCGCCGCCATCATCCCAAGTAGGCGTCACGACATGGCTCAACGCCATTTGTAACCTTCCAATACGAGTCCGGTACAAGACCACTCACAGAAAGGTCATGTTGAGTCCTCAGCGCATTGAATCCTTTTGACCTCTGATCTGAGCTGCCTTCATCAGTTCACGCCGATTGACTAGATAGGACAGCTCTGGTTTGACTAGAGCAGGGGTCACTTCAGCAGTGATTTTTTTTTTTTAGCACCGACGCATGGGAGACGTGCATTTTGAAAAAGAATGTGAAAAACTTACCACAAACCCATGCATGCGTCCGGACGACATTCTGACTGCTGATTGGATGAGCAGGGGAAGGGACGCCAGGCTAGTGCAGTATCACTGGAGAGAAAAAATGTTTTTTTGGAGTTTTGGGTTGCGTCCGAAGCAAGTTACTTTGCAGTAAAATAAAAGTAGCATCGCAACCGGGTGACACAATTACCAGAAAAGTTTCCCAACTACGTCCCGTTTTTCGAAAATGCGTCGCCAGGTTAACAGAAAACATTGCTGAATGGCGTGGATGAATGAGACTGGATTAGGTGTGTTTGTGTGGAGGACAAGCATCATATCCATCTCACATTGGAGGACACGAGCGCGTGTTCAATCTGTCAAGCGTCCTAACAAAGAAGTTTATTTCGGTCCAAAACCCAATGCTGCGTAGCGGCTCATCCGTCTTCAGCACAGTGACATCATCCTGACACATCGCGCAGCTGGAAGTCCTCGCAGGAAGAAGACGGACAGAAAGACCAGCAAGTTCATTTCTTTGGAAAAAAATGTACTGTACTGTATTTACAATACAGTATCTACCAAAATAACTGAGTATTACTGCTTCTTCGGCACCCCACTGTGTAGCTGCAGGGTACCTAAAGGGCGGGGCTAGAAGCAGTGCAGCGTGTTGATTGGTGGACAGAGAATGGTAAGAAGACAGTGTTGGGAGAAACAGCATAAAAATAACTGTTCAATTGTTACCCTCACTGGCGTCACGTGCGCGGCGCTGATAGCTAAGAGCTGCCACTCCACGCCTCGCTCATAGGGAGAAGAACTAGTCGAGTCTTTTGAACGCCTCTTTTAAGCGAATGATGAGAAGCAATTTGCAGGAGAAGACACAATCATCCCTTGTAATATTCCATCAACACTTCTTTACGCTCTCAGTTTTGATAATCGTATTAATAAATATTTCATTTTTATTGGCATAAAAACATGCAAGTTGTCCTTGTTCTTGGTCTAAATGAAGCATTTGCAAGTATAAAACTGTCTAAATGATCCAAATAAATGAAGTCAAATACAAATCCAAGACCACAGAATGTAGTACTCCACATTGGCCACTAGGTGTCAGTGTTTGGCGAGACAGGCACTAGATTCCTCACTAATGTTTCCTAGGGAAGACATTTATTGCGACACTGCTTGAGCAGGAGTTTTGTTTAAATCTTACAGGAGTGATTTACTCTTATTCTGGCTACATTAACGTGAGTAATTGTAATAGTCACGTAAATGTGAAGTCATTACAGTTATCAAGTCTTACTGAATCAGTTACTTCTTCAAGTAAAGTAACTAGTAATGCCTTACCTTTTGGAAGTAACCTCGGCGTTTGAATGCAAAAAAGTGTTCGCGGTGTCGGTGAGGAGGCCGAGCGTCCATCCAATTGATGGCGTCTGTAAGGACCAAGAAGCAAACACGAGTTGTGAAGCAGAGAAATAAGGTCAGCGTTATCAACGCCTGGTACACGGCGGCCCGGCTGACACGCCGTCGCTACGGTCGCTACGCTAAATTGCCAATTTGGAAGCTTTTGTTGACCCCGCCCTCCAGCATCCCTTAGAGGAGCATGACTTCTTGTATATGTCACACACACACACACACGTAATGTATTTAAATTTTATTGGAAATTGCCAACAACAACAACCAACAGATGGGGGGGCTATGATCTCATAGACATGAAGAATTTAACAATCAAATTAACAACAAAAATGTGTACTACTGCACGGTCACCATTCAGCATTCATCACAATCCACATTTCTTACTTTTTTTCCTCCAAAATAGGGCGTTTTTCCCCGGAAAACACATCATTCATCATCCTTTATAAACACAAGATAGTAAAGCAGAAAATCTCCAACGTCATAGTACAGTGTCGTAGTACAGCATAGAAGTACAATGTCATAGTACTGTGTCATAGTACAGCATAGTAGTAGTGTCATAGTACAGAGTAGTAGTACAGTGTCAATAGTATAGCATAGCAGTAGTGCATTATAGTAGTACAGTATCATAGTACGGGGTAGTAGTACAGTGTCAAAGTACACCGTAGTAGTACAGTGTCATAGTATAGCATAGCAGTAGTGCCATTATAGTAGTACAGTATCATAGTAGGGGGTAGTAGTACAGTGTCAAAGTACAGCGTAGTAGTACAGTGTCATAGTATAGCATAGCAGTAGTGTCATCATAGTAATACAGTATCATAGTATAATGTAGTAATGCAGTGTCATAGTACAGTGTCATAGTACAAAGTAGTAGTACGGTGTCATAGTATGGTGTAGTAGTACAGTGTCATAGTACAGCGTAGTAGTAGTGTTGTAGTGCAGCGTAGTAGTACAGTGTCAAAGTACAGCGTAGTAGTGCAGTGTCATAGTATAGCATAGCCGTAGCGTCATCGTAGTCGTACAGTATCATACTACAATGTAGTAGTACAGTGTCATAGTACAGCATAGTAGTACAGTGTCATATTGCGATGTAGTAGTACAGTATCACAGTACAGATAGTAGTAGTACGGTGTCACAGTACAGTGTAGTAGTAGTGTCATAGTACAGCATATTGTTAGTGTCATTATAGTAGTACAGTATCATAGTACAGTGCAATAGTACAGTGTCATAGTATAGTGTAGTAGTACAATGTCATAGTACAGTTTTGTCGTATGGTATCATAGTACGATGTATTGGTACAGTGTCATAGTACAGAGTAGTTGTAAAGTGTTGTAAGAGAGCGTAGTAGTACAGTGTGGTAGTACAGCACATGCGTACGACCAATCAATACAAAATCAGGATGCATTAAGCGTGTTGGCTTCCTTCCTGGCGACTGAACAAGGGCAACTGAAGAGAGAAGGGGAAGGTTTTAAAGCTGAATCTAAATGAATCACCTTTATTGCAAATGCTGATCCAAGATCATGGGAGAATGTCAGTGTGAAGTTAGCGGGAGTGTTTGGAGGGGGAGGAGCTTGGATGTTGTTTTATAATATATTACATTCAGGCTATGTTGTTTAATTCATACGGTATGTCGTGTTAGAGAATGTAAAATCGTTCCAAGGCTCATGTTTTACCAAAACGACAACCTGGCTTAGGCTGATTACATGTGCAGGTGGATATCAAACATTTCTCTAAACCATATGAATTATTATCGTTTTCTATTTTGTTAGTGGTTTATACGGGGCGCTAAATGAATGCACAGAAATATCACCAATATACTAACTGGTTATATGTTGTGCTGAGAGAATGAATAGAAATATCACCA
>QODF01000004.1:862408-919473 GCA_024372805.1 Oostethus manadensis | reverse complement strand
TCGCCTAGTTAGTTAGTAGTAAGGTTAGTTAGTAAGGTTAGTTAGTTACGTTAGTTTTAGGAGATTGTTGACGTTACAAAGAAGCTGACATGAGAAGGTGCCGTGCGAAGGACGCGCGGTCTTACCTCACCTGCAGGAGTCCAGCTGGACCCTTATACCCGTTTAGACCTGTCAGTTGGTGCGGAGCGGCCCATTTATCATGTGATCTGTGCTGCCCGCTATCAGCAATGTGCTATTGATCCAGGCTGGCTATTGTTCATGTGCTGCCCTCCACTGGCACCCGCCTTTAAGAAACAATGCATACCAATCACCCGCACCCCCCCCCCCCCCCCCACCCCCCCCCCCCCCACCCACCCAACCTCCACCACCACCACGAGCGGCCTTACCAAGACAGAAAGATATGAAAGTTCTGCCGGTTGCTTTTGTTGGTGAGACATGAAATACAAAGAGGCATATACGTACTTACGTATACACAAATACATTACCTCCATGTTTGTGAAAGCTACTACTCGTACCAAACACCTGCAAGATGCTCATCAAGCCGAGTCATTGGCCGTAGCGTCACCATCTGCCCACCAGCTCACACGCTAAGCTATGCCCACCGGGGTGAGGAAGTGATGAGTGTGTGTGTGAAGATGAGGGACACACACACACAACATCTGTTTTTTATAACTGCTTCACATCTGTGTGGCATGGACTGAACCAACTTGTGGCACCTTTCATCTGTTATTCCACTCCGAGATTCTTTAACAACATTCCTCAATCCATTAACACTTCTTGGTTTTTCTTCAGCATTTTGATGTCACCCCACAAGTTCTCCATTGGATTAAGGTCCGGGGATTGGGCCAGCCACTCCATAACATAACAATATTTTGCTGGTTTACTATTGTGTTTGGGGTCATTGTCTTGTTGAAACAGCCATTTCAAGGGCATGTCCTCTTCAGCATAAGGCAACATGACCTCTTCATGACACATGCAAACTGATCCATGATGCCTGGTATGGGATAAATAGGCCCAACACTGTAGTAGGAGAAACATGCCCATACCATGATTCTTTCACCACCATGCTGCACTGTCTTCATTTGAATTCAGAGTTTGGGGGTCGTCTCACAAACTGTCTGCGGCCCTTTGACCCAAAAATAAAAACATTTCTCTCATCGGTCCACAAAATGTTCCTCCTTTTCTCTTTAGGCCACTTGGCAAATAGTTTAGCAGAGGGACTTGTAACTAGATTAGCTTCACACAGGGGTATTCTAACTGTCACAGAACTTACAGGTAACTCCAGACTTGTCTTTTTTATCATCCTGGAGCTGTTCATTGGCTTAACCATTCTGGTTATTCTTCCATATGTACTGTATTATGCTAGTATCATATGCTTTCTTGTCACATATTTATAAATGATTACTGAGCTAGGATCAAGGAGATGGAAAATAAAACATTTGTGTGGGCAATATTTTATGCGACAAAAGAAAAATAATCCGTTGCAAGGTTGGGAATGCTGAATATCTTCTGCATTGCATTGTAGTTTATTATTATTATTCAAGGGTTGTTATTTTAATGAGGCTGAAAGTTGACATGGAAGAATGCATGGTGTTTACAGTATGTACACTACATACTGTATTTATGCCTGTCTTGGTTTTTGCAAATTGTTGGTGAACAATCAGGTTCTTCTCCTGCATGGTTTCCATTTGCATATAGACAGTCCTCAGGCATACCCCTTGTCTCCATTCGCTCTTACATGCTGCGTACACCCACACGCACACACCACAAAAGGACGGTAATTTCTTTGTGACCTTCAGAATCGTTTCTTCTGGTGTGTGTAGAAGCGAGGTGCAGACAAACAAGAAGTGTCCAAACATGGTCGCACAGGAAGTGGGCAAGGTGAATGGGAATTACCCACAAGACCTTGAGGTTGACACCGATGCCCTACGCTGCTTCAGTGTTTGCGTGCGTGGGCGTGTGTGTGTGTGCGTGCGTGGGGGTGTGCGAGAGAGGACAAGATGAGCATCCGTGTCCTTTAAAAAGTAATATTGCATCTGAAAATGTGCAACACAAAGCACATTCAAACGTGCCTTTAAAGTAAACCCTCGCCCTGGTGGCTCGCTCGCACACACACTCTCACACACTCTTTCTCACACACACACACACAAACACAGCACAGAGGGTGCAGTGAGGGCTGTCGAATTGTGCTCCATCCAGGTTTAGTCTTTTATTTAAGACAGCATTTCTGCCAATCTCTTTAACTCTTATCTTGACACATCAACACCTCACCAGCCACCTTTCGCATACCTTCAACTTGTACCCAACACCTAACATTTAACATTTAACACATAAGACTAACACCTAACATGTAACCCATAGAATGTTCCGCAACACCTAACATTTCAATTGAAGGTCCATTTTAGCAAAACTGTTGGATATTAGTTGAAAACCCGCTAACTGAAGTGCACTTTAACTGAGAAACTACTGCTTTTTCAACCTAATTTTTGCAAAATTATACCTTTTGGTTTGTTTTGTTCTTCAATACTTCAACTCTATGTCATTAAAATTATATTTTTCCTCATATTATGACGTGTTTAGTCTCTTAAAATTGCAACTGTTTTTTATACTTTGACACAATTCATTAAATCATTACAAAAAAATTTAATTTTTAAATTTTAATATTTCCACTTAACACTACAAAAATGACACTATTTTCCTCATACTATCAAAGTATTAATGTAAAATTATGACTTTTTCTCATTTAATTACAACACTTTTTTCTTAATATTTTGAGTTTATTCTTGTAAAATAACTTCTGATTTTTATTTTTGAAGCTTTCTTAAATTATATTTTTAGAATGTGCTGCAGGCCAATACAAAAAAACAGCTGCAGGCCACAAATGGCCCATGGGCTGCATTTTGGACACACCACACCAACAGTATGTGCATTACATACTATGTACAACGTATGTATGTTATGTACTATGTACTGCATGTGTTCTGTTGACAGAGTGAGAGGATTGTTGTTCAGGAGGTGTGTGTTGATGAATACACTCTAAACATCCCCCCCCCCCCTTTCCCCCGTGTGCAACCAGCAAAGACAAAAGGTGCAATAATTAGCAGTGCGACACACAAGGTTGCTGCGTTCATGCTGGCAGATAAACACAACACCCAATTATTCACTGGCCGCTGTGGCATGTAGATTAATGACTTTGATAACCTGCAGCTTGCCCGCATCAGCACACACCCAACTACTAATGTCACACATTACCCACAATTCCTTGCTATTTGACAAATGTCTTGAGAGGTGTGGTGTCCTAGCTCAGCGAGCGTTATCATCAATGCTCACTAGTACTCCCTGCTGGCCAGGAGGATTGTGTGCACAAATATCAGTTATGTATTGCGCTAATAATAATAATAACGTGTTTCAAATGTGTTTTTCTTGAACAACATGTGATGATAATGTTTGTTGTTTAATCAGCAGTGTGAAGCTTGAGGGTGTTTTGATTTTTCCCATCACATGTTATTTGTCCACAACCACAAGGCTTCACTTTATGCTCATAATAATATTTTCATTCTGGCAGGATTATTTCAGGTGAACAACATGCTGCTCGTTAGCGCCTCCCACTGGCTGATGGAATAGTTACATGCACTGTACACTCACTGCCCAATACCTCATGGCATCATGTCCATGGCACCATGGTACCATGAAATCATGGCACCATGACACCATGTCACTATGGCACCAAGGCACCATATCACATTGACATCATGTCCCTGTGGCACCATGTCACTATGGTATGAAGGCACCATGTCACATTGACACCATGTCACTATGGCACCATGAAATCATGCCAGCATGTCACTATGGCACCATGTCCCTGTGGCACCATGTCACATTGACACCATGGCCCTGTGGCACCATGTCACATTGACACCATGTCATTATGGCACCATGAAATCATGGGACCATGTCACATTGACACCATGTCACGATGGCACCATGTCACCATGGCATCAAGGCACAATGTCTCATTGACACCATGTCACATTGACACCATGTCACATTGACAACATGTCACTATGGCACCATGTCACCATGGCATCAAGGCACAATGTCTCATTGACACCATGTCACATTGACACCATGTCACTATGGCACCATGGCATCAAGGCACCATCTCACATTGACACCATGTCACTATGGCACCATGGCATCAAGGCACCATCTCACATTGACACCATGTCACCAAGGTGACATATCACCATGGTACCATGAAATCATGACACCATGTCACATTGACACCATGTAGACCCTGTGGCATCAAGGCACCATGACATCAAGGCACCATGTTACATTTACACCATGCCACTACGGCACCATGGCATCAAGGCACCTTGTCACAATGACACCATGTCACTATGGAACCATGTCACCATGGCATTATGGCATTACGGCACCATGTCACATTGACACCATGTCACTATGGAACCATGTCACCATGGCATTACGGCACCATGTCACATTAACACACAGCACTATGTCACCATCGCACCATGTCACATCTACTGAATCGGCTTCATCTGCCATGTGTTACCACACGAGCTCCTTGGGCAGGTTGAACTTGTTAAGCACTCTCCAGAAGGGCATCCTCTGCTGTGCCTTATTCTGGATCGTGTCTGTGTGAATGGACCACTTCAAGTCCCAGGAGATGGTGGAGTCCAGGAACTTGATGGAGTCCACTGTAGACACAGTGCTGTGGAGAATTGTGGGTGGGGCAGAGGGCAAGGCCTGAAGTCCACTATCATCTGCCCTAAATAAGTCTTAAGCGGTTTAGTTCCAGGGTGTTCCAGGATGTCAGGGACTATACTGTAGTGTTGAAGTCCACAAAGAGGATCTGGTGTATGTCCCTGCAGTGTCAAGGTGCTTCATTAAGCAGTAAAGTTACTGCATCCTCGCCATACCCGTTTGGCTAGTAAGAAAACTGGAGCTGACTTTTGTTCCCTGCTTGGCTTCCAGTACTCGGTGGTGGTCTTAAAGTCTTTCTGGTCAGCTGCTGAGATATTCTCTGAAAATGCTTCTTTAGGTTTCTCACAGTAATTCCTCATTCCAGCAGTGATTGTTGAAGGTGTTCCTGGCTTGCCTATTCAGGGTGCTGTTCTGCCTCCTTGGCCCAACTAGGTCTGCTGCAGATCATGGCTTGTTCTTCTAAGCAGTTTGTATTGACAGACCACAGACAGATTCCACTGCTCACCAGCAGCCTTCTTCAAAGTGACTCTGACACTGCACACCTCACTCACAAGTGCTATACAGTCAATAGCATTTCCCACAATGCTTTGCCCATGCAGTGTCTTCTTACTCCTTCCTTCTTTCCACACCTTTGTTTTCACACGTTTTGCTTCATTGTCTTTACACTCTTTCGTCCTTGCACTCCTTCGTCTTGCACACTGTTTTGCACATCTTTGTCTTTCACACTGCTTTGCACTTCTTCGTTCTTCTTTTTTTACACTCCTTTGCACGTCTTTGTCTTTCACACTTCTTTGCACTTCTTTGTTCTTCTTTTTTTACACTCCTTTACACTTCTTCGTTCTTCATTTTTTACACTCCTTTGTCTTGACACTGCTCCATCTTCACACTCCTTTTTTCTTTGCGCTTCTTCTTTGTTTTCACACTCCTTTTTTCACTCTTTTGTCTTTGCTCTTCTTCATAGATTGCACTCTTTCGTTCTTTTCAGTCTTTGCGCACCTTTGTCTTCCCTTCGTCTTCCCACTCCTTTGTTGCTGCAATGCTTGGTGCATGAAGGAAAGCGGTTGCAATAAAATGAGTGCAGGTGCAAAGTGGTGTGATTCAAGGCGCTCTCACCAGGGGGCGATACTCCAAACATTTATTTCCTTTTTTAGCCTTAATTTTGGAGAAAGTTTGGGTATGGTACTCACGTGCTGAAAGGTGGGAATCTCTATCTATATATACATGTTTACATATGTGTGTGTGTGTGTGTGTGTGTGTGTGCGTGTGTGTGTGTGTGTATACAGTACTGTCACACAAACCAACTTTCAATAACTCCACGTTATTGTCTTTGTCCCTAATCAAGTGGCGAATGCTGGTCTACTTGCATGAGGTGGTGTTGCAGTGTGTGTGTGTGTGGGTGGGTGTGTGCATGCGTGTGTGTGTGTGTGTGTGCAGCCTCGCCGACCACCTGACAGTCCATCGTGTGTGATTATGGAGGCACTTTAGTGTTATTAATATTAATGCCATCCATTTTATTCAGGACGTCTGCCTGCCACTCCGACCAGCACTTTGCCGCTTAAATGGCGTGTGTGCTTGACGCAAAGTGTGTGTCGTTGGATCAAGCACGTACACACACACACACACACACACACACACACACACAGGCCTCATTAGCATAAATGTCAGGAAGAAAGAATGGTGGTCTGTTAGATTTTGCTGCCGGACCCGTCTTCATTCCTGCACTGCTTTTGTCTTTCTTTCCACTTCTTTTTACACTTGCATGTTTTTTTCAGATGTCCACAGTTTGACTCTGGAACAGACTATTTCTACTTTTTAAGACCTTTGAAGGTGGGGCCGTTTGTCACCGTGACGACAACGCTGGGAACACAAAGTCACAAAGCGCAAGCAGCTCCATCGCTACGTGCCTTTCTGATTTTACACACACCCGACGTGTGCTCGTGCACACGTGCATGGAGCCGTGAGTGTCTTGAAGTCAGCACTTTGTCAGCAAAGATATGCCAGAAGTTCAAAGCCAGAAACTTCAACTTTAATGAAACCAAAGCGCAATGAAAAAAAAAAAAAAAGTAGCTTTTATCAACACGGCGCTCGAAGTCCCCACACGGCCGTCCCAGTGGCGGACAAAAGGCGGACCTTCTCGGGGAAACGCCCGGTGACACGTCGACTTGAGACGTGCAGGGAGCTCAGGGGGCCCTCATCATCTGATAGCGTTTTAATTAACGCCATCCCACTCAGCCACTTGAAGGAGGCAAATAAAGAAGATAGCGACAGAGGGCGATACTTAGCTTCTGACAGCTCTAATTAATCTGCTCGCACTCAAAAAGACAAAAAAGAGGGAAAAGTGGGGGAAGATGACTCGCTGCTTGAGCCTTCATTAGACAGGCCGTGCCGTTGCAACATCAAACGTTCCTCTTTGGACTTTCTTCATCCTTCTTCTTCTTCTTTTGGCTCGCCAAAGCTTTACAAACATTCTTTCTTTGTCAGGAAACAGACAATGGACACAGAAGGGAAGCAGGGACAGGATGAAAGCAAAATTCAAGTGGAGGAGAATGTCTGTGTGCACGTGTGTGTGTGCATGTGTGTGTGTGTGTGTGTTGGCGGGAGCTGCCACTTCACAACAGGGGAGATGAATGACTTTTTACCTCTGGACACTGGGCCTTAATGAAACCCCCAGAGGCCAAACAATGGCACCTCTCTTTCTCCTCTTTCTTTCTCTCTCACACACACACACACACACGCACCCACACACATTGGTCATTCGCAGACACGCAGTAAACTCTGCAGCGTACCTTTAAGTGCACAGTGACACACGTTTCTTGTAATCGTTCTTGTACTTAAATACCAACCAAAGACGAAGAGGTTACTTATTTGGTATCATTGTGGTATCGTCCATCATCCTCATCCTCCTCCATCCAACCAGCAGGGTACCTAAAAACACTCGTCAAAACAGATTTGAACTTAGGAAGAGAATGAGCTTTGAGGGTAGCAGGTGAAAAGATGCAATGATATCAAGTTAGGAAAAGTATAGAAGGTTGGAGAATAACAGTGTAAAAAGATGATATCAATGATGATATCAAGTTAGGAAGATAATACGCTTTGAGGGTAACAGAGTAAAAAGATGCAATGATATTAACAATGATATCAAGTTAGAAAAAGTAGAAAGTTTGGGAGTAGCAGTGTAAAAAGATGGTATCAATGATATCAAGTTAGGGAAAGTATAAAGTTTGAGGGTAGTAGTGTAAAAAGAATATATCAATGATGATATCAAGTTAAGAACGGTATAATTTTTTGAATTTTTTTAGTTCTGGTATAAGGTTTGAGAGTAGCGATGTAAAAAGATGATATCAAGCTAGGAAAAGTAGAAGTTTTGAAGGTGGTACTGTAAAGAGATGATATCAATGATGATAAAAAGTTAGAAAAAGTATAAGGTTTGAGGGTAGCAGTGTAAAAAGATGATATAAATGATAATATCAAGCTAGGAAAAGTAGAAAGTTTGAGAATAGCATTGTTAAAAGATGATATCAATGATGATATCAAGTTAGGAAAAGCAGAAAGTTTGAGGGTAGCAGTGTAAAAAGATGATGTCAATGATGATATCAAGTTAGGAAAAGTAGAATGTTTGGGAGTAGCAGTGTAAAAAGATGATATCAATGATGATATCAAGTTAGGAANCATGTCACATTGACAACATGTCACTATGGCACCATGTCACCATGGCATCAAGGCACAATGTCTCATTGACACCATGTCACATTGACACCATGTCACTATGGCACCATGGCATCAAGGCACCATCTCACATTGACACCATGTCACTATGGCACCATGGCATCAAGGCACCATCTCACATTGACACCATGTCACCAAGGTGACATATCACCATGGTACCATGAAATCATGACACCATGTCACATTGACACCATGTAGACCCTGTGGCATCAAGGCACCATGACATCAAGGCACCATGTTACATTTACACCATGCCACTACGGCACCATGGCATCAAGGCACCTTGTCACAATGACACCATGTCACTATGGAACCATGTCACCATGGCATTATGGCATTACGGCACCATGTCACATTGACACCATGTCACTATGGAACCATGTCACCATGGCATTACGGCACCATGTCACATTAACACACAGCACTATGTCACCATCGCACCATGTCACATCTACTGAATCGGCTTCATCTGCCATGTGTTACCACACGAGCTCCTTGGGCAGGTTGAACTTGTTAAGCACTCTCCAGAAGGGCATCCTCTGCTGTGCCTTATTCTGGATCGTGTCTGTGTGAATGGACCACTTCAAGTCCCAGGAGATGGTGGAGTCCAGGAACTTGATGGAGTCCACTGTAGACACAGTGCTGTGGAGAATTGTGGGTGGGGCAGAGGGCAAGGCCTGAAGTCCACTATCATCTGCCCTAAATAAGTCTTAAGCGGTTTAGTTCCAGGGTGTTCCAGGATGTCAGGGACTATACTGTAGTGTTGAAGTCCACAAAGAGGATCTGGTGTATGTCCCTGCAGTGTCAAGGTGCTTCATTAAGCAGTAAAGTTACTGCATCCTCGCCATACCCGTTTGGCTAGTAAGAAAACTGGAGCTGACTTTTGTTCCCTGCTTGGCTTCCAGTACTCGGTGGTGGTCTTAAAGTCTTTCTGGTCAGCTGCTGAGATATTCTCTGAAAATGCTTCTTTAGGTTTCTCACAGTAATTCCTCATTCCAGCAGTGATTGTTGAAGGTGTTCCTGGCTTGCCTATTCAGGGTGCTGTTCTGCCTCCTTGGCCCAACTAGGTCTGCTGCAGATCATGGCTTGTTCTTCTAAGCAGTTTGTATTGACAGACCACAGACAGATTCCACTGCTCACCAGCAGCCTTCTTCAAAGTGACTCTGACACTGCACACCTCACTCACAAGTGCTATACAGTCAATAGCATTTCCCACAATGCTTTGCCCATGCAGTGTCTTCTTACTCCTTCCTTCTTTCCACACCTTTGTTTTCACACGTTTTGCTTCATTGTCTTTACACTCTTTCGTCCTTGCACTCCTTCGTCTTGCACACTGTTTTGCACATCTTTGTCTTTCACACTGCTTTGCACTTCTTCGTTCTTCTTTTTTTACACTCCTTTGCACGTCTTTGTCTTTCACACTTCTTTGCACTTCTTTGTTCTTCTTTTTTTACACTCCTTTACACTTCTTCGTTCTTCATTTTTTACACTCCTTTGTCTTGACACTGCTCCATCTTCACACTCCTTTTTTCTTTGCGCTTCTTCTTTGTTTTCACACTCCTTTTTTCACTCTTTTGTCTTTGCTCTTCTTCATAGATTGCACTCTTTCGTTCTTTTCAGTCTTTGCGCACCTTTGTCTTCCCTTCGTCTTCCCACTCCTTTGTTGCTGCAATGCTTGGTGCATGAAGGAAAGCGGTTGCAATAAAATGAGTGCAGGTGCAAAGTGGTGTGATTCAAGGCGCTCTCACCAGGGGGCGATACTCCAAACATTTATTTCCTTTTTTAGCCTTAATTTTGGAGAAAGTTTGGGTATGGTACTCACGTGCTGAAAGGTGGGAATCTCTATCTATATATACATGTTTACATATGTGTGTGTGTGTGTGTGTGTGTGTGTGCGTGTGTGTGTGTGTGTATACAGTACTGTCACACAAACCAACTTTCAATAACTCCACGTTATTGTCTTTGTCCCTAATCAAGTGGCGAATGCTGGTCTACTTGCATGAGGTGGTGTTGCAGTGTGTGTGTGTGTGGGTGGGTGTGTGCATGCGTGTGTGTGTGTGTGTGTGCAGCCTCGCCGACCACCTGACAGTCCATCGTGTGTGATTATGGAGGCACTTTAGTGTTATTAATATTAATGCCATCCATTTTATTCAGGACGTCTGCCTGCCACTCCGACCAGCACTTTGCCGCTTAAATGGCGTGTGTGCTTGACGCAAAGTGTGTGTCGTTGGATCAAGCACGTACACACACACACACACACACACACACACACACACAGGCCTCATTAGCATAAATGTCAGGAAGAAAGAATGGTGGTCTGTTAGATTTTGCTGCCGGACCCGTCTTCATTCCTGCACTGCTTTTGTCTTTCTTTCCACTTCTTTTTACACTTGCATGTTTTTTTCAGATGTCCACAGTTTGACTCTGGAACAGACTATTTCTACTTTTTAAGACCTTTGAAGGTGGGGCCGTTTGTCACCGTGACGACAACGCTGGGAACACAAAGTCACAAAGCGCAAGCAGCTCCATCGCTACGTGCCTTTCTGATTTTACACACACCCGACGTGTGCTCGTGCACACGTGCATGGAGCCGTGAGTGTCTTGAAGTCAGCACTTTGTCAGCAAAGATATGCCAGAAGTTCAAAGCCAGAAACTTCAACTTTAATGAAACCAAAGCGCAATGAAAAAAAAAAAAAAAGTAGCTTTTATCAACACGGCGCTCGAAGTCCCCACACGGCCGTCCCAGTGGCGGACAAAAGGCGGACCTTCTCGGGGAAACGCCCGGTGACACGTCGACTTGAGACGTGCAGGGAGCTCAGGGGGCCCTCATCATCTGATAGCGTTTTAATTAACGCCATCCCACTCAGCCACTTGAAGGAGGCAAATAAAGAAGATAGCGACAGAGGGCGATACTTAGCTTCTGACAGCTCTAATTAATCTGCTCGCACTCAAAAAGACAAAAAAGAGGGAAAAGTGGGGGAAGATGACTCGCTGCTTGAGCCTTCATTAGACAGGCCGTGCCGTTGCAACATCAAACGTTCCTCTTTGGACTTTCTTCATCCTTCTTCTTCTTCTTTTGGCTCGCCAAAGCTTTACAAACATTCTTTCTTTGTCAGGAAACAGACAATGGACACAGAAGGGAAGCAGGGACAGGATGAAAGCAAAATTCAAGTGGAGGAGAATGTCTGTGTGCACGTGTGTGTGTGCATGTGTGTGTGTGTGTGTGTTGGCGGGAGCTGCCACTTCACAACAGGGGAGATGAATGACTTTTTACCTCTGGACACTGGGCCTTAATGAAACCCCCAGAGGCCAAACAATGGCACCTCTCTTTCTCCTCTTTCTTTCTCTCTCACACACACACACACACACGCACCCACACACATTGGTCATTCGCAGACACGCAGTAAACTCTGCAGCGTACCTTTAAGTGCACAGTGACACACGTTTCTTGTAATCGTTCTTGTACTTAAATACCAACCAAAGACGAAGAGGTTACTTATTTGGTATCATTGTGGTATCGTCCATCATCCTCATCCTCCTCCATCCAACCAGCAGGGTACCTAAAAACACTCGTCAAAACAGATTTGAACTTAGGAAGAGAATGAGCTTTGAGGGTAGCAGGTGAAAAGATGCAATGATATCAAGTTAGGAAAAGTATAGAAGGTTGGAGAATAACAGTGTAAAAAGATGATATCAATGATGATATCAAGTTAGGAAGATAATACGCTTTGAGGGTAACAGAGTAAAAAGATGCAATGATATTAACAATGATATCAAGTTAGAAAAAGTAGAAAGTTTGGGAGTAGCAGTGTAAAAAGATGGTATCAATGATATCAAGTTAGGGAAAGTATAAAGTTTGAGGGTAGTAGTGTAAAAAGAATATATCAATGATGATATCAAGTTAAGAACGGTATAATTTTTTGAATTTTTTTAGTTCTGGTATAAGGTTTGAGAGTAGCGATGTAAAAAGATGATATCAAGCTAGGAAAAGTAGAAGTTTTGAAGGTGGTACTGTAAAGAGATGATATCAATGATGATAAAAAGTTAGAAAAAGTATAAGGTTTGAGGGTAGCAGTGTAAAAAGATGATATAAATGATAATATCAAGCTAGGAAAAGTAGAAAGTTTGAGAATAGCATTGTTAAAAGATGATATCAATGATGATATCAAGTTAGGAAAAGCAGAAAGTTTGAGGGTAGCAGTGTAAAAAGATGATGTCAATGATGATATCAAGTTAGGAAAAGTAGAATGTTTGGGAGTAGCAGTGTTAAAAGATGATATCAATGATGATATCAAGTTAGGAAAAGCAGAAAGTTTGAGGGTAGCAGTGTAAAAAGATGATGTCAATGATGATATCAAGTTAGGAAAAGTAGAATGTTTGGGAGTAGCAGTGTAAAAAGATGATATCAATGATGATATCAAGTTAGGAACAGTAAAAGGTTTGAGGGTAGCAGTGTTAAAAGATGATATCAGTGAAGATATCAAGTTAGGAAATGCAGAAGGTTTGAGGGTAGCAGTGTAAAAAGATGATATCAATGATGATATCAAGTTAGGAAAAGTAGAAGGTTAGAGAGTGGCAGTATAAAAAGACGATATCAAAGATGATATAAAGTTAGGAACAGCAGAAGGTTTGAGGGTAGCAGTGTTAAAAGATGATATCAGTGAAGTGATGGTGATGGATGTGTGTGGTAATAGATGAAGTTTTGGAAAAGAAGAAAAGAAAAAGGCGGGTGTTATGTTGTCAATATGGCGGTGCGCACACACATCGGAACAATTTGGACTTTTGCTACTGCGTGGAAATAAAGTTAAGTAAGTTGTCACTGCTGCGTTTTGGATTTGAAATATTTCTAAATATTTATGTCACCCATGGCCACAACATCACCAGCCACGTACAGGATCACCAACACTTGATATCAGTGTCATCCAGTAGCAGAAAGGTTTTTTCTACTTATTCTTTTGTAAAGGCTTGCATGGGTTTTGGCTGTATAATGATTTTTTCATTCATTTTCTATGCTGCTTATGAATAATGATTTTTTCAAACATATTTATTTGATTTATTTCATTTATCAGTCTAATAAAGTTTAAACATATTGTTTAATTGTTGAAGTATTTAGAATGATATCTCTATTTAGTAAAAAAATAATGCAAATGTACTTAAGAATGAATTGTTATATAATATGATATAATATAAAATATTATATAAATGTCATTGATTTGATTTATATATGATATAATTCTACTAAAGTTAAGCCATATTGATGTATTGTTGATGTATTTACAAGGGTGTATGTATGTGTAAATATGATATGGGATAATATGATAATATGTACTCTATTTAAGAGACATTAACGTATTGTTTTAAAATCTGATATAATAATATTTCTACTTAAGTTAGGACATATTAATGAATTGTTGTATTTGAAAGGGTACCAATGTATACAATATGCTATATAATAATAATAATTATGCAAATATGGAATGAAGGTTCCAAAAGACCTGGGATAATAACAATAATAATAATAATAATAATAAATACATACTCCCACAACCCTGAGCGGCATAGAAAATGGATGGATAGTAATAATAATAATAATAATAAATAAATGATCATGGGCAGAGTGAAGAATTGCTGAAATGTCTTCCATGGCTAACAGCGCCATCTATTGGCCTTACTTACTACTTCACCAAGCAGTTAAACATTCATTGTGCGGCCGTGCAAGAATACTGTAATAAACATACCACATAATATGTGTTTACAAGAAGCAGTAGAATGAAAGTACTAGTACTACTAATTTTGTATTATACAGTAAAGTCAATACATAAATCAAATCATAAATCCTTTTCCACCTTGAGGGCTCCAATAGAAGAAAAATCAAATAATTGAAATTATATTTACTTTTATTGCTCAAGGTGAAAAAAGCTTTGGTGTTATTACATATGATTGTATTTATGAACAGTATATGTAGTTCTGAGGATAATAAATGTCATTTATAAATGCATTATGATATTTCTGATTGATTATTGTACATGGTATATGCATGTTTTTTTTCTAAATCATAATAATAATAATAACAAGTATGTAAGCTTCAAAAATGGCAGGAAATTAATCATTTGAAGTATACAGTAAATACAGTAAGTAAACTTTGCAATATTTGAAAGCTTGGCAGCTTTTGTTGGCTGAAATAATACAAAATATGAAAGAAGGTAAAAGAAATGTATGCATTTGCATGCAAGGCTTTATTCTTTATGTCAAACTACATTCTTATGCTGTTTGTTATTTAATTCCTTCAGTATAGTTGCACATCCACACTGCTTTACATGTCAATGTATATCATATATATCATTACATATGAATGTATATCATTTTTATATATCCTTACATATCAATGTATATCATACATCATTACACGTCCATGTATATTATATATCATTACATTTCAATGTATATCATACATCATTACACATCAATGTATATCATATATCATTACATATCAATGTATATCATACATCATTACACGTCCATGTATATCATATATCATTACACGTCCATGTATATCATATATCATTACATATCAATGTATATCAAACATTATTACATGTCAGGGCCGCACAGTACCTGAGTGGGTAGCACTTTGGCCTCCCAGTGAGGAGATTTAGGGATCGAATCTCCGTTGGGAGTTAGCATGTTCTCCCCGTGCATGCGTGGGTTTTCTCCGGGTTTCCTCCCACATTCCAAAAACATGCATGTTATGTTAATTGGCCACTATAAATTGTCCATAGGTATGAATGTGAGTGAGAATGTTTGTTTATGCGCCCTGTGATTGACTGGCGACCAGTCTGGGGTGTACCCTGCGGGTAGGCTCCAGCCTACCCGCGACCCTAATGAGGATAAGCAGTATAGAAAATGAATGTATATTACAAATCAATGTATGTCATACATTATTACACTTCAATGTATATCATATTACATATCATTACAAGTTAATGTATATCATATGATATTTCATTACACATCAATGTATATCATATATCATTACATGTCAACACTTCAATGAAACATATTTACATTATTCATTCATTCATTTTCTATGCCGCTTATCCTCATTAGGGTCGCGGACACTTACATTATAGTGCTGTAATTGATCCTGTTTATTTTTCTTCTTTTTATTTCGGCTTATCCCTTCAGGGGTCGCCATAGCGAATCAATTGCCTCCATCTAATTCTGTCTTCTGTATCCTCTTCTCTTGCGCCAACTACCTTCATGTTCTCTTTCTCTACATCCATAAACCTCCTCCTTGGTCTCCCTCTAGGCCTCTGGCCTGGCAATTCAAAACTCAGCATCCTTCTAGCATTATATTCACTCTCTCTCCTCTGGACATGTGCGAACCATCTCAGTCTGGCCTTTCTGACTTTATCTCCAAAACCTCTAACATGTGCTGTCCCTCTGATGTGCTCCTTCCTAACCCTGTCCATCCTGGTCACACCCAAAGAGAACTTCAGCATCTTCATCTCTGGTACCTCAAACTCTGCCTCCTGTCTTTTCCTCAGCGGCACTGTCTCTAAACCAAACAACATTGCTGGTTTTACCACAGATTTCTACACCTTTCCTTTCATTTTAGCTGAAACTCTTCTATCACACATCACACCCGACACTTTTTCCCACCCATTCCAGCCTTTGATCGTGTTTATTATGTATTGGGTAAAACTATGACATGAACAACATCAAATGAATGCTTTTCACTGGACTTTGTGCTGCACAAATGATGTAATTGTAATATGTACACATACGTTTTAAAGATGATATAAGGAAAACAAATGGAAAAGTCATTTTGCATGAAAAGGTAACAGTAACACGTTATGTAAAAGTAAGATTTAATGATGTAACTGCAATATGTAAACATAACTTTTAATGGGGATATAACGGTAATAAACGGGAGGGTAATTTGAACGACATGGCAACAGTAATATGTCATGTTAAGGTAAGATTTGATGTTGTAAGTAGAATACTGTATGTAAACATAAGTTTTAATGATGACATGGGAGTAATGCATGGGAAAGTCATTTTGCATGACATGGTAACAATAAGATGTCATGCTAAGTAAGTTGTAATGCTGTAAGTATAATATGTTAACGTACTGTTAGTATGTATTGTGTAGAAAAGATGGAAAGGATAGAGTGTGAGCAGCGTATTCATTGAGCGAGTGAGCAGGGAAGGTAGGCGTGTCAGGTCCAAATCCACCTGATGCTGGTGTTTAGGGTCACTGCTGGTGCCAATGGGGGGTCCGACAGGGCCTCCCCTCCTGCTAGATGTGTGTGTGTGTGTGTGTTGATTTGTAAGGCGATTTGTTCCTTTATTTCCCTTGGCTGTACACACACACACAAAGAGAGAGGGGGGCATTAGAGGCATTCATTGTGAAGGTGGGGGCGGCCTCAGCAGAAATCAAATATTTATCATGTTGTATTAACCCCCACTGCTGCCCTGCACGCAACGCACGCACACACATATTGTTGGTGGTGATGTTGCGACACGGTGAATTCATGATCCTATTAGGAGGCTGCTGTTCAAATGTTTTTTTTGTGTGGGGTGGTATATATATATATAAATATATACTGTATATAAATGAAAGGGTGGGGGGCACTTAGATGCATTAAAGACACTCCAATCAATCCAACGTCCATCAATAAATAATGATAAACATCTTAGCTTTGTCATCTAACCTAATATATCATACATCTCATTCCAATACTAAACTGACTTTCATGGGAAAACCCACTCACTGGTGCTCGAGAAAGACTCGGCCTTCTCTGACCCACACGTGCTCAACAAAACCTTGAGTTTTGCTGACTGACAGTTTTGCAAAAAAGTTGTGCTGACTCATGGCTGCCCAACAAAAGCTCGAGTTTGACGGACCCACGGGTGCTTAATGAAGACTCAAGTTTCACAAACTCACAGATGCTCAACAAAACCTTCAAGTCCACCCTCACCTCCCCCACTACCATGCGGTACGCAGGGACGGGAACCAGAACAGGAACAGGAACGCATGGTCGGTGCTGCTGAGAAGGTGATGGGCTCCCATTTATCCAGGATCTATTTGCCTCCAGGACTCAGAGACGTGCAGGTCGGACCACAGCTGACTCTTCCAAAACCGGACACAGTAGGTTGGTCCGTCTCCCCTCAGGCAGGAGACTGGTGAAGACCGAACGACCCAAAGTTTACCTTCCCTGATTGGTTCTGTTTCGTTCTGCGTGCAGTAAAGTACATTTTGTTTTGTTTTCTTGAACTTTTTATTACTATTTTTACTCATTTATTTCTTATTACTAGCCTGTTTTACGTTGCACCACCTCTAGCAAAAAGGTCCTGGTGTGTGTAATCGACCTGGACAACGGCGATTAAAGTGTTCTGATTCTGATTGTGAGGTGACTGAGTAAATGGAGCACCCGAGTGAGCGACAAGAAGTGGAGTCGGTAAAAGAAAAGGAGTTTCCTGTCACCCGATGAAATATTTTCTCTCGGTGTCCGTGTCGAGCGAGGAGTGACGCCTCCTATCAGAGGAGGTGACGATGGAGGGAGGTCACATGACAATCTCTGGTATGTTTGCTGGCATCCAAGCTTGGCGTGGCGTTGAAATATTTGGGCCGGTTGACTTTGGAGATAACTTTGGCTTTACGAGGTAATATCTTTTTCTACAGCAGATCACTTAAAAGTCCAGCATTTCATTATTTGCCGCAATAAAAGTCCACTTTACGGCCGGCGTAAATCACGCAAACAAAAAAAATCCACGCTGGTTAATCTTGCACGTTGTTGCTATAAAAACCACGTCCATAAAAAGAAGAAAAAAAGAAGACGGGCTTTGGTTCGAACACGAATACCTTAAGTAAACGTCATAAACGTGGCGTGTTGTTAATTTGATGCATTAGGCCTCACTTGCTGTGAATTATTCTTTATGTGCCTACTTGCAGTATGCGTGCACGCTAGATACTTTCTTGTATGCTTTTTGCTATCATCGGCTTTGCAAATGTTTGACATCAACACGACTTTCCTTCTTTTGCTGCCCTTTTAGCCTTGGAATATTGGACGTGTCACTTTTACGATGATGACATATGCAAAGAACAACAAATCCACGAACCCACTTCCATTTTCCGCAACTCTACCACAGTACTAGTAGTACTGCTACTTCTACTACTGCTAGTAGTACCCACGTTTCTGATTCCGATATAAACCGATACAGAAGTGTAAGATGACACATGAACACATACTGTATGTGTTGGGACGCTAATGGATACGGCATCCGCATTGGCTTGCGGACGTGGCTGTAAACAACATTGTAGAACATCTGAGAAGTACTTGCCGTTGGGCGTCTTCATCCATCCATCCCTTTTCTACAACGCTTATCCTCATTAGGGCTATTGGACGTCTTGCACGATGGAAAAGGGCTGGTGTTCCGCTACTCTCCGGGATTTTCCCATTCATGGCTTTGGGAAGTGGGAACTGGAAGTATATTAGTATATACTGTAGTATAACGTTACTCAGACGCAGAGCGAGCAAGCTTGCTACTAGCCAAACACGCTCGTTTCCAGACGCACTTTGATGAGGTCATCATTGCGCGAACACCTGATACTGATATCAACCGATATCACATTTTTATGCCAGTATCTAATATGATCAAACATCCCTGATAATAACAATGTGATGTTGTTCTTGATACTTTGTCACAATTTTCCACCAGATTCTCTGACATTTTGGACCACTCGGCCTGCTGGACACCTTTACAGTTGGCTTCGAGAAAAACACACACACACACACGCGGGCTTGCATTAGGACGGTTCTCGCTGGTGATGTGGCCCACATACATAGACGACGAAGACACACGGTTTCCACTGCATTAACTCATGATGATGATGATGCTTTTCTGGTGCAGGTCAAAAAGAAACAAAACAAAGGGCAGGGAATGACATCAACCAATGAAGCAACAACTCACCCAGGAAGCTCAGAGTGTGTGTGCGTGTGTGCGTGTTAGTTTAGCGCTGTGCCAAGATGGAGGGCATACATCGTCTGTTATTGCAAAGGGGGGAAAAAATGCAATCTTAGAGCATGTGTGTGTGGAGGTCACTCTGGGAGTGTGTTGCAGCTGTCACAGGCATCACACACACACTCACACACACACACGTGTGTGCTAATGTATGTTCATTCATCTTCAGTGTTTTGCAGTTTTATTCATATAAAAAGTGCAGACTAAAATGATTTCAAGATTGCTTTTTATGCAAAACTTGAAATAGTGTTTCACACCTGTGCAAGAATAAAAATATTACACTTATAAGATAATACATAATAATAAATATTGTTATATGATCTTTTGGCGCACGTTTTTTTATTATGTGTCCGTTTCGTTCCCTTTTTTAAATGTAAAATGATCTGAATGAAATAAACTGAAACGATATTTACGTGGACTTCAATTGGAATCCATATGATTGTTGCAATTATAAAAATAGATTTGAGAAGAATAAAAGAAGGCTGTTTGTGATCCGCAAGTCATTACCGCCACCTGCTGGTAAGAATGGGAATAGCAGCCACATCAATGGCCGGAAAAACGCACTTCATTTGAGAAAAAAAAAATTTAAGTGATCATGGTTTACAAGAAACAATAACAAATTGAAAGTACTCACTTCATAAAACATTTTGTCATACTGCAGTCATGAGTGGTTCAGGGAGCAGGAGACATTTTCACACATAAAGTCCAGACCTTAACCTCACTGAGAATCCTTGGGATGTGCTGACCGCGTCAAACTCTATCCAAATCCAAATCCAAACACATTTTATTTGTATAGCACATTTTAAAACAACAAAGTTGCCCAAAGTGCTTCACAGCATAGTTAAAAAAGAGTATATAAAATAACAATAAATACAAAACGAATGGTAATATAAAATCACAAGACAAATACAACAAAATTACGATGACTCTCAGTGTGTGTTAAAAGCCAAGGAGTAAAGGTAAGTTTTTAAACGCGTCTTAAAAACCGTCTAATATGGTGCACGCCTAACATGGTGCTGCAGTTTGTTCCATAGTGCAGAACCTCTGACTGAAAAGGCCCGGTCCCCCCGGCTCTTAAGTCTGCTCTTTGGCACTTTCAATACAAGCTGCTCTGTAGATCTGGGAGATCTGGAAGGAGTATAAGGTGATAAAAGCGCTGAAATAGACCGTTCACAGCTTTAAAAACAAATAATAATACCTTGACCCAACCCTAAACTTGACTGGAAGCCAATGTAAAGATGCTAAAACAGAAGTAATGTGTTCCCTCTTTCTAATGTTGGGTAAAAGACGTCCCATCGAATTTTGCAGAAGCTGAAGGCTGAAGACACTTAAATTTGGCTAAAAGACGCAAATGATAAAAGCCGGTTTTAACCACATGATTTATCTGTTTATCCAATTTAAAATCAGAGTCCATTTTTACACCTTGGTTTGCCATTAAATGCCTGGCAAAGTTTCTGAAGCGGCCCAAGTCAGGGGGTAAGACTGAGGAACTACTGGAATTAAAAACAATGACTTCAGTCTTGCTTTCATTGAAGTAATATAAAAAATATAAAAAATATAGTGCAAGCCAGGCTTTGATGTCATTAAAACACTCTAAAAGCATGTTAAAAGAACTGCGGTCATTCCTTTTAAGCAGGACATGGAGCTGAGAGTCATCGGCATAAAGATGAAAGGACACACCATGCTTTCTCAAGATCGAGCCAAGGGAGAATAACATAGGACCAAGAATGGATCCTTGGGGCACCCCCCATGTTAAAAGTGCAGCAGGGGAGCTGGTGCCTCCAAGGCTGACACTGAAACTCCTCCCTGATAAATAAGATTTAAACCATTTTAAAACTGTTGCTTCAAGGCCCACAGAGAGCTCTAATCGGGACATCTATATGTTATAGTCAATAGTGTCAAAAAGCTGCTGATAAGTCTAAAAGCAATAAGAGAGCATGGTCACAAGAGTCAGTTATAGAGAGTAGGTCATTAAAAACCTTTAAAAGTGCGTATTCAGTACTGTGCAATGACCTAAAACCAGATTGAAGTACTTCTGTAATTCCATGAGTTTGAAGGAACGTCTGAAGTTGCATCACAGCAGCTTTCTCAAGAATTTTGGACATGAATGGTAATTTAGAAATAGGTCTGTAATTAGCTGGCTCTGAGGGGTCTATACTGGATTTTTTCAAAAGTGGTTGAACTATGGCAGATTTAAAAGCAAGGGGAACCACACCAGAGAACAGGCTGCTATTGACAATAGCCAAAATAGAGAAGCCAATTGAGTCCCATACTTCTTTAAGAATACGGGGTGGGACAGCATCAGAGGGACAAAACAAATGTTTTAAATTAAACACAATGTCTTTCAGTCTTTCTAATATATAAAGTTGATAAAAGTGGCAGTGCAAGGTACAGGTACAGATGGGTCATAGGAGGATGATGGGATGTTAGCTCTAATTTTGTCATTCTTGTTAACAAAGAACTTTAAAAACTGATCACAGAGTAAAATGGTGGATTGAATGTTTTTTAATTATGAATGTCTGAGAAATATTTCGATTTTTCACACTTGACCATCTTTCGAACAGATCAGCGGGAAAAAAATGAATTCAAATTGTTGAACATTAAGCGTCTAAAAGATTTAAAAACAACTAATTGTTTCAATTTAGGGCAAAATGAAGGTATAGGATTTCTCTTCCATTTTGGGTTCATGTTTATATATTTGACTCTTTTTATAGTCAGTGCCTCACCAACCATCAACCTCACCCCACGTCACTGGAATGTAAGTGGGCCTTTAATATACATCTTTTTTAGCAGCATATCACGTGCAAGATGACGTATGCCAGCCGTCTACCCGCTAAGGTCACGTGAGCTGGAGGATACGCTCACGCCCGCGCACGTCACGTGCAGGGACGCCGTCTCTACTGGATGCATGTCAAGACGTGGACGTCACAAAACAGGACAAACGTGCTAAACTGGCTAACGCTAACCCTTGCTAGCTTGTCTGCATAACAGTGACCAGGACTTTTCAAACGTCTTCTTTGTTTTTTGAAGACAAAAGCCGGCTAAAAATTGTGATATGAGATATTGGTGCCCTCGCTGATTATACGGCCACACATCAACACACGCGGTAAACATTCTAAATATACATACTTATTATTACACACGTAACGTAAATACACAGACCGGCCGCAAGGGAGCAGTGTTTTTCCCAGTCAGGGTGAGAAGTGTGCTTTCCGAGCGAGACGTTAAGGCATCGTTGGTCGGTTTATTGTCACCTGACCCAAACTCTCAGTCACGTGACCCGGGTTTCCATCCTCGCCATTTTGCAATGTGGGGACACAGAAGCGGCGCGCTGACTGAGGAATAAAACGACTTGAGTTGAGCTTTCGTATGTGTTTACAGTGAGTACGTTTTTTTTTTCCATTTCCCAAAGCCCGCGCTTTTTCTGGTGTCACACGTGAGGCAGAAACATGAAGATTAAATAAGCTAGCAAGCGTGTTAGCTGCTATGCTAGCAGCGTGTGTTCAAACTTCGTCTCTTTTTCACTTCCGGCGACCTGTTTTCCAGCTCCGAAAGCAGCGTGCGTATTGGAACCGGAAAACGTGCACGTCTGAGAGTTGAACTTTCAGTTGTAGGAGGAAAGAGGAAGGGAATTTGCTAGATGAGACATAACAGGTGTCCATCGAGACACGTCGACACGCGCTATTTATAGAAGTGCAGGATTCTGCTGTTGAAAAGACAAGGAATGAGTGGAAGGGAGCTGTGGGTGTGCTTGCCACACTGCTCGCCACGCAGAGCAGAAGTTGCAGAAAGCGGAAGATCATTTGTGGTTCGAAAGTGAAGGATTAGTGGAAGATGAAAGGAAAGTGCTCATTGTGTAAACACTAGCACGTGCAGTTTTATCAACGTTATCACTAAACGTAAACACCTTACCTTTTTTTTATCACTAAACCACAACACCTTACCTTTTTTATCACTAAACCACAACACCTTACCTTTTTTATCACTAAACCACAACACCTTACCTTTTTTATCACTAAACCACAACATCTTACCTTTTTTATCACTAAACAGCAACACCTTACCTTTTTTATCACTAAACCACAACACCTTACCTTTTTTATCACTAAACAGCAACACCTTACTCTTTTTATCACTAAACCACAACATCTTACCTTTTTTATCACTACACCACAACACCTTACCTTTTTTTATCACTAAACGTAAACACCTTACCTTTTTTATCACTAAACCGCAACACCTTACCTTTTTTATCACTAAACCGCAACACCTTACCTTTTTTTTAACTAAACCGCAACACCTTACCTTTTTTATCACTAAACCGCAACATCTTACCTTTTTTATCACTAAACCGCAACATCTTACCTTTTTTTTATCACTAAACCGCAACATCTTACCTTTTTTTTATCACTAAACCGCAACATCTTACCTTTTTTTTATCACTAAACCGCAACATCTTACCTTTTTTATCACTAAACCGCAACATCTTACCTTTTTTTTATCACTAAACCGCAACATCTTACCTTTTTTTTATCACTAAACCGCAACATCTTACCTTTTTTTTATCACTAAACCGCAACATCTTACCTTTTTTATCACTAAACCGCAACATCTTACCTTTTTTTTATCACTAAACCGCAACATCTTACCTTTTTTTTATCACTAAACCGCAACATCTTACCTTTTTTTTATCACTAAACCGCAACATCTTACCTTTTTTATCACTAAACCGCAACACCTTACCTTTTTTATCACTAAACCGCAACACCTTACCTTTTTTTATCACTAAACAGCAACACCTTACCTTTTTTATCACTAAACAGCAACACTTTACCTTTTTTATCACTAAACACCTTACTTTTTTATTACTAAACCACCCGCGACACCTTACCCCAAAGCACCACAACACCTTACCTTTTTATTACTAAAACATATCATCACCTCCCCTGCCTAGCACATTTCCCCAAACCAGTCTGATCCAGGGTCAAGCTCTGGCCTTCACAAAATGTTCTTTACTAGCGTGCAAAGACGTTAACAGTCCTATTTATTTGATGCTCTAGTGTGGTATGTTTTTAACCGTAGTTTCATATTGATTAAAATTCAGACAAAAATTGCAAAAACTAATTGATTTTGGTCTGTTTTTTTGTCTCCCACAGGACCGTAATCTACCAGTGGCTTTGATGCTAAACTCAGCCTGTGTGTGTGTGCGTGCGTGCGTGCGTGTGTGTGTGTGTGCGTGTGTGTGTATGAACGGGTAAAAATTTTGGTTTGTGTCATAAGACATGCGACATGATCTCACGTTTTCAACGCTTACCTGTAACAATTAGGGGTGTGTGCTAATTATCAGGCCGATGTAAGCGAATTATGATGGCATACAGATGACTCCAGTAACATTCAAATTAGCCCAGATAACGATGATTTAAAAATAAAAAACACTCCAATGAAGCGAGATTACTCGCAACCTGTTGGTAAGCAAATGAAGCCCTCCTTTTTTGCTGCCTGTGACGTTAACGACCTGTGATATCTTCCCCTGAGCTCCCATGTAAGCATTCACTTTCCGAGGTACACAAAAAATTCTATTCAGTGTGCCTTAATATGGTGCACTTTGAGCTCTTGCCGCTCTATATTTTGCTTCTTCTGACCTTGTAAATGTGAACACTTGTTTGTATGTGTCATGTGATTGGCTGAGGACCAGTTCAAGGTGGATCCAACAATTCAGCCAAAATTAGCTGGGATCAGCTCCAGCTCACATGGCCATGAGGACAAAATGGCAGTACATGTGAGTTCATGAACTAATATTTGTCATCATGTTTTTGTGTCAGGTCATGGAAGACGTCAACAATGTTACTTTGCTCATCGCCACCACCGCCGCCTCGTCTTCCTCCTCCTCACCGCCATCCCAGATCCAGCGAGCTGTGGAGGAGCAAGGTGGCGACCCTCCACAGCGATTCCCACACAAACAAGCCGCCAACTCTCTCATCCAGGTCATCGAGAAGCTGAGTAAGATTGTGGAGAAGCGACCACAGCAGCGCTGCTGTACACTGACAGGTCAGAAGGTCCTGCAGAGAGCATGGGAAGGTGAGAAGGACAATGCTGGAGAAGAAGACCGAGGTAGAGGGTCGCCCTACAAGAAGATCAGGATGGATGTTGAGGCAGGTGAGAGTTTGGACGGTGACCTCAACAACAACGATAACAACATGCACACAACCGGAATGGAGGAGGAACAGAGACATACGTGCTACCAGTGCAGCTTGTGTCCCTACATGTCCACCACGCTGGCTCTCCTCAAGGAGCACCTGAAGCAGCACAACAAGCAAAACCAGGACCTCATCCTCATGTGCTCAGAGTGTCGCTTCAGCTCCCGAGACCAGGCGCAGCTGGAGGAGCATGTCAGGATGCACCTGAGCAGCAGCAAAGATTCGCCTCCATGGGATCCTGTCGGCGAGGACGGTGGCCTGGTTGCGTCAGAAGGCGACGAATGCTCCCTTGAGCAGCAGCCGCAGAAGAAGAAGTGGTACAGCTACGAGGAGTATGGCTTGTACCGCTGCCTGATCTGCAGCTATGTGTGCAGCCAGCAGCGCATGCTCAAGACGCACGCCTGGAAGCACGCCGGCCTCCTTGACTGTTCCTATCCCGTCTTTGAGGAGGAAGAAGATCCTTCCGCCAAGCGAGAGTCGGCAGTTGTCAGCAACACAGCACCCCAGAAGCAGGTGGTCCTCCTCTCATCGGCTGTCCAGGAAAATATCCTACAGAAGCTCCCAACGGCCTTCAAGCTGCAGCTGTGTATGCCTCTTCCAGCTGGAAGCAAACAGGACATTTTAAGTCCGCCTAGCACCACCAAAGACGAGCAGAACCAGTACCCTGTGAAGAATCTGACCCCTGGCGAGCCCATGATGGAGGTGCATGTGACCACTGAGGCGGAGACGGAAATGGAGATGTCCTCGGTGGCGAACAGCCTGCTGTCATCAGCGCAAAATATCATCAACAACAATCCCAACAGCGTCGGACACATGAACGTCATTGTCGAGCGCCTGCCCTCGGCCGAGGATTCCGTCATCGCCACCAAGCCTTTGCTTCTCAGCCCCGATGTGGACAGCCAGAGCTTACTGGACATTCCAGCGGAGGAACAGGAACACCAGGGCCACCGTAGCGAGGAGGAGTTATGTGCTGACATCTCACCCTCCCTGGTTAGAAGTAGTGACTCCCCGGGGGATGAAAACGTACCTCCGGCTGGTCGCAAGAGGACCCACTCGGAGTCGCTCCGTCTTCACTCTTTGGCCGCTGAGGTCCTGATTGCCATGCCCATGAGGACCGCCATCTCCACGAGCCAGAAAGCGGTAGAGGTATCCACAGTTGGACTCCAGCCATCAGAAGAAGAGACCCCAGCAACCCTGCTGGACACAGACCCTCATAGCAAGGTCAAGGAGGTGGGACTTGGGGATGGCGACGAGGAAGGTCCCGCCGCTAAAGCTGGCATCAGTTCGTCTTTGCTCACCGTCATCGAAAGACTGCGGGAGCGCTCTGACCAGAACGCCTCCGACGAGGACATCTTGAAGGAGCTGCAGGATAACGCCCAATTCCATACCAGCACCGGTCTGACCCCCAACGGAGCCGGGAATTTTGTCTGCAGCATGCCGGACGCACTAGCGGTGCCGGCTGACGGAGGGCTGGTGGACTACATCCCCGGTAACGAGAGGCCGTACCGCTGTCGTTTGTGCCGCTACAGCAGCGGCAACAAGGGCTACATCAAGCAGCACCTGCGCGTGCACCGCCAGCGCCAACCCTACCAGTGTCCCATCTGTGAACACATCGCCTCGGACAGCAAGGACCTGGAGAGTCACATGATCCACCACTGCAAGACCAGGATGTACCAGTGCCAGCAATGCCAGGACACTTTCCACTACAAGGTGAGCCAGAAAGCAATACCTCCAAAGCACGTATCTCTTGGCGTCTCATTGGCTGTCTGGGTCATCTGATGATGCTCGCCAAGATGCCATAAGACTTTATTGCCTCCTGAGGTGCAAAGTTGTTTTTGGATCACCAGCAAGGGAGACAGACAGACAGCAATGAAATACAAATAAAAACATAAACAGACACAGTAAAAGCAGAGAAAGATAAGATAACACAATAAATACCTGTCAGTAAAAACATACAGGTACAGGTAGAGCACGTAATACAGTAGTGTTCAAAATAATAGCAGTGCAATGTGAGTAACCAGATTAATCACTGTTATTAGTATATTTTTATCGCTACATGTCAAACAAGTTACCAGTAGGTGCAGTACATTCCCAGAAAACAGACACGCTCTTAAGGCTGTACAATTGGGCAATTAAATTAGAACAAAAGGGTGTTAAAAAAATAGCATTGTGACATTACATCAGTGATAAATTTTGCGAGAAAACAGATGTTAATCAGGTGGCCCCAATTTAAGGATGAAACCAGCACTTGTTGCACATGCAATTCTCTTTGAAAGCAAAAAAAGTGCCTATTCAGCCAAAAACCGAAGACACGTGGCAGTAAACGGAAGACAACTATCAAAACAGATCGAAGAATAACCACAATGGCAAATGCTCAGCCAATGATCAGCTCCAGGATGATCAAAGACAGTCTGGAGTTACCTGTAAGTACTGCTACAGTTAGAAGACATCTGTGTGGAGCTGATCTTTTTGCAAGAGTTCCTTGCAAAGTCCCTCTGTTAAAAAAAAAAAAAAGGCATGTGCAGAGGAGGTTATAATTTGCCAAAGAACACATCAACTGGCCTGAAGAGAAATGGAGGAACCTTTTATGGACTGTTGAGAGTAAAATTGTTTCTTTTGGGTTCAAGGGACGCAGACAGTTGAGTGAGAGGACCCCCAAACTCTGAATTCAAGCCACAGTACACAGTGAAGACAATGAAGCATCATGATATGGGTATTTTTCTCCTACTATGTGGTGTTGGGCCTATTTATTCCATAGCAGGGATCATGGATCAGTTTGCATATGTCAAAATACTTGAAGAGGTGATGCCGTTTAAATGGTGTTTCAACAAGACAAAGAAACCAAACACACCAGTAAAACCAAATCGTGTTATGTTATGGAGTGGCCAGCCCAATCCCCGAACCTTAATCCAATGGAAAACTTGTGGAATGACATCAAAAATGCTGTTTCTGAAGCAAAACCTAGAAATGTTAAAGAATCTTGGAGTGGAATAGCAGCTGGAAGTTGGTTGACTCCATGCCATACAGCAAAGCAGTTAGAAAAACTGTGCTCATACAACTAAGTATTAGTTTAGTCATTCACAGGAATGCCAAATGCTAGAAACCAAAACGTTTCTACAAAATACTGTAGTTTGTAAAGTCAACTGCAGAGACTGCTGTTTTTTCAACACACCCCCTTTCAACTATTTCCCCGATTGCACAGCATTAAGAGCTACATATTATGAATGTTGGGTTTTGCTTGTTTTTTACTGCACCTACTGGTAACTTGTTTGCCATGTGGCAATAAAAGTATACTAAACAGTACTTCATCTGGTTAATCCCATTGCACTGCTGTTATTTTGAGCACTACTGTACATGTGTATTTATTCACTATAACACGTACAAATAAAACATATTGTAACATACAAAGACACTGTCAGTAAAAAAATACAATACAGGAATGGTCTGGTGTACTGAGCATCTGTTGACACACTAGTATTTTCTATAAAAGGTTTTTGATGAAAGATGTTTGGCCAGAGGAGCTCTGTAGCGCCTCACAGTGGAGGCGAAAGTGAGTTAGTATGCCTCTTGATTTATCCCTCTTCTTGTTGAGCAGGTAGCGCACGTCTTGTTGAGAAGAGGCATACATGGCAATGTCTGGCCAGGAATCAAACACCGATGCCTCGTGCTACGTCCAGCGGAGCGATGTGTACGAGGCGTTAAGAATCAGAGTTATGATGCCATAACTCATTTCGGCTGACCTTGGCCAAGACCTGCATCCTTGTTTACTATTTATTTACTATTTGTTTACTATTGCTAGGGTCATCAAGCTTTCTGAAGCAAGGTGGAGACAAGGTTCAACCTCTCATGGCATGTCTTTGTGTTTCATCATCCAGAGCCAGTTGAGAAGCCACGAGCGGGAGCACCACAGCCCCATCTGCGACACGGCGGCGCTCATGGCCGTCGCCGAAACCGCCACCGTGGCGGAAGAATGTGAGCGGGAAGCAGATGATGGTGAGAAACATGTTCCTTCTGCGTTACCTGCCGCTCACCCGTGGTCAGATGGAAAGCAGAAAAGACACGATCTACACTCCACGTACACTATTGTTTACCATTTTATAAACATGCCCGACATGCACCATATACAATTCCTGGCCAAGAAAAAAGTCGCCACCTGGATTTTACTGAACAAATAGGTAGGAGGTTGCTGCAGTTGGTCAGGTCTAGGTTCAGCAACACTATGTGCTCAAAGAATGAGGTCAGCTGACTACCTGAATATACGGAATGAGCAGGTTATTCCATCAATGGATTGTTTCTTCCCTGATGACACGGCCATATTCCAAGATGACAATGCCGGCGTTCATCGGGCTCAAATTGTGGAGGAGTGGTTCAGGGAGCATGAGACATCATTTTCACCCACGGAGTCCAGACCTTAACCCCACTCAGAATCCTTGGGTTGTGCTGGAGAAGGTATTTGCGCAGCAGTTAGACTCTACCATCATCAATGCAAGATCTTGGTGAAAAATGAAAGCAACAGTGGATGGAAATAAATCTTGTGACATTGCAGAAGCTTGTGGAAACAATGCCACAGCGAATGTGTGCTGTAATTAAAGATAAAGGGGCTCCAATGAAATATATGACCTTTTTTTCGCTAGGCAGTGTACAATGAACATACAGTACATCGTATACAATAAACATACGCTATGGTTGACCATCATGACAAAATATACCATGCATACAATATGTACTTCCTGACTGACATACACCGTATAAAATGACGATACATCATACAGATGTAAATACGATGCGATACAGATACGTACAGATACGATACATACAGTAATGGTTGCCCATGATGAGACCCATACCATTCATGCCATATGTACTTTCTTGCTGATGGATAGGATAGTCTTGCTTGAGAAAAAAAGTATCACACTGCTGTCCGCGTGCATGTGTGTGTGTGCGTGTGCAGAATGTTCTTCTCAGAAGACCTTTAAGTGTGACGTGTGCGACTACACCAGCGCCACCTACGTCGGCGTGCGGAACCACCGGCGCATCCACAACTCGGATAAACCTTATCGGTGAGTCCACGTCTTGTCCACGAGCGTGGCGAAGTGCCACCGTGGCGCATGAATGGCATTTCTGACCTGGCGTCTTGTTTGGCTTGAGCCTAATGAAATGATGATAGATGAACACATGAACCATGGCACTCACAAACAATAAAATAAATGGACATGATCGAGCATTCAAATAATTGAAAATCAAGTATTGCTCTAGAAGCGTCCACTGGGTGGTGGTAAAGCCCCCCTTTTGCAGCAACACTGAAGTGTTGTCTCACTGCTGGAAGGTCAAGTGTCGTAAATGTCAAATATGAACAATGTGCAAATAGTGTATGATATGATAAGATCATGTTTTAGCTGTTTGTTTACTTGACCTTTGTGTACTCCTGTTGGGAGATGTTTGGAACAGAATGTTGCAATATTTGACTGTGACTCTTTTCCAAACAAACTATAGATGAAAGTCCATTTGATTTGGTGATTGAATGTCTTCTTGACGTGTTCGCAGACAGACGGCTGTGAACATGTCAGGCAGCAGCACACTGGTGTGTACCCCCCCAAACCCCCCCGCGCGCACGTGCGTGTAGAGACAGTAACATTTGCTGATATTCTTTTGGCATGGCTGCAAGCAAACAGAGCAGTGGTATCAGCACTGTATTGTTTTGGCAGATGTGTGGAGATTTGCTGAAGTGAATTCCGTCCTGTCACCCCCCACCCCCCAACCTCACCAAATTCGTTTTTATTTTTTTTAAATTTACTTATTTTTACCAGCATAGTTAGTGTGCCTTTTGGTTTATTGAATACAATGTCTGTTTATAGTAATGGATGTAGTTGTAGAAATAATACAAGTTTGTAATGCAAGTTGCGTGTGGTGCAGGTGCTGCAGCTGCGACTTTGCCACCACCAACATGAACAACTTAAAGAGCCACATGAGGAGACACCCCCAGGAGCAGCAGGCGGTGCAACTACTGGAGCAGTACAGGTGAGGACGCTGCAGTGTTGGAAACACTCACACGTGCTCCTCAAGCTTCAAGCCACGCCCTCTTCTTTCTGCCGCAGGTGCTCGCTTTGCGGCTACGTGTGCAGCCATCCGCCCTCCCTCAAATCGCACATGTGGAAGCACGCCGGAGACCAGAACTACAACTACGAGCAGGTCAACAAGGCCATCAACGAGGCCATCTCACAGAGCAGCCGGTAAAGATGCATGCGCACAGGAAACATGACAGATTCAGGTGGACTGTGATGTATTTGTGGCATCGGGTTGTAAGTTGGCATCCAATTTATCCATTTAGTGATTATCTCTTGTGTTGCTTTCAGAGCTCCCGTCAAAGTGTCTGCAGTGCAGGAGTCCATGACGGCGTCCTCACAGGATGATGCCAATGAGACGGATACCGCCGACTCCCTGAACCTGCAAAGGAAAGAGCCGGTGCAGGTCCAGCCCCGCCCTGGCATGGAGTACTGCGTTCTTCTTTTCTGCTGCTGCATCTGTGGTTTTGAGTCCACCAGCAAGGAACATCTGCTGGAGCACATGAAGGAGCACGAGGGCGACCTGATCAACATCATCCTGAGCAAGGAGCAGCAGACGGAAACACAAGCGGGCCTGCATGCCGCAGTGACGTCCACGCCCCCATAAACAACTCAAGTCCCCTGCTCTGTTACCTCAAACCACATGGACGCTCTCCTGCCAAGTTGTAATGTCCAGCTACGTCAACATGATAGGAATATGCTACAAGACCTCCGCCATGTAACATTCCCTTCCCTGCGGTCGTCACGCAGGTCCCACTTGTCAGTACTTATGCTGCACAATGTCATAAACATTGCAGGATGCCCACTGCCGTACATGGTGGACGTCTACAACCATTCATTTCATGTTCTTTCACCTCAGCCTGCTAGCTAATAGCACAAGTTCCTTGGCGGAGGTAAAAAAGCTCTGATCCAAGTTCATACCTCAACCAACCAACCAACCGAACAAGCCCTCAACTCATCCCCCAAAATGTCACTCGTGCAAGGCAGCTCTTTTCTAACAGCTACTGTAATATTTAATATATTTAATATTGTCACACACAACTTTATTTGTCCCTCTCTTTGTATGTGTGCCACCTTCAAACATAAGTGGATTATGATGATAACGTTTCTTTGTTGTAGGAGTGAAGTTATATCATCTTAGAGGGAAGGGTTGTTAACAGAGGGAGTTCTTTTTTTATTCCATGGTCATTTCCCGGAACGGTGCCTAAGCAGGAACACGCAGAGTGTTGAGTTTATTTAATTCTTTTTTTATAGCCCCGACATGTACCCTTGTATTTTTATATCTAGACTTTTTGCTGGGTCTTTTTAAAAGGCACTTTCTAGCATAAAACAACGACGGCGGCCAACAAAGAGGTGACAATAAAACGTGTCAAGTCGCACAAACGGCGTCTTATTGTTTTTGCAATCTAGATAACTAAATGTGTGGCGGTGATAGTGCGTCCGTGTAGAGCTTCTACACACTGACACAAACTCCGCCGTTCACGTGTAATTCCTTTACCCCAACATGACACCAGCAAAAAGAGAGAAACAGCCATCATGCTGCTCTTTTCTTTTCTTTACAGGATCAACTTTTCTACCTAAACCTCTTAGAGCATCAAAGAGGGGACGGCTTCTGAGAGGAAAGCAATGAATGAATAAGGACTAAGTATCTAACGCCGCAGACGTTCATTGCAGTCTCAATTCAGGATCAAGGGTGTAATTAGTCATTTGGGGGGGTTAAGGCAAGGCTAACTCAGTCATTGAGGCCCTCCACATTCTTCCGCTGTATCGACAAAAGTTTTATTCTATTTCTACTCACATGTGAATTTGAGCAAATTCTCCCGCTTCCTCAGCTAGAGAAAGTCCCTCAAATCCTCTTGGCGGACTATCGCCAAACAAGTGAATCATTTGTAATTGATAAGAACATTAACCAAGAGAGTCACTTTGTTTCATTTCTACAACTACTGCATTCTCTACTGCTGCTGTTTACGTTTGTTGTGACTGAAAAAGGTTGACCCCGTTTGGTAGCTTTGATACAGACTTGTTGGTCTCCTCTCGCCTTCTCTTCTCCACTCCACTGGGGTAAATGCCGCTTGATTTTTCTCCAACCGCCCTAGCGACTTTGTTCTACCGTCCTCCTGAGTTAAGGTGCACATGTGCAGTCACATGGAATAGTCATTGCAGGGGAAGGGAGTAACACTCCTGATTACAAAATTTGACAAAGTTTTAAGCACGTGAAATGAGACTAAAACAGTAATGTGTAGTTTAAATCATAGAAAAAAAACAATCACCTCTTAAGAGACATTTGAGGGCCCTTAGACATCTCCAGGCTGTAGGCAATTGCGTAATAATAGGAAGAAAGGTCTGCTTGGGGAGGAGGAGTCCAACTGGAGTTCCACCTTGATGAACGTAGCAAGCCCACCGAATTGACACAACTTTTGAAAATGATACTGCTTACTTTTGTAATACTTTTGAAAATGATTGGGTAAGTTAGGCGATTACAAGACAAGCAATGGCAGTTTAATGTCCATTTTCTAAATATTAAGAATTTATCCCAGTCTGGTTAACATAACATGTCTTCATTGCCCAGTGCAGCGCGTTAATTAATGAATGCACACATGGCAGTTAACGAAATATGTGATTTTTTGGAACTTCCATTGTTCCATTGTTGACCGTCGAGGCCCCGCCCAACGACTGCGTAACACTCCAGGCTCCGCCCCCTGCCGTCCTGCACAGGATACGGCTCTAAGGTGGAAGGTAGAAAATAAAACGACGCCGTGTGTGATGTGGACATTTTCAACGCCGATTGAGCTATTTTTCACAACATTTTCTTAATGTGTATAGTATTAGAGCGTTTGCCGACCAAAACAATCCAACATGACAACAAGTGTGAGGTATAATTGAATTTTCGGAACAATAGGAATTTTATTATGAAGGTGGGTTTTGGGGAGTTCCGGTATGGAAACTCAATCAAACCCCGGGCGGCGAATGGACGGAAGGAAGGTGTGTCTTTCTAAACAAGGAGCCAAGAAGGAGGAGAACGGGAAAGGAGGACGATGGAGGAGCTGTGGCGCTAAGCAAGCCGGGGAGAGAAGAGACGAGCGGCGCCTGAGTGACGTTACTTCCGGCTGAGCTTGGGACGTGTCCGCTCTCTAGGTGTGTGTTTGCGCTTGACGTCATTCACAACAATATCGTGTTATTACATGCCATGTCGGTGCCGGACGATACAAATAACGGCGGAATTCATGGATTCGCGTCTCGCCGTTCTTACGCATTCCCCCTAAAAATAAAAGCTCGTACATCCGGTAACGTGTTTACATTTACGTGAGGATGTATTGTTTGCCATGCAGGGCAGCGCCATGACAGCCCTGCGTCAGAGGAAGGGCAGCCGTGGGAAGGAGCCCCCCTCCGCCCCGCCCGCAGCCCTTCACCCCCAGCAGACCAGTTGTTTCCCCCAGCATCATCACCCCAACACCACCCTGCATGGTGAGTTCAAATAAGGTCATCTCCCTCCCTTTTCCCTGCAGACTCCTCATGCTTTTTTTGTAAACCTTTACCACTTAAAAAAAAAATACTGGCATGCACTTTTACTTGGTGTTCATGCTGGTATTTCTCTCATGTGACCATAGCCTGCCCAGTTAAGAGCATATGCATACTCATCCATCCAGTTGCTGACCTCAGGCGAGAGGCCAATCACAGGACAGACAATCATTCATTCACACTCACATTCGTACTTAAGGACAATTTAGAGTGGCCAATGAAGCTAACACGCATGTTTTTGGAATGTGGGAGGAAACCAGGAGCACCTGGAGAAAACATGCAACCCCCACACAGAGACAGCAGAGATTTGAACCCAGGTCTTCCCGATCTCCTGATGTTGTGGCCAACATGCTAACCACTCGGCCACCGTGCAGCCACTTTCATATTCCGAAATATCATCTACTGGCTTGAAGACGTAGGTTGTTTTAATATCTCAAAATGTTACCAGAATAGATTTGACAAAAATCTAGTAAATGAGCTTTCACATTATATTGATGATTTAACTGCAGCCCCAAAGCTAAAGGTTGTCTCCTAGGCTGATGGTTTATTTTTTTATTCTGGAAGATTTATCATCTTAGATTTCTCCAAAAGCTTGTCAAACACCCTTTACCGAATTAATATTCCAAACCTATATGTCATCATCTAGGTTGTGTTTAAATATTCTGCAGGATTTACCGGCTTAGATTGGACCAAAAGCCAGTACAATATACTTTTACAGAGATCCAGCCATTTTCTGTGGCGCTTATCCCCTTAAGGGTGAAATTTTGGCAGTTGATTTTTCACAAAAAGCGTGTAAAATATATTTTTAAAAAGCAAGGTTGTCTCCCGCACACAGAAGATGAGAGCAGTTGCAACGTGTAGATTTGTTGTTGCTGCCGTCTTGCGAATCTGGATTGTGTAGCGTTCATTTCAAGTAAAGCAAACCGATTGGAGCGAGACCCATTCCTCAAGCGGTCTCGGTCGGGTTGTTTGCTGTGCACCAGGGTTGGGCTGAGTTTGTTTACACTTGAGCAGAGCAGAGCAAACGCACCAGACGCACCTTTTGAAGTGAACCAGCAGCCAAACCTTGCCTAATGAATGTGATGACAGGTGATTGGTCCTGGGGCGCCATCATCTGGACGTCGGTGGGCTGGTCGGTGTCGGTGGGTCTGGGCCTGCTGTGCTGCTTCTACGTGGCCACGCTGCATGAGAACGACTTGTGGTTCTCCAACATCAAGGTAAGAGATGTGCCAAAAAAATGTTCTGCTTCAGTTGTGTATGGCGCTGGACGGTACAGACTGGGTTGGGCGTGACTGCTCGCTATGAACACCTTTCCATTGGCATTTGTGGTATCTACCAGCCTGAACGCTGTTGATGGGACCGCTTTGAAGGGAATTCTTCTTGATTGACCACCATGAGCAAAATACTTTCACTGCTCTATTTTAGGAGCAGAAGGATAATGACAGGACAGAATGTACACATCTATTTGAAAGTAGTACAGGCTCCAAATGAGGTACAATCTTAGTTTCAAAATAGCCCACACGTCTGTTATCTATTAAATCGACTTGCTTATTAGCCATGTTATTAACCGCTATACAAACCATGTTATTAACCATTAACCACCTTATTAACCATGTTTAACCACCTTATTAACCATAGTATTAACCACTATAAAAACAATGTTATTAACAATGATTAACCACCTTGTTAACCATAGTATTAATCTTGTTATTAACCATAGTATTAACCACTATAAAAACTGTTTTTAACCGTGATTAACAACCCTATTAACCATAGTGTTAATCGTGTTATTAACCATAATATTAACCACTATAAAAATCATCTTATTGACAATAATTAACCACCTTATTAACCATAGTATTAATCCTGTTATTAACCATAGTATTAATCACCATATAAACATGTTATTAACCGTCATTAACCACCTTATTAACAATTATTAACCACCTTAGTAACCATAGTATTAATTGTGTTATTAACCATGTTATTAACACTATATAAACCATGTTATTAACCATGACTAACCACTATATAAACCATGTTATTAACCATGTTAATAACTATTATATAAACATTGTTATTTATCATGATTAACCACCTTAGTAACCATGTTATTAATGGTGTTAACTGTGTAAATTTAACCATGTTGAACCATGTTATTAACCACTATATAAACCATGTTATTAACCATGCTTAACCACCTTAGTTAACACCATGTTATTAATAGTGTTAACTATCAGAGTACTCTCAAGAGGCTGTCCACGCAGAAACCTTTCCAGGTCAAAATGGCAAGTATTTAATTGTTTCAGCTCAGGGTGCATGATCATTATCAGAGCAATATGAGGGAATAATGACATCATACTAATAAAAGCAGATAACATTAAAAATAGCTCAGATAAGGCTTCAATAAGGTGAGATTACTCACTATAATATTTGGAACGCACAGAAAACGGAAAGAATCTTTTTTTTATTTTTTTATTTTGCCCATCACCCACAATCCTTATGTGAGGCATGAACATGAACGACTCTGCTGTTCATTGGGTTTTCCATATTTGACTTACTGTTTAAGAGTTTGGGGCAATAATTGCAAAAGTTCACTACATCCCCTCTTTATAGTCCAAAAGCGTGCAGTAATAACTACACACATAGGCTTGGTTTTTGTGATCGTACAAATAGTTTATTTCTGCAGTTAAAGTTCTTTGATTTAGTTTTTTTTTCATACCGCACAGCTTTTTTACAAAGCCAATAAAAATATCCTTCCTACTAATATTGAAAAGCTCTTTACACAGAGAGAAGGGGGTTATAAACTGAGGGGATGTGGTAAGTTTAAGATTCGAGCAGTGAGAACGATAATAAATGTGTAATATGAGAGTTATCGGTTATTGTGTGAACGCGTAAAGCGCGAACACACATAAATCTTCTGATTACTCTCATTTAGCCGTTTTTGAACCATTCTCATTAAAGAAACCATCATTAAAGAAAGGGTGCACAAGAACCTCACAAACATATTTCCACAATATTATAGACAATAGAAAAGCCAATATCAAACATCCGTAATTATAAGAACCAAAATTACGTTTCAAATTATTTATGGGGGCTGAACAGTGGATGAGTGGGTAGCATGTTGGCCTCACAGTCAGGAGATCAGGGTTCGAATCTCCATTGGGCAATTCTGTGTGGAGTTTCCAAAAACATGCATGTTAGGTTAATTGGGTATGAATGTGAGTGTGAATGGTTGTTTGTCTGCCCTGCGGGTGTACCCCGCCTTCCGCCCCCTAGTCGCTGGGATAGGCTCCAGCATACCCGCGACCCTAATGAGGATTAGCGGCATAGAAAATGGATGGATAACAACCATGATAACCACAACAACATCAACAACAACCGGAACAGTGTCAGAGCAAAATGGAGAAAAAGACAGGAAAAGAGAAAAAAAACATAAAAAAATATATATATATTAGTAATAATAAACATAATAAAAGAACAAGAAAAACAGAACCTCATGAACAATGCCAATCCAGATGACACCTGCATTACTCTGCAGTAACAGAATGACTGCATCAGAGTGAAACATAGAGAATGAGGAGATGTTGAACACAATGAAGACAGCCATGCCCAAACCCAAACCACACTGCCTCCAAAAGCAATGGACCAATTAGGAAGATGCCGGGGCCCAGCCCCCCAGCAGGCTTCCTAAGAGGCGATCGCGAGATTACCCCGAAGAGGTGCAAGGGAGACCCAGCCGGACGCCACGCGACAGCCGAGCAAGGGGACGCCAAATGCCGCAACAGGGTGGCCGGTCAGAAGCCCCCGGGCCCAGAAGCCACCCGCCCCCAAAGCAGGGGCCCCACCCAACATGCGGGAGACCAGTTTGCCCCAGACACCAACTGCCACGGGCCATCACCCACCCCGACGCCAGAGGCAGGCGCCCCCAGGGTGCCCATGTGTCCCCCCCCCCCCCCTTTGAACTGGTTTTATATTTTTAGAAGGCACATGTGCTCATGTCTCATGACAACATTCCAAAAAATGCACGTTTCCTTTTTACGAGTTAAGTGAGTTGCCAGTGATGATGATGTCATCAGTTGTGATTGGTGGGTCGCCATGGCAACACTTGAGCGTTCCTCACAGAAGGAAGGTTGGGGAAGTACACAAACATGGATCCAAATAACACACAGCAGCTGTGTTGGGTAGCAACCACCACATGGCGAAGTGGAATAGAACTTTTCTAGTTCGTCCCTGCACCCTCGGTAAGGACAAATCCGTAAAACACAGGAGACATTTGGTGCAGGTATGAGTAAACATGCAGATGGCTTGTTTTTATTTCCACTTTGACTGTCTACGCAGGTGTATTGTTCTTCAATGTCAGTGTTTCCCACACATGAATTTACAAGGTGGTGGCCCACCACAAATACATTTGGACCGCCACAAATAGATTTGGAGGTCTTGCTGGTCTTAACGGGACCGTCTCGGATAGACCTTGTCATTCCAAGTCCGTACTGTGTTGGGAAAGAGTACCACGGGTTACCCAGCATATCTTGCGGGATGTAGATGGGGTGCCATTCTGTCCGTTGGCATTTATTTTCATGTTGCTAAATCGGGGGTGTCCAATGTGTAGCCCAGGGGCCGTTTGCAGCTGTTTTTGATTTGGCCTATGGCACATAAAATAATAATATAAAAACAACAACAGCAAAAATAGAAAAATCTGCAGTAATTCTAAAAAACTAAAGTTAAAATTCTGAGAGAAAAAAGCTCAAATTTTTACAATAATGTTGTGAAAATACCAATACCATAACATACATTCTAGTAGGATAAAGTTAAAATATTGACAATTTAAAAAAGAAAAATTATAATACATGGAAGCTTTATTAATCTTCTAGAGAAAATCCAGCAGCTCTGTAAAATTGTTGTAATTATGAGAAACAAACCAAACAACAAAGTGGCAATTTTACCAAAATAAACTTGCAATATTAGGAAAAATAATGTCATTTAACTAGCATAGAGTTTAAATATTAAATAAAAGACTGATTATTTTTTAAACGTTGTCATATTCTTAGAAACAACCGAAACAGAATAAAGTTGTCATTTTGGGGTAAAAGGTTATGATAAACTGTTATGATAAACGGCAATAAAGGGAAATATCCGGGTGGGTTTATCCCAAGAAGGGATCAGACAGACGCGCGTTTTTGTCATTTTCTACCTTTTAGTAAAAATATGTCCCGACTCCAGCTTCCATCAGCAGGCGCTGATGTAAATGAGGAAGTGGTTATGCTAAATGCTATGCTTGAGACACGCCCACACAGGGCAGCGTCCTCATAGGATCGGGATGTCATTTGTGTTGGTATTTAACTGGTTCAAGCTTGTGTCAATCAAGGGTGTTTGTGTGCACGCTGCAAGCCAGATGAGCTTGCTAGGCAACCATATTAATAAGAGGCTTTTTTATCTACAGTTTATGACGAAGCTCAGATGCACTTTTTTTCCTGAAATAATTATAACGTGTTAGTATATCTTTACAAAACATCTTCATTTTAACACTTTAGACAACCCTGGTCTAGAAATGTCTGTTTTCTGGCGGCTGACGTATGCCAGTCGCAAACAGTGGGAACGGCTGATGATGCTGGTGGGTCATCAGCCAGAATATTTCCACAAAGGGCGCTTTGGCCTTGGCGGAGGTCTGCGCCGGCCGGGTTAGTTGTGATCGTCGATTTAGCATGTGAAGGGATTAATAAGCCATGAGAGCAGGCAGACATGCATTCACATCAGCATTAAGTTCGTCTGTTCCTCCGCATGGTTTTCGGGCCACATGGCGACGCTTTTGCCGCGGGTGATTTGCGAGGCTCGCTCGCCGAGAGACAGAGTACGGTGCGCGGGCATTTAATTGAGCCCAATCCTCACGCGCTGCTGTTCTTTTAGCCTGTTAAGAGGAGAGGCTAACAGATGCGCTCATTCATAATAAATGCGCGTGACTTTACGAGGCGCAGGAACATTTTCCCAATGTTTCCACGCTGGCATGCACAAGCGTTTCCTTCTGGTAATGCTCTCCGTCCGCGTCTTTTCCATTCTGATTCCGTCTCAGCGCCCTATCGCAGCTGCTCAAATATGAAATATCCTTCCAAGGCAAATAGTACTTTCCTACTAATCTGACGATGGCTGATGTTGGACATTTCAGATGACACTTATTAGTGGAATCTTGGCATGCTGGTGCTGATATTCTACTGGGAACATGAATGAGTTCGTGACAGTCATCTTTAACAACAAAGTAGTTCTTTAAAAACATCTAAGTGTATTTTTGTACTATGTCAATCACAGTCTTAGTCTTAACAACAAAGCGGAAGGAAGTACTTTTGACGTACATTGTTGTACTATGCCGGAGACAGTCGGAAGGAAGTACTTTCTCCCAAAGTAAAGTGCAAGAAGAATGAAGGTTTTGGTGGACTTCCGGATGAGTTAGTGTGATGGTGTCCTTCTTCCACTTCCAAACGTACGACTTGGAACTTCCAAGCACCACCGACACCACGTTGAATCTTTTTGCATCTTTCTTCGCAAACTACTGCTTCTTGTCCTTTAATTCCTACCCAAATCCACTTTTACTAACCCATAATTACCTTTTTCCAAACTTTCACAATTTCTATTCCTACCCTTCTCACTGCTGCCCTGCATGAGTATAATCTACTTTACTTACACTACACGCATTGCAAGTCGGGCTGATATCGTTTTCATTTCCTGCCTTTGGAAGTCCACCGTTGCTGTGGCCTCCCACACACTCAAGTGTGTGCAGGTTAAGTAGGGAGGAATGAAGGAGTGTGTGCATGCGAATTAGGAAAGGAGTGCGTGCATGTGTGAATTAGGAAAGTAGTGTGTGCATGTGTGAATTAGGAAAGGAGTGCGTGCATGTGTGAATTAGGAAAAGAGTGTGTGCATGTGTGAATTAGGAAAGGAGTGCGTGCATGTGTGAATTAGGAAAGGAGTGCGTGCATGTGTGAATTAGGAAAAGAGTGTGTGCATGTGTGAATTAGGAAAGGAGTGCGTGCATGTGTGAATTAGGAAAGGAGTGCGTGCATGTGTGAATTAGGAAAGGAGTGTGTGCATGTGTGAATTAGGAAAGGAGTGTGTGAGTGTGTGAATTAGAAAGGAGTGTGTGAGTGTGTGAATTAGAAAGGAGTGTGTGAGTGTGTGAATTAGAAAGGAGTGTGTGAGTGTGTGAATTAGAAAGGAGTGTGTGTGTGTATTGGGAAAGGAGTGTGTGTATGTAAGTAAGGAAAAAAGTGTGTGTGTGTGTGTGTGTGTGGATTAGGAAAGGAGTGTGTGTATGTGGAATAGGAAAGGAGTGTGTGAATGTTTCTATGTTAATTAGGAAAAGTGTGTGTGAGTGTGTATTGATGCAGCAGTCAAGTGTGAAATCATGTCTATGTTGCATAGTCCACTTGATTTGGTAAGCAGCTGGATAGTGATTACACATCCACAAAGCACTCTGACAAACGTTCCATGCCTGAGCCCAGCCCCCGTACACACACACACACGCGCACACACACACGCAGAGCAGTCTATTGTGTTGTTAAATACACAAGGAGGTCACAGATAGTCCACTCACTTTCCGACTGAGGTGCTCCTCTTTTCTTTTGCTTTGTGAAAGGAATGACTTTTTCTCTGGGAATTTGCCACACGTCTTCCATGTTTGACCCCAAGGGTGGGAGAAGACGGGCGGGGACGGGACAGGTCCGTGGTCAGGGTGACTGGAGTGTAAAAGAGGTTTTACGGTAATGAGCGACTTGCGCTAACGAGGTTGGTTGTGTTTGACCTTGAAGGAAAGGCAGGATTTGCTGTCAAGGCTTCTTTAGCTACGGCTGCGTTGGAAGTAAGGAAGCAAGGACGGGAGCCTTTGTGCTGCCAGGGCATTAGCGTGTGGAAAAAGCTAAATGATTTGGATCTTCTTCAAGAAAAGAAAGGCACTGCTGTGATGGATTTGGATCAGGACTGTTGCTGGACCCAGCGGGCTCACTGCTGATCTTCTTGGATAGAAGTCATCAGGAGTTACTCGATACCTTCCGTGTGTTCTACCAACATGGATCTGCGAAAACGAGCCAGGATCCGAGAGTCACACCAAGGAGCAAGTAGTGAGACTGTATTTGGGGCGGTCGGGTTGCATGCCCTGCGTCAAGACCGTGCTGCCGCCGCCTCTCTGCTCAGAGGATCCGCCATCAGTTCCGGCTCGCACCCGCTGTCCCGCTGGCCATGGCGACGGTCTGTTTCCGTGGCAACGGGACTGTTGTTGGCCGGGCTCCTTGCTGTGACTCAGACCTGCTGTGTGAACACCCTACATGAAAACCTGCTCTGGTTTCATCACATCACGGTACTACTCATGTTAAATACTGTACACAGTACTACTAATACTACTACACAGTCTACTTACTACTGATATGCTTTATGTACTCCTACTATGTCAACACCCTACATGAAAACCTGCTCTGGTTTCATCACATCACAGTACTGCTAATCATGCTATACTCTACACTCTACTACTACTACACTGTGTACATGGTGCCACTACTACTGCTCTACTCTATACACTCTATACACTCTACTCCACCACACTCAAACTCCAAGTACACGAGCTACTTATTGTAGTGTGTACTGTCTGGTGAGTCATTGTCGTCTTCTTTCTTCTTCTTCTCCCTCTAATACTTCTTCCTCTTCTTCTTTCTTTACCTTCCTTTTCTCTTCATGTTCCTCTCTTTTCCTCTTCTTCCTCGCCGTTAATCTCTGCTTTAAATGAGGCAGAGATGATGTCATCCCCTCTGTTTGGTAGCCTCTCCCTTTCTACCATGTACTAAGTGAACATTACCCGGGACTCACCATTTTGAGTCCTGCTAATGACGGTCTTCTGCATTTTGCCACACTTCTCAGTCTGGATGCTCTAATGCCCTGGAAAGAAACAGAAAGTATGCAAGTATGCACTAAAAAGACTAAGCATAAGTATGCACTTAAATGGGAGCAATGAGGGGTCAAGCTGTGTCCTCGGTGAAAGCTTTATGACGTGTGTAAATGTTGTATGTTAGCATTCTTGAGGTGTAAAAGGAAGTGAAGCCGTGCTGCTTGAAATGTGACATAGCTTGCTTTGTCTTTCTTCTGCAGCTGGGAGAAAGTTGCTAGTTTGTTTTGAAAATGTGTTTTCTCGTGTGGAGATGAAGGTGGTTCAAGGTCGTTCGTGGACTTGAACAGAGAAAGTCTTCCTTACGCAAACATTGTTTATCTTGCAGGAGGTGGAGCGGGAGATCTCCTTCCGGACCGAGTGTGGACTCTACTATTCCTACTACAAGCAAATGCTGCATGCCCCCTCCATACTGGAAGGTATGCATGAAGGTCAAGATAAAAATGGCTGCTCTTTTTTATGTTTGTTATGTCTCAATAGCACACAAACTACACTCTTCTCGTTACCATCCAAGACTACTAGTTGTCTACTTTTAACTCCTCCTCCCTCAAACCCTCATGCGAGCTTGATGTTTAACTTGTCTTCCCATTTTGGATCAACATTTGCAAGAAACGTGAGTGCTGTAATGATTGGATTAGTTAGATTCGGCTCAAGAAACCTCCTCTTTTCTCCTCAATCGCCATTGTTCACTCACCGCACAATCCCAGTTTAATCCCTAAACATACCTCACACTTATTCAACCGACCAAAAATCTGTCCATTTTTGAGGTTGCAATTACTTTTTGGCAAATATGTAGAATTTACATCACAAATAATCAAAAATATTATACACATCAAAATTGACATCACAGGACTCAATATAATCAATAATAAAGACGTTCTTCCGGGAATGCAGCACATCCATGACAGCAATATGACCTTTATTACTCGGGATGAATATCTTAAAATTTCTTAATCTCGTTTGGCTCAGGAGTGTCTGAGCTGATCTACGACAACTTGACAGAATCCAAGCGTACAATCAATCTCCTGCACAGGATGAACATCTACCAGGAGCTCTTCCTCAGCGTGCTCTACCGGCTGCTACCCATACAGGTAACACACACACTCATACAGTATACTGTGTATACATAGGAGTATACAGGTAACACACACACTCATACTGTATACACAAGTGTGTACAGTAAAGTGTACACATACATTGTACAGTATAGTATATACAGTATAGTGTAGACATAGGGGTGTACAGTATACTGTACACAGAGGGGTGTACAGTATAGTGTACACATAGGGGTATACACTATACTGTACATAGGGGTGTACAGTATAGTGTATACATAGGGGTGTACAGTATAGTGTACACAGAGGGGTGTACAGTATAGTGTATACATAGGGGTGTACAGTATAGTGTACACAGAGGGGTGTACAGTATAGTGTACACAGAGGGGTGTACAGTATAGTGTATACATAGGGGTGTACAGTATAGTGTACACATAGGGGTGTACAGTATAGTGTATACATAGGGGTGTACAGTATAGTGTATACATAGGGGTATACACTATACTGTACATAGGGGTGTACAGTATAGTGTACACATAGGGGTGTACAGTATAGTGTACACATAGGGGTGTACAGTATAGTGTATACATAGGGGTGTACAGTATAGTGTATACATAGGGGTATACACTATACTGTACATAGGGGTGTACACTATACTGTATACATAGGGGTGTACAGTATAGTGTATACATAGGGGTGTACAGTATAGTGTATACATAGGGGTGTACAGTATAGTGTATACATAGGGGTGTACAGTATAGTGTACACATAGGGGTGTACAGGTAACACACACACTCATTTCATTTCAATGATGGACTGAAACAAAACATGAATTTCCTTTTCTACCACATTATTACTACAAGAGATAAACTTCTTCTTACACTTGAAGGAGCAGTGTTTCCCACGTGTGGGTGGGGTGGTGTCATGCGTGTTAGGTTTGTAGATGCTTTGGGAGACAAAAAAGGAGCAAAAACGTGACAGAAATAAAGGCATGTACTGCGTTTCCATTGGTGTGTCAACAACAGCCGCCACACAAACTGTCACAGCGCTACTCGCTGAATCATTGTGTCATAGCAACCTCTAATGACATCTGCGTGTGTGTGTGTGTGTGTGTGTGTGCGGTCCAGTCCTATCTGGAGCCAGTGTATTTCTACATCTACACCGTCTTCTCGCTGCAAGCCGTCTATGTGATGGCGCTGTACCTCACGGCGTGGCTCCTGGCGGGCTCCTGGCATGCTGGCGCCCTCACTGGTATCTGGTACATCCTAAACAGGTAAACGCCACAATACAAAACTGTACATGAGGTACTACTACTGGTCTACACGCCCCAAAAGCCTCAACACTTTGAAATCCGCCTGTCTAAAGCTGTTCAACTAAATATCTTCTTCTCTTACCATTTTTTTTTTACTCTACAACTTAGGTTAATGCAGTTTCCTATCCTCTGTACTCATGCTATTTCTTATCAATCTTAATACTACTCACACATTCTTCATAGGAAAGCAACGTTTCATCACTCTACTGCAAAAACACTCACCAGAGATCCTCTACACAACAGACCTCTCTGCTGTTTTTAAGATTCTCCTGAAAAAACACTCGTCAAAGATCCTCTGGATAAAGAAACTCTGCTGTTTTTAGATGTTTACTAAAGAAGATTACATAGTAGTAAATAAATAAAAGTGTGTAGTAGTAGAGTAGTACAGTAATAAAGGTGTGTAGTATAGTAGTAAAGTATCAAAGGAGTAGTAAAGTAATAGACTTGTGTATGTGTGTGTGTCTGTGCAGGGTTGACACCACCAGGGTGGAGTTCACCATCTCGCTGAGAGAGAATTGGTCTTTGCCGTTCCTGGCTCTGCAGGTGGCCGCCATCACCTGCTACCTGAGACCAGGGCTCAGCACCGTGCAGCAGGTACGCACGTGCGCACGTTACCTGGAACGCGCCCAAACCATCGGATGTTTGTGGTCCACAGAAGGTGATGGTGTGGTGTATGTACGTCAGCACCTTCTGCTTCAGTCTGACCTGGCAGTTCAACCAGTTCATCCTGCTGGTCCAGGCCCTCATCATCTACACACTGGACTGTGCGGACATGCTGAGCACCACACAGGTAGGAACCCCCCTGCCTGTTTCAGAACATACTGTATGGCAGATGTGCTGGTCTTTCAGGTGAGCACGTTATACCTGGTCCAAGTCAGCAGTCTGCTGAGTGTGTGGCTTCTCCAGTTCTTCAACGCAATGGTCTTGGGCTCGCTGGTGCTCAGCTTCATCGTGGCGGCGCTGCTGGTGCGATACTTCCAGGTAGGTGCATGTCGATAGCCAGCATGACTTCTGCCATGCTTCGTTCTTTAGATGCACCATCATTCCGCTTTGTCTTCACACACGCAAGCAGGACGTCTGAAGGACGAAGAAGATGGTTGCTGTCAATCATTTTCATAAGCTGCCACTGTATCATCATGTTAATTACATTTCCTGTCCACCCATCAACAGCTGGCATCTAGCTCCGCCCCCTTAGCTGCCCGAGACTGTTGCCAATCGGTTCTTGCTACCGAACACTGTTATCATATCAATATGTGGACTATGATATCAATATGTGGACTATGATATCGATATGTGGACTATGTTTAACATACAGTATAAATATGTGGTCTATGGTTATCATTTCGATATGTGGTCCATGGTTATCATATCGATATGTGGTCTACGGTTAACATACAGTATCAATATGTGGTCTATGGTTATCATATCGATTCGTGGACTACGGTTATCATATCAATATGTGGTCTACGGTTAACATACAGTAATGATATGTGGTCTACGGTTATCATATCGAAATGTGGTATACGGTTATTATATCGATATGTGGACCATGGTTAACACACTGTATCAATATGTGGTCTACGGTTATATCGATATGTGGTCTATGGTTATCATATTCATATGTGGTCTGTGGTTATCATATCGATATGTGGTTTACGATTATTCAATCGATATGTGGTCTGTGGTTATCATATTGATATGTGGTTTATGGTCATCACATCGATATGCGGTCTATGGTTATCATATCGATATGCGGTCTATGGTTATCATATCGATATGCGGTCTATGGTTAACTGCACAGAATGCACAGAGTGAGTCCCTTCCTCTTCCTGCCTGTTTGGAGGCAATATATTGATTATCCACGTGATGCTCATTTATTGTGTGATGAATTTTAGCCCCTGTCACCTCAGCGTTTGTGTTCATCTGAGCTTCTTCTGCTCCTCCAGCGCTCTTTGAAGACAGGAAGCCTGCCAGTCCGTCTGGCCAAACTCATCATCCACAGCACCAGCGTTCTTCTGCTCACCCTCTCCTTCAACATCCTGACCAAGGTTGGCCTCCATCTTTTTCTCTTTCTCTGTATCCTAATTCCTAATCCGAATCTTCCTCCTATCACTTTGATGCAAGTTTCTGTACATGCTCACACTCATTCATGTCTTTGGTTCTGACCACATGAACGTGTGTGTGTTTGTGTGTGTGTGCAGAAAGTGCTGCAACTGCGATCAGACGAGCACATTTTCAAATTCATCAAGTCAAAGTTTGCCTGGGGGCGGACGAGGTAGGAACGGCGAACACGCCCGCGCGCTTTTTTTCCATGTACGGCTCTGGGCCAGATCTGGGCCGGGCTGTGTTTTATTCAGCGAGCGTTGCAGAACCTGACTGTGAATTATAGATGGCGAGCGTGCACCATCGATTAGATGGCGCGGCGCGGCGGCCGGCAGATAACGGGGCGGCTCGCAGCGCGGCGCCACACAAGCGGCCTTTCAATTATTCAGCAGGCTGTGGCCAATGCAACGCTGATTGTCTTATTCACACTCACTGGGACTTATTTGCTTCTCCACTTCTCCTTCTTCTCCATGGCAAAGGTTGACTCCTCAGCCCGTGGGCTCCTTATCAGCCCATTCGTAAACGCGGCTGCTAGCAGGCCAGGAATTCATGGATAACTACACAGCTGAAATATAACTTTGCTGATGATGATCTTTTCATGCCAGTGCAAGAACCCCATTTGCTTTAAAGCGGGAATGCCAATCCCAATCACATCCAAGAGGAGAACATCAGCAAAGAGGATTAAGGCTGCCACAAAATGGACATCAAATCATAAATGTAAGCCTACTGTTGGCCCACCAAGACAAAAGTGCATCTCAGCGTGATTATATTAGTAAACAATCAACTTCACTCTTTACTCTTTCTTTCCCCGTTTGGCTTTAAAAAAAAAGTATTTTCCAAATATCTGAAATATTATGCATACATGTTCTTCTCATAATCTCAATGTCTCAATCTTAATTTTGTTTTATTCCTTACAAAGTTACACATTTAAAAACACATTTTTTCTGTAATATTTGAAATCTGAGCTACTAAAACGGAATTATTTTGCCTCATAATGTTATTTTTTTGTCATAAAATTATGACTTTTTGTCTTGCATTAATATTTAAATTCCATTATTGCTGTTATTTTTCATTTTTGCATAGCCCAAAGCCCCGCTTTAAAGGATATCATTCAAAGCAAACCTCTAAAGTTGTCAAACAGAAGTGACACCATCGTTGCAGGATAAATATGCCACTGCCGCAGGACTGCCATCTATCGGTGGTGACATGGCGTAATTGTCAAATGTGCATCATTTTCTATGAAGCATTTCAAAAAAGTGAGTGAAAAACGTGGAAACAAATCTATTCATAAATAGTATTGAAATACCACATAAATAAATACAAATGAGCAGTGAAATAAATAAGTACATGTATGTATGGAAAAGGTGTGCTTTGTGTTTGTGTCCTGGTGGTGGCGATGCAGGGACTTTGATGCCAATCTGTATCTGTGTGAGGAAGCCTTCGGCCCGCTGCCCTTGGACACGTTGCAGCGTTTGGCGGGCACGCTGTTGCTCTACCCTTACACCCTCACGCTGATCGCCCTGCTTGGCATGATGGCCGCCACCGCCCTGCGTAATCTCAGGTGGGCAGACAGGAAGTGTCATAGCCAACGTGCACTTAAAATCTTATCAACCATCTACAGTGCGTGCGTGCGTGGGATCAGCATGTAAATATCGTTTAATATTCATAAATCACCAGTTATCCCACACACTCAGCAAACATGTTACATACCACTTTACTTACACTACATCCCTTTTTTACTTTCCAAGCTTATTTTACGTACATTACGTATTTTACTTATGTTAAGTAGGTCACTCATGTTACTCTTCTTCTACTGCTTATTATTCACCATAATTAAGTTACTTACCTTACTTACATTATACTTATATTACTCTACTTACTTATGTCGCTTACCTCACCTTTACTACTTACATTATACTTATATTACTCTACTTACTTATGTCGCTTACCTCACTTTCACTACTTACATTATACTTATATTACTCTACTTACTTATGTCGCTTACCTCACCTTTACTACTTACATTATACTTTTATTACTTTACTTACTTATGTTTTTTACCTCATTTTCACTACTTACCTTACTTACATTATACTTATATTACTCTACTTACTGTACTTATGTCTCTTACCTCACTTACATTACATGTTTTGTTACTTACGCTACTTACTTGCACTGCTTATGTTATACTTACTCTATACTTACTTACTGTCATACTTACTCTACTTACACAACTTACCTTACTTTGTTTATATTATTTACTACACTTACTTCGTTACTTACCTTACTTTACCTATGTTAATTACCGCACTTACGTTACTTATCTTGACGCTACTTACCATACTTAAGTTACTTACACTGCTTATGTAACTTATACTTCTTACTTTACTTACCTTCTGTTACTTTACTCATATTACGTTAAATAACTTGTTACCTTTGTTACTTATGGTATGCTGCATTACTTATTTTACTTACCTTACCTACTTTACCCGTGTACATACCTTGTGTTGCTCACCTTATGTTACATTTCGTATGTTACAGTACATGACTTGTGTTACTTACTTTCCATACTTACTATGCTTCTTTACTTACACTACTTACTTTAGTTACGTTCCTTATGTGACATTATGTAATGATATGTTGCTCACCTTACCTAATATACCTTGTATTACTAACATTACCCTGGAGGTGGGGCACGATGGTGAGCGTTTGGTGGCCGGGCCTGCACCCATGGGGCCTGGTCGGGCACAACCCGAAAAGTAACGTGGGTCCCCCTCCAATGAGCAAATCACTTGTAGGAGGGGCCAAAGGGGTCGGGTGCTAAGTGAGCTGGGTGGTGGCCGTAGGCGGAGGCCTTGGCGGTTCGTTCCTCGGCTACAGAAGCTAGTTGTCGGTACGTGGAATGTCACCTCTCTGGCGGGGAAGGAGCCTGAGCTGGTGCGTGAGGTGGAGAAATTCCGGCTAGATATAGTCGGACTCACTTTAATGCACAGCAAGGCCTCTGGAACCAGTCCTCTCGAGAGGAGCTGGACTTCATTCCACTCTGGTGTTGCCGGCAATGAGAGGCGACAGGCAGGGGTGGCAATTCTTGTTGCTCCCCGGCTCCAAGCCTGCACGTTGGAGTTTAACCCGGTAAGCGAGAGGGTAGTTTCCTTACGCTTTCGGCAGGGGGGGGCGGGTCCTGAATGTTGTTTGTGCTTATGCGCCAAAGAGCAGTTCAGAAAACCCGCCCCTTTTGGAGTCCTTAGAGGAATCCCTCAGGGAATTCCCTTGTTCTATTGGGTGACTTCAACGCTCATGTTGGCTGCGACAGTGAGACCTGGAGAGGTGTGATTGGGAGGAACGGCCCCCTGATCTTAGCCCGAGCGGTGTTTTGTTTTTGGACTTCTGTGCTCGTCACGGATTGTCTATAACGAACACCATGTTCAAGCATAAGGGTGCCCACATGTGCACTTGGCACCAGGACACCCTGGGCCGCAGTTTGAGGATTGACTTTGTGGTTGTGTCATCGGACTTATGGCCACATGTTTTGGACACTCGGGTGAAGACAGGGGCGGAGCAGCCAACCGATCACCACCTGGTGGTGAGTTGGTTCCGATGGTGGGGGAGGATGCCGGTCAGACCTGGCAGACCCAAACGCATTGTGAGGGTCTGCTGGGACCGTTTGGCAGAGTCCCCTATCAGAAGGCATTTCAACTTCCCCCTACGGGAGAGTTTAACCAAGTTCCGAAGGAGGCAGCAGACATTTAGTCCGAGTGGGCAATGTTTCGTGCTTCCATTGTCGGTGCGGCTGATCGGAGCTGTGGCCGAAAGGTGGTCTGTGCCTGTCGTGGCGGTAATCCCAGAACCCGTTGGTGGACACCACCGGTGAGGGAGGCCGTCAAGCTGAAGAAAGAGTCCCATCAGGCCGTTTTGGCCCATGGGACTGTGCAGGCAGGCCAAGCGGTCTGCGGCTCTGGCAGTCACTGAGGCAAAAACTCGGACATGGGAGGAGTTCGGAAAGGCCATGGAAAACGACTTTTGGATGGCTTCAAAGAGATTTTGGTCCACCATCCGCCGTCTCAGGAGGGGGAAACAGTGCACAGTCAACACCGTGGATGGTGTGGACGGTGTGGTGCTGACCTCGACTTGAGATATTGTGGACCGGTGGAGGGAATACTTTGAAGAACTCCTCAATCCCACCGACACGTCTTTCAACATGGAAGCAGTGCCCGGGGACTCTGAGGCGGGTTCCTCTATCTCTGGAACTGAGGTTACCGAGGTAATCAAAAAGCTCGTTGGTGGCAAGGCCCCGGGGGTGGATGAGATCGCCCGGAGTTCCTTAGGCCCTGGATGCTGTGGGCGTGTCTTGGTTGACACGACTCTGCAGCATAGCGTGCACATCGGGGTCGGTGCCCCTGGACTGGCAGACCGGGGTGGTGGTCCCGCTTTTCAAGAAGGGGGACCGCAGGGTGTGTTCTAACTATCGTGGGATCACACTCCTCAACCTTCCCGGTAAGGTCTATTCAAGGGTTCTGGAGAGGAGGATATGCCGGATAGTCGAATCTCGGATTATACTCTCGGCAGGGTCCTTGAGGGTGCATGGGAGTATGCCCAACCAGTGGAGAAGGCATTGGACCATGTTCCTCGGGGACTACTGTTGGGAGTGCTCTGGGAATACGGGGTATCGGACCACCTAATCAAGGCGGTTTGTTCCCTGTATGACCGGTATCAGAGTTTGGTTCGCATTCCCGGCAATAAGTCGGACCCGTTTTCAGTGAGGGTTGGACTACGCCAGGGCCCTTTGTCACCAATTCTGTTCATTACTTTCAAGGACAGAATTTCTAGGCGCAGGCAGGGTGTTGAGGGGTTTCAATTTGGTGGCCACAGGATTTGGTCTCTGCTTTTTGCAGATGACGTGGTCCTGCTGGCTTCTTCGAGCAGTGACCTTCAACTCTCACTGGATCGGTTCGCAGCCGAGTCTGAAGCTGCTGGGATGAGAGTCAGCACCTCCAAATCTGAGTCCATGGTTCGCGCACAGAAAAGGGTGGAGTGCCATCTCCTGGTCGGGGATAAGGTTGTTCACGAGTGAAAGAAGGATGGATTGTGAGATGGACAGGCGGATTGGTGCGGCGTCTGCAGTGATGCGGACTCTGCACCGGTCTGTCGTGGTGAAAAGAGAGCTGAGCCAAAAGGCAAAGCTCTCAATTTACCGGTCAATCTACGTTCCTACCCTCACCTATGGTCATGAGCTTTGGGTAGTGACCGAAAGGACAAGATCGTGCGTACAAACGGACGAAATGAGTTTTCTCCGCAGGGTGGCTGGCCTCTCCCTTAGAGATAGGGTGAGAAGCACTCTTATCCAGGAGAGACTCAGAGTAGAACCGCTGCTCCTCCGCGTTGAGAGGAGCCAGATTAGGTGGCTCGGGCATGTGGTTAGGATGCCTCCCGGACGTCTCCCTGGGGAGGTGTTCAGGGCACGTCCAACCGGTAGGAGGCCTGCCTCTGGGAAGTCCCAGGACACGCTGGAGAGATGGCCTGGGAATGCCTTGGCATCCCTCGGGAAGAGCTGGACGAAGTGGCCGAGGAGAGGGATGTCTGGGCTTCCCTGCTTAGGCTGCTGCCCCCGCATGATATGTCGCTTACCTTACCTAATATACCTTATATTACTTACATTACCTACGTTACTTACCATATATTTAGATGACTTACACTACTTACCTTAGTTATCTCACTTATTTTACTTGGTTTAGCTCGGTGTGAGTCACAGTAGCGTCTGGAAAAAAAAAAGGGAGGCTAACCTGCAGGAAGTAATGACCAGCCTGGTGTACTGTAGACGAGGAGTCATGTTGGAGTGACTAATGTTCATTCAACCTTGCCTTTGGCTCTCTTTTTAACCGCACCTTCCCCCGCAGGCCACAAGGAGGCGCTGCTGGGAGCACGGTAACGGCAGTGGGTGAGACGGTGGCGTTTCGTCCAGATGTGGCGTACAATGTGTTGCACACGCTCTTCTACGGCCTGCTGGCCTTCAGCACCATGAGGTGAGGACATCCTAACCAAGGATAGATTGCGAGAGATTTCATTGGACTGGCTGGCTTTGTGTTGAATGTCATTTAGTTGGAGTCAGCGTGTCTCCAGACTTAGGACTGGTACTGTATTTAGATTGCAGTAATCAACTCCCACTTCACACTTTGAATTTTGCAGATTCACTCTTATAATGGATATTCAAAAAGTATATTTTTGAATAAATGATGTTGTTTTGTGGTTAGCGAGAGCCTGTTTGAGTAAAGAAAATGCCTAAATTAAGAATTTTCAAGTATAAAATTGGACACATGAAGTTAAATCCAATTATCAATAATGTTGCTGTAATGTTGGGTGAGACACACAAGCACCAGAATTGATCATCAGAATGTTAGAATGATCTCACAACAGGCACAGTAATCCTAACGCAGGCTACTCTTACATCTATTTCCCACACCAAGCTAAAACTCAACACTTGATGTCACTTCCTCTCCGCCCGCCACTCAGCTCCCCTAGGGAACACAAGTCTTATTTATGTCAAATTTTCATATATTATGTCTACTATATTAGGTGATAGGAGTGTAAATGTGACTATAGGGGTGTTATTTCATGCTTAGAGGCCTCTAATAATGTTAAAGACTGTGGAAGAGTATAGCACGTATAGAATGTGTGTATGCTGTGTATGACACATATACTCTGCTGTGAAAAAGTGTTCTCATTTTTTTTGCATATTTGTCACACTTAAATGTTTCAGACCATCGTGAAAATATTGTAATGTATTATATATATATTAGTAAATGACACAAAATGCACTTTTTAAATGAAACGTTTGATTATTACGGGAGAAAAAAAGCAAAGTTACACGGTCCTGTGTGATAAAGTCATTTTAGGGTAAAGTGGTTGGGCCACCCTTAGCAGCAACAACTGCAATCAAGCGTTTTTGGTAACTTGCAATGAGTCTCTTACAGTGCTGGGGAGGGATTTTGCAGAATTGTTGTCATTCAGCCACACTGGAGGCTTTGAGTCTTCATGCTTTTTCTTCAGCCAATCAGATGTGCCAATCAGACTTGCTGGTGTGTTTTGGATCATTGTTCTGCTGTTGCTTTCAGCTTAAGGGGGGAATCGTTTTTTCACACATATCCATGTAGCTTTGGATTTTTTTTTCTGCATTTTGCGTTGTCCTTGACTAATATTGATGTTTGCTTGATGATCTGAAACAATGAGGCTTTGCCCCGGCGCTGTATACATCGTCGTCTTGTTCCTGATGGAGTTGTGTGGTGTTTGATGGAGGCAAAGATGCACTCAGGGAATGTTGGAATGGAGATGCAGCAGAAGAGGACAGGACGTTTTTATAGCTTTTAGCAGGCAAGCAGCAGCACCAGCTGGCAAATTGGATCTCAGAGCTGCTGCTTTAAGTTGTGATGAAGAGCGGCAGAGCAAACGTGTACTGAAACTTTCATCCTGCAAGCTGCTTCCTCCCCAACTTCAGATTACTTTTGTCTTCCAGGATGAAGTACATCTGGACGGGTCACATGTGTGCCGTGGCAGCTTACGGCGTGTGCGGGACGGAGGTGTGGTCTCTGCTTCTTCACGCCATACGTTTCAACAGCAAAGTAGTAGTGAGTACGCGGTCTTTATGTTTAGTACTGTATGACTTTACTACACTCTACATAATACTCGTAAAAATACCTCAACATGTACAAGTTTTTGGACTCACATTTTCCCAAATAATTTGTTCTGTGGGCATCATGAAACTTTTGAACCTTTTTTTTTTTTTTTACACATTGGCCAATTTTCTCATCAGAACCATGTCATAATAAATCTAAATATGTTATAGTAAATGTAAACATGTAATAATCATGAAAACATGTAATAATACATGTAATAACACATTCAATAATAAATGTAACCATGTAATATAAACATAATCATGTAATAATTTCATAATAAATGTAATAATACATGTAATAACAAATGTAATCATGTAATAATAATGGTAGTTGTGTAATAATACATGTAATTATATAATAAGAATAATATAATCATGAATTAAGTGTGAAATAATGAACATAATCATGTATTAATGTATTGTACTGTACGATGAAGTCCGGAGTGGAAGAGAAGTATGTTGGCGGTGCAGGACATGTACGAGGACTGTAAGACAGTAGTGAGGTGTGCTGCAGGTGTGACAGAGGAGTTCCGAGTGAAGGTGGGACTCCATCAGGGATCAGCTTTGAGCCCCTTCTTGTTTGCTATGGTGATGGACAGGCTGACGGACAAGGTTAGACAGGAATCTCCATGGACTATGATGTTTGCAGATGACATTGTGATATGTAGTGAGAGCAGGGAACAGGTGGAGGAGAAGCTTGAGGGGTGGAGGTTTGCCCTGGAAAGGAGAGGAATGAAGGT
>QODF01000004.1:697562-861371 GCA_024372805.1 Oostethus manadensis | reverse complement strand
TGGTTCCGATGGTGGGGGAGGATGCCGGTCAGACCTGGCAGACCCAAACGCATTGTGAGGGTCTGCTGGGAACGCCTGGCAGAGTCCCCTGTCAGAAGGAGTTTCAACTCCCACCTACGGGAGAGCTTTGACCATGTAATATTAATGTAATAATAAATAGTAAGTGTGTAATAATACTTGTTACATGTAATAATCATGTAATAAATGTAAGTGTGTAATAATACATGTTACATGTTATAATACATGTTAGCAAGTAATAATCTTGTAATAATCAATGTAATCGTGTAATGAATGCCATTGGTTCATTTCTTTCTTCAGCTCAGACTGGTCAGGTATGGCTTACCTGTAACCATCATGGCCTTACTCTATTGCAAGGTATGCCCACTCACGACTACCAATATTAACACTATTATTATTACTGCTACTACTACTAATACATTTCTTCCTTATAAGAAGCAGGGGAGGAAGTGTGAAAAAGAAAAGTGTGTAGTAGTGTGTACTTTGGCGTGACACTCATATTTCCTTCTTGATTTTCCTCCTCATCATCATCTTCCTGCCTGCATCCAGTTCTGGCCCAAGATGGTGGAGGAGCTGTCAGACCTGAGAGAGTTCTATGATCCCGACACTGTGGAGCTTATGACCTGGATTAGGTACACACACATACACGCACCCACCCACACACACACACACACACTCAATTTATTAGTTTCTACATTTTCGCTTTCTTTCATGTCCTTCATTAGTGTGTGTGTGTAAGGGGGGTGGCCCCATGGGGGTTTTGATGAATAAGACATTGGGTGGGGGGGGGGAGCCCAGCTGCTGGCACAGCTCTTGTACCCCGCACCCTCTCAAGGGGTCTCTGTGGCCGAGCTTCTGATCAAAAAAGAAAGTCTGCCTGCTGGGATGTGAGATGGATGTCAGCCTCCTAACTCAATGTTGCCTTCACACTTCCTGTCTTCTCCTATGCCTTTAACGTTCTTCTTCAACATGCTACATGCTACCACCAATCACATGCTACCACCAATCACATACTACATGCTACCACCAATCACATACAACATGCTACCACCAATCACATGCTACCACCGATCACATACTACATGATACCACCAATCACATGCTACCACCAATCACATACTACATGATACCACCAATCACATACTACATGATACCACCAATCACATGCTATTACCAATCACATACTACATGCTACCACCAATCACATGCTACTACCAATTACATATTACATGATACCACCAATCACATGCTATTACCAATCACATACTACATGATACCACCAATCACATGCTATTACCAATCACATACTACATGCTACCACCAATCACATACTACATGCTACCACCAATCACATACAACATGTTACCACCAATCACATACTACATGCTACCACCAATCACATACTACATGCTACCACCAATCACATGCTACCACCAATCACATACTACATGATACCACCAATCACATGCTATTACCAATCACATACTACATGATACCACCAATCACATACTACATGATACCACCAATCACATGCTACCACCAATCACATACAACATGTTACCACCAATCACATACTACATGATACCACCATTCACATGCTAAATGCTACGTGCTACCATCAATCATATGGTACATGATTTGTGACAGGCGGCCACAAATAAATATTTAAATAAAATGTAAACAATACATAAAAAATAAATGTAAATAAAAATATACATATGATTATGAAATGTTACAAAAAAAATAATGAAGTAACTACATATTATTTGAATAAAAAATGAATATAAATACATGATAAAATCCAATAAATAATGTTATGATGATATTCATTGAATTAGTGGAGTGAAGTCATGACAATTCCAAGTCACGTTTTTTTTTCACGTGAAACGTAATTTTTGTCATCGTCAGTGTGCAGAATATGATGAGATCTCAAAGTAATGAGCACTTTCTTTTAATTGGGTTATCGGAATGAAAGGATGGGTGCGGATGAATGAAACAAACAGGAAGTGTGTGTGAGGAGTTAATCCCATTAGGATGTGAGGATTAGCGGCTGCTTGGAATTACTGCTGGAAGGAAGCTAAGCCTGTAGCTGGCGTGCTAATGACATTCCAGATGAAAGTGTTAGCAAGGCACAGGAAGCCGCTCTCATCGTGTATTCTGCGTCTGAGCCGGCCGTTTATAGCCCGACGCCTGACAAAGACCCACCATTTAGTCCCTAATTCACACCTTTTGTCTTCTTTACTCCCTGCACTGGAAACCATCTTGGATTTACTCCCACAATAATCATCATAAAGAATAAAAAACACTCATGGTCTGTTCCAGGGTCAAACTATGTCAGCTCTGTCAGTTCTGTCCTCTGTTCCAATATTGAATCATTCAGGCAATGAGGGACGTCACATGGTCACATTCTTAACTCTCTGTTGCTGTGAATGGAATTTGGCAGAAATGCAAAGTGTACACCCTCTTCACCAAAATATAGTCGTAATCCTGTCTTTTGTATTTATTAATCATTCATATAGTAGTTTTATATCATACTAATAATATAGCAATGTGTTTCACATATTAATAATAACATAGTAGTAATGTGTTTTGTATAATTATAATAACATAGTAATACTATTGTGTTTAGTGTGATACTATTATTGAATATAGTAATAATGTTTAGTACAATAATCATAGTAATAATAAAGTCGTAATAATGTATTAAGTATGATAGTAATAATGAATACAGTAGTAATAACGTTTTAAGTATCATATTAATAATGAATATATTAGTAATAATGTGTTAAGTATGATAGTAATAATGAATGTGGTAGTAATAACGTGTTATGTATGATAGTAATAATGAACCTGGTAATAACAACCTGTTATGTATGGTAGTAATAATGAACGTGATAGTTTTAACGTGTTATTTATGATGGTAATAAATGTGGTAGTAATAACGTGTTATGTATGAACATAGTAGTAATAACATGTTATCTATGACAGTAATAATAACCGTGGCAGTAATAACGTGTTATGTATGATTAGCACGAATACGCGTGAGCGTGCGGTGCTGGCAGGAAGCATGCAGCTGCTGGCCGCCATCAAGTTGTGCACGGGAAGAATCATCACCAACCACCCGCACTACGAAGATAAAGAGCTACGAGAATGGACCCGGCAGGTATGACCACTTGGGTTTTTATACATGTTTTGGATCCATATATTCTCTATTACTATCATACTTAATACATGATTACGACTATATCTCTGGGACCTTTCTAGGCCAGCTATAGTTTGCTTCTCTGATCCCGACAATTCCAACATGTGAGGGGCATATTGTCACCACAGCCTCCGTTAAAATAATATAAAAATAAATATTATGGGAATAAGGTCAAAATAGAACTCTAATAAAGTCAAAATATTATGGGAATGAAGTCAAAATATTATAGGACTAAAAAAAAATAAGTTAGGATTAAAGATAAAATATTATGAGAACTAAGATAAAATATTATGGAAATAAAGTCAAAATAGAATTGTAATAAAGTCAAAATATTATGGGAATAAAGTCAAAGGATTATACGACTAAAGTAAAAATATTATAGGAACAAAGATAAAATATTAAAGGAATAAAGTCAAAATATTTTGGGAATAAAGATAAAATATTGATAAAATATTGTGAATAAATTTTTTTTAATATGGTTAAGAATCAAATTGTTAATATACATAAAAGCAAATTATAATTATTAATTGAATATACCCTTTAGGTTAATTGGTGACTCTAAATTGTCCATAGGTATGAATGTGAGTGTGAATGATTGTTTGTCTATATGTGCCCTGCGATTGACTGGCGACCAGTCCAGGGTGTACCCCGCCTCTCGCCCAAAGTCTGCTGGGATAGGCTCCAGCATCCCCGCGACCCTAATGAGGATAAGCGGTATAGAAAATGAATGAATGAATAAAGATAAAATATAGGAATAAAGTCAAAAATATAGGAATAAAGATAAAATATTATAAGAATAAAGATAAAATTAAAGTCAAATTATTATGGGAAAAAAGTCAAAATACTATGGGAAAAAAGTCGAAATATGATAGGAATAAGCCAAAATATTATGGGAATAAAGTCAAAATATTATGGGAATCAAATCAAAATGAAATTAGAATAAAGTCAAAATATTATACGAATAAAGTTAAAATAGAATTGTAATAAAGTTTAAATATAATGTGAATGACGTTAAAATATTATACAGTAAAGATAAAATATTATTATAATAAAGTCAAAATGTTATGGGAATAAAGTTCAAATGTTATGATAATAATAAAGTTAAAATATGATGGGAATAAAATCATAATTATGAGGAAACTGTACCAAAAGAAAGTTGAAATATATGCCAGGTAAAAGACAAACAGGGAAGTAGATATGAATAACAGTTTTTCAGCTGAGAAGAAATAAACAGAAGCTGTTGGCATATCTGCATGCGTTGCAAGTAAATCAACGCGTGTGTGCAGGTGTACCAGGTGTATGCGCGTCGCTCCCCAGAGGACGTGTACGCCATCTTGAAGACGGTGGGTGCGGAGTACGTGGTGCTGGAGAACAGCATCTGCTACGAGCGCCGGCACCAGCGAGGCTGCCGCCTGCGTGACCTGCTGGACCTCGCAAACGGACACGTACTTACCCTCCATCTCTTTTCACCTTTTACAAAAAGCAAACAAAGCTAATATACATGCTAACAATGCTAGCATGCTAACACCAAGTGCGTACTTAGGTTTATACCTTTGAAAATAGCTAATATGTTATTGTGCTAGCTGTTAGTATTCTCACACTATATATTAAATGTATAAATATTAAAACACTGTCAATGTGAATTTATACCCTTCGAAAATAACAAAAAACCTAACATGCTATTGTGGCAGCTGTTAGCATGCTAACTCGGAACACTGTCTATGTGAGTTTATACCTTTGACAATAATTAAAAGTTAACAAGCTAATGTTAGCATACATGAAAACATGAGAATATATTGTTATATTCTCGCTTTTTACAATGGTATTACATTCTATATTACTACTTTCACATACTGTATTACATTACTATAGTGTTGCATTTCTATCATTTACTAAATTATTATACTCTAATTTCATTGTATTCCTATTACTTACTTTAATATTACTTTCTATATTACTATACTTTCATATATTACTATATATACAACTATATTACTGTTACTGTTTACTAAATTATTACATGCCTATAATTTAATGTATTAGTACATACTTATTATTTACCATATTATTACATTTGTCTGATTTATTGTATCTTTACATTCCTATCATTTGCTGTTATATTCTGATTATTATGTATTCTTTTAAAATAATTTAATATAATATTACAATTCAGATAATTGAATATATTATCATTTTATATAGTATGACCTTTCTGTAACTGACTACATTAATACTTTACTATAATTTGACATGTGATAAAGTTATAAGTGTAATAGTTATGATGATCACATGCTCTCTTTGTGTCCAATCAGATCATGGACGGACCAGGGGACAATGAAGCCGACCTAGTCGCCTCCCCCCACCCGAGATTTTGCGACGCCGTGAAGACGGACTCATCGGCGTATGGCGCCTTATTCAAAAGAACCTTCCAGAACAAAACGTTCCACGTGTACCGAATTAGGAAGAAAGTCAAGAAGCCGTCCTGAAGGAAGGCGGACAAAAGGGAGAGCTCTGCCGATGGATTTAGGACGCTTTTGCTTTTCATACCTTTCGTACTTGTGGGCGCCGGACTGGGCTGGCACCACCTGAAAGACGTCATTTTCTTCTTTTGCTTTCATTCTTACTTTTCCGATGATTGGAAGATGCCCGGTGGGCTACATGGTGGTTGTTTGTTTCCATTTCAGCTAGTGGACCCTGCAAAAAGAAAAGTGTTTGTTTGTGCATGTTGAATAAAAAGGCACATTGGCGTGTCGTCGTCTTTGGCTGTACCTAATATCCATTGCTAAAATCCATAGCTAAGTCCTTCACTCTATTACCATTTTTTTATAATAATAATGATGTTTTGTGGTTGAGTGTGGCCCTTTATTAGTGAGATACTATCACAAGGCAAATTCTGTGCAGTATTGTGGTGAGTGTGCAGAGGCAGCAGTGATGTTTTCTTATGACAGGAGCTGTCAGACTGCATGAATTGGCTTACCTTTGCTACTTAGCTAATAGGCTAATAGCTAATAGGCTACTAAGCTAGGAGAGCCGACATGCCGTGGCAGAGATCGACTTCTCCTCATTCCGTCTGGAATTCCGTTTTTCTCTTTTGTCTTCCTTCCCCATTCCCTTTCAAACACTTTCTTACGCTTAGAGTAAGAACACAACAAGAGACGCGCCAGTTAGCTAGCGTGCTATGCGCGGCAGCCATCTTTTGTCCCTGCAGTGATCCCGTAGCCTGCCCACGTGACGTAAACGAGGACAAATCGAATGTGCGATACCACTGATTTTTCGCTACTTTGTATACTTCACCCGGTATCGGTGATACCGATTCGATACTTTGCAAATTCACCTCGTGTCTGGTAAATTTTAAAAGTTGTGTATTTCATATCATAGCATATATAATGCGGTACATTTAATTACTTTATTAGCTAAATTAACAATTTACATAAAATAGTAATTTCATAAATGCATGTGTTTATTTTAAAGCCTGAAGTGTATCAAGGTAGTGTTATAAAGTATGTGAAAATTGTATATATATATATATGGTAATATAAGCATTTATTCACAATTGAGAAGCCGATATTTCAGTATTGAGCCGCCCATCGCTAAATATGAGTGTAAAGGTGATAAAGGTGTTATTTCATGTCCAGAGTGCTCTAATAATGTCAAAAATTTTATTTACAAAGTCATAAACATGTTTTGCCTACGAGAGTATTGCATTTATAAACACGGATTCATATATCACGGCAGTTCATTTAACGCTGTCATGTCCGGACCCAGTAAAGCTTGATAAACGGGAGGCTACCGTACTGTACAATATATACATGCAGATAAAGTATAGGCGCATCATTTCCAGCTTTAATGGTAGTGTGTGTGTGTAAAAACCATGCATGAGTGGTGCAAAAACAGGACGTTTATTGAGGAAAAGCAAATACAAACACAAAACTCTCCAAAGCTCATCACTGTCATGATTTGTAGAAAAATGAATTTCTTTTTTTTCTTGGATGCAGCAAAGTTTCTGCTCATAATAATCTTTCTGTGTACTTTTATTTACACAAACGTCCACCACAACACCAAAGAAGCTGCTATGGTACAAAGGAAAGGAAAAATACTCCAAAGTCCACCTGGCATTCGTCGCTCAAATCACTTCTTTATTCATATATTGTAACTTTGCAGGGGTGTCACAAGACCTCGCCAGACTAAAAGATGTTGGGATGAGAATGAATGAATGACTCACAAAATCGATAAAAATGAAGTGGATATTCAATATATTGCCATGCGCATGCGTGTGTGTGCAGGCTTCACTTCACAAGAGGCTTCACTCTGTGCATTACTTTTAGCACTTTGGCACGTTTGGTCCGTAGAACAATGGCGTGAACGGAATGAGCCCTTTTGTCAGCCATAGTCTCTTTGTGTGGATGGGTGGAGGCGGGGGCACTAGCATAAACACACAGAGTGCAGAAGAATGTAACGTAGTGGAAATTTCATTAGTATATTGCAGTATCTTCGCATATATTTTTTCATTGTACTTTTCTTAAAGTAATGCTGAAATTTCATCTTGTGACACCCCTATGTATTTATGTTTTATTTATGTAACTTCTGTTATTTCCTTGTAACTTCAGGGAGCATGGAATTAGCTCCTGTTAGCATTAGCATTGCCACATGATCTCCTTCCTCGATCCAGACAACCTCATCTTCTCACTCGGGTTGGACCAGCGAGTCAGGCACTTGATGAGATGGTCAACCTCCCCCCCAAAGATGACGGCGATTCGTCTCCACGCGGCGAGACCGACATCCACAAAGCAGCAAAGGAAAAAGTAAACATACAACGCCATCCTGCATCCCGGTGATGGCTGAAAGGTCAAACACGCACACTTGCCTGTCATGTGACTCTGGACAGTTCATTAGGAACACCCGCGTTCCTTTTTTTTCTTCAGTGAAAACTCCAAAGCCCGATTAAAGACAACGTCAAATGAAACTTCAGCTCATCCAATGTCTTTTGCTTTGGCTTTTGTGCGTGTTTTTTGTCATGCTAACCATAGAAGAGGAAATGCTGCTAGTGTGACAAGACCCGCCTCCCTGGCTCACTGAGCCTTTTATTCCAGCATTAGTGAACTTCTGTTTACACTTGTATGACACAAATGTTAGTTTCCACGCTGGCGTCGGACTTTGGAGGTTCCACCGTCTGCGTACTTAATAAAATGGCCATTGCAGACCACCAACCAATCAACAAAGAGGCTAAAAGTAGATTTGTGGGCATGTTTGCTGTGCGTGCGTGCAAAAAAAACACTTTGCTTTCACATTTGAGGACCAACAGGCACTGTGCCCATGGCAAGCCCCGCCTCCTTGGCAAGAGCGGCGTCCCGAAGCTTGAAGGCAGCTCGGATGACGTCTGAGGGGGGTGGGGCGAGAGTGGGGGGCGTGTTCCGACATGTTGATTATGCGTGTGTGTGTGTCTGTGCGGTCCGGCCGGTTTTCCGCCTTTAATTGATTGTTCGGAAGCTGCCCCCCCCAAACCTCAAAAAGGGGACTGCCTGTCGTGAGTTCATAGGTCGCTGGCCTCGGCCTGCTCGTACAGCGCCCTCAGCTTCTCAAAGCGAGGCCCCCAATCCCCGAGCGTCTCCTCCCGCCGCCCCTCCCCGCCACCCCCCGCATCCAAACCGGCTGAGCTGAAGGAGCTGAGGGAGCCAGCCGGGGATCCGCCCCCCTCAGTGGAGAACACCTGCAAGGAGTCGAAGGGTCCGGTGTCCGGGTGCTGGTCGGCGTCACGGATGATGTCACACAGGTAGCGGGCCAGGTCCTGGCTGGAGAAGGACAGCGAGCGGCGTGCCAGCTGCGTGGTCTGCACCTGGCCTTGGGCAGGGCAGCGGGCTGGGGGCACATCCCGCCGCAGGCCGGCCGTCCCGGTGGACGAAGACGAAGCAGCCGACGGGGGCAGGGTGCTGGAACTGGTGGTCCGACTGAGGGAATCCGGCGGCTGAGTGGATGGGGGCGGGACCTGGTGGAGTAGGTTATGGTGGTGTTGGGGGGGTTGTGGTGGAGGGTGGTGCAGGGCTCTGGAGCGGCAGTACTGGAGTGACTGGGCCGGGCTGGGCTGGAGAGACTTCTGAAGCTCGGCCATGTCGTATGCGTTCTGGAAGCAGAACAAACCACAACAAAAAACTTTTACACACTTTGTCTTTCCTTTTTTTCTCGCCAAGTCACAAACTTGCAAGCTTGCAGTTTTCCCAAACGTAGCTAGCTAAGCCCCGCCCCTTTATTAGCACTGACACGCTAGTGAAATCAAGTTGAAAATATATTTTAATTACAGGCTAATATGGATGTATATATATCTGTATGTAGGTACATAAGTATGTGTGTATGCATGTATGTTGCATGCATATTAAAGTTGTCTATCTTCTTCCACTTTGTGTACGTGTGTGCATGCATATACTGTATGTGTATATAAGTATATTGTATGTATGTATTGAAATGTGCACGTATATACAGTATTTGTGTGCATGTATGTATATTGGTGTGTGTTTGAATTTATGTATGAATGTAGAAACGTACAGGGGAACCCCAGAATACGATAATCGGCATACAAAAATACCTTCCTGATTTTTTTTTGCTTCAGTGTACAAAAATGTGTTCACTTAAGATAAGAAGGTAAGATAGTTTGTCAATCTTGCAGAAAATCGTTTTTTTTCGGAATATGGTGGCGTAACTTCATTCATTCATTCATTCATTTTCCATACCGCTTATCCTCATTAGGGTCACGGGGATGCTAGAGCCTATCCCAGCAGGCTTTGGGCGAGAGGCGGGGTACACCCTGAACTGGTCGCCAGTCGATCGCAGGGCACATATAGACAAACAAACATTCACACTCACATTCATACCTTTGGACAATTTTGAGTCGCCAATTAACCTAACATGCATGTTTTTGGAATGTGGGAGGAAACCAGAGTACCCGGAGAAAACCCACACACAAACGTGGCGTAACTTGCTCTGCAAAAATGTTTGGCAGCCTACTGGTGGGATACCTACTGGAGGCATGGCGGAGGTAAGAGTACGTACTGTACGTATTACGTAATGTTCTCTGATTGGTTTATTGCTGCCAGCGTACGTACTGTACTGTACTGCACTTCACTGCGTATCAAAGGTAAAAAACTTTCAGAATGTTACCTCAATATACATTCTATTCCAGGTTTTATTATTACATTACATTTGTATTACAATACTTATTATTTATACAGTATTAAATGTGCAGAACAGTGTGCAGACAGGGGTCTTCTGGGTCAGTGGAACAAATTAATTTTGTATTCTGGGGTTCCACTGTATATAATTGTGTGTGTGTATGTATATAAGGGTGTATGTTTGAATAGAAGTATGCATATAAAGCATGCTGTATGCATGTATGTGTACTGTATATGTACAGAATACATAGCATCAGCCTTAAGTGAAAGGCAGGTCAAAGTGGGTGGTGGTGTGAAGTGGCATGTACTGTATGTTTGCATGTATGTATGTACAGTATGCACCCATATATGTATGTATGCATGTATGTATGTACAGTATGCATGCATGTGTGCATGCATGTATGTATAATGCATGCATGCATTTATGTATGTAGTTATGCATGCATGTACTGTATGTATGGATATGTGTATGTATGTATATATGTTTGTATATGTATCTGTGTATGCATGTATGTACAGTATGTATGTATGTAAGTATATATGCATGCATGTGTGCGTGCATGTATGTATAAATGCACGCATGCATGTATGTATGGATATGTATTTGTATGTATGTATGTGTTTGCATGTATGTATGCATATGTATCTGTGTATGCATGTATGTATGTATGTATGTATTTGTGTACTGTATGTACAGTATGTATGTATGTATGTGTTTGCATGTATGTATGCATATATGTTTGCATATGTATCTGTGTGTGCATGTGTGTATGTATGTATGCATTTGTGTACTGTATGTACAGTATGTGTGTATGTATGTATATATGTGTGTATATGTTTGTATATATATCTTTGCATGCATGTTGTGAATGAATGTGTGTTGTATATATGTATTTATGCATTTCTGCATGTGTGTGTATACACGTGTGTACTGTATGTATATATACAGTATATGTAAGTATGTATGCAGGTAGTCTAGGAAGTATATATGTATTAGGCCGTTTTACGTCAGCGGCCTCAGGAATAGGGTGGATGACGAGACAACAAAACAGAGCAGTTAGTCACAACCAGGTTAGCTTGGGCTAGCCTCATCGCACCGCTACGCTCTAATACCCCGCACCTCCACATACGTCTCTCCGGTTCATAGCGGCCTCAGCCTCAATGCCTATAAAATAAAGTTACGACTTTTATTCCCGTAAAGTTACGTTTATACTCTCGTAAAATGATGATCTTTTCTCATACATATACAACATTATTGTCATCAATTTGCGACTTTCATTCATTCATTCATTTTCTATACCGCTTATCCTCAGTAGGGTCGCGGGTATGCTGGAGCCTATCCCAGCTGACTTTGGGCAGGAGGCGGGGTACACCCTGGACTGGTCGGCAGTCAATCGCAGGGCACATATAGACAAACAAAGACATACAATCATTCACACTCACATTCATACCTATGGGCAATTTAGAGTCGCCAATTAACCTAACATGCATGTTTTAGAATGTGTGAGGAAACCGGAGAAAACCGAAGCACGCACAGGGAGAACATGCAAACTCCACACAGAGATGCCCAACGGATATTCAAACCTGGAACCTCCTGAATGTGAGGCCAACATTGCTACCCATTCAGCCACCGTGCGGCCCCAATTTACAACTCAATTCTTGAAATCTTTTTGACAGATTTTAAAACTTCATTTAGCAGGCATTCCCCGAGCCAGCTATAAACACAGGGGACTTGTGTGACCCTTGACCTGGGTCAAAGGTTAAATCAAGGTTTAATTAAGTCTCAGGTCAACTACAACATCAAGTCAAAGTCAACATCAATGTCAAAGTCAAGTCGATTCTTTTTGGAACATTTGTCAAGTAATTCCCAAGTCCTAAAAATTCTGTCTGACTCAAGTCAAGTTATGTGACTCGGGTCTCCCATCTCTGGTATGTACAATATATGTATGTATGTACAGTATAGGTACATACGTATGTAATTATGCATCTATATATGTTTCTAGGTATGCATGTACAGTATGTACAGTATGTACTGTGTATGTACAGTCTATGTACATATGTATGTGCGTGCATGTAGGTATGCATGTACATATAAGTGTAGAGCAGATACCTGGTCCTCCTCGCCGCCACCCTCCTCATCGTAGTTGAGCACATTCTCCCTGATGTCCTCCCAGCCGTCGTGGTGGGCGGACACGTGGTAGACGCCCTCCTTCAGGCCCTTGTAGCTCCTCCAGCGCGTGTAGAAGAAGATGCCCAGCAGCAGCACTGCAAGGCAGGACCATGACTTCGTTAGCATCGCAAAAGCGCAGACCTCCCCCGCGGAGAGGCCACCCTTGAGCATCGTTGGCCACAAAGTGTGCATGGACTGTGGCAGGAAGTGCTACATAACCCTAACCCCTACCCTCGGGCAGCCTTGACAGGTTTTAAAAAGTTAAAGAAAGTAAAATTAAAACATTGAAAAAATACAAACATTGCATAATTAATTTTTTAAAGAATTTGAATTTGTGTGGAAATAAGGCCCATTTTGAGAAGAAAAATAATGTTTTGACCAAAAAACGTACCAAAAAAATGAATGACAAATATGCACCGTATCATAAAAAAAAACAGCAGGGGTCTGGCCTTGACTTGAACACCTAACAAGACCAAAAACATTACCTTCTCCTATGTCAGAGAAAACTATTAATTTGTATATATGATTATTATTATTGGTCTGTTTGAGCAGTTGTGCATCAAGAATGAAATTGCAACACTGACACGGATGAAATGAGGATCATGATCCAGTCAGCAGGGGCAGCAAATAAACACAAACAAAAAAGTCAGAACGTAAAATGAACGGCGGCACATGAAGATCTGAGCACAGACGCTCTCAAAACAGACGCTCTGCTCGAATTGATTTACGACGCAAGTGGGGTGAAAAAAAAAACAATCTATAGGCTGAGCGCTGGATATGTCTTCATTTGCTTCTCTCTGCGTGTGTGTATGCATGTGTGCGTTTGTGTGCATGTGTGTAAGTTGTGAGGAAGGTTCAGGGTGAGCAAGATGGATGTTGTGATTCACAGGGCGTCTGAGGAGCACCCAGGAAGCGGTGGAGGAAGTTGTATGTGTGTGTGTGTGTGTGCGTGCATGGGGGTGTGCGTGCATGTGTGAAAGATGATGTGTTTATTTGCTTTCGCTGCCTCCAAGTTCCCACACCGCCTTCTTCTTCTCTTTTTTTATTTGCTACTTTCTTCTTCTAAACAGCATCTCATCCGTGGGTGTGGATTTTGGACTTAGAAAAAAAGAAATATTTTATTTACGCTCCTCACTTCCTCATATTCAAAACAAGCAAATACCAGTAGCAAATATTATTCAAGCTGAACATTTAAGACAGTAAAAGTCAGCTTTTGGCTTTATGCAGATATTGCAAAGATTATAAAAAAAAAAAAACGAACAAAAAAAATGTCATCCCCTGCTGATTTTGTTGACCTCTCTAAAAATATATGAACACTACATAATTTTTATTTTAAATTTACAGACAGACGGCATGTACAAAAATAACATGAAATAAAAGTTCTACATGAATTTATTTTGGATTGACAGATATAGTCAGACACACACATGCACGCACACACACAACTCCCCATGTCAAGGAAAGACACCTGTAACTCAGAGACTCACCTCCATTCATACTTCTTCACCACGATGGGAAAGACCAAAGACCTGTATACCTGCACACGACTAGCATGAAGGCATTTGAACAAAGCACCCCGCATGAAACTGTTAGAAGGAATGCGGCCCTGAAGTTAAGTACAAATATAAGGCATTCAGAAAACACATTCAAAGAGGTTGCAATCATACGTAGTATTTTACAGTGGGGACTAGGTGTCAGTAATGCTACGGTGAGGAGACATTAAGAACAGACTTTACTTTACAGAAAGGAAGTCAAAAAGAAAAAAGGAACTCTCTATATATTGTTTTGTATGTCTTAACAACTACTATGATATGCTGACATCTGCTATGATAATGAGTGTAAAAGTGGTTACAGGATTGTTATTTCATGTCTAGGTGCTCTGATAATATTAAAACATGTATTTAGAATGTGGTAAACAGGATTTCTAAGTCTTATATGCGTTGTTATTGAGTATTACATATACTATGTTGGATAATAGGAGTGTAAATGCAAGTTTAGGTATGTTATTTCATGTCTAGAGAGCTCTAATAATATTCAAAATGACAAATTGAGAAGTTCACTTACCACAGTCAGGTCTGTAACCAATTACCCACCAGAACTGAGGAATTACTGTATGGTCATATTTCTGTGAAACAGTGAAAACTACTATTACAGTAATAATAATAGTAATGTAAATATTTTTTTACAAGTTTCCCTGTGTACATAACTTTTTCTTTTAAAATTGTGCATATATATTTTTTGTACTATAGCATTTTTGCAAGAAAAAATGAGTACATTGAGTTGTTAGATAGTGTATAGAATTGGTATAGTATTGCAAGTATTTGTGACATATAAAGTTACTTAGTGGGTGATGTTACTGAGTATGCAGAAGTGTTGGAAGGGACGTACCGACTAGCGCCATGAAGCAGATGCAGATGGCGAAGAGAGAGCTGAAGCTGAGGCCCACATCGTCGCGGTATACGGCCAGCGTGGTCTCGCACAGGCGACCTCGATGACCCTCGGGGCAGTGGCACGTGAACTTGGAGGGCGAGTGCGCCACGCATGTCCCGCGGTGGCACGGCCGCGTGGCGCACAGCGTGTACACGCACGACTTCCTGCTGCCGTTCACGCGCACCATGTGACCGGGCGGACACCTGTGAGGACACAGACGAGTTTGAAATGAGGGAGTGGGGACGCTTTCTAAATCAAATTACATTCATATACTTATTTATATCCATTTGCTCATTTAATTTATATCTGTACCCTTATTTATTTATTTCTATATAATTATTTAATTGATCTACTGTAGATATAGTTATTTCATTCATATACATAAAGTTATTGCATTTATTTCTATATACTAATATATTGTATATCCATGTCGCCATGAATATCCACGATCCAAGAGGACATCCATGAAGTATGACAGAAAGTATGCAGTGACCTCTGACCCTTTGATCCTGCGCGGGTGGACTTCCTGTGGAGGTGTTTCACAGTGAGGATGTTTTATGGCACAATTTTACTGCCGATTCCCGATGGCCGGTTGTCTTTACAGACCAATTGACTTTTATTTGGGCCGTAAGGTCCGATAGAAAGAAGGACTTCTCAAAGGCAAGCAAAGTCACGGGAGCTTTTTGGATGGAATGCCAGATCCTATGCAGTAGTGGCTGGCTCCAAGCTGGTCAGCGGGTGGATGTCACTCATCAATGCTGCTAGCAAGGAGTCATCCTAGTGTTCTGCCTTTCAAAGCATAATGAGAGGAAAAACTGTGCCAAATGTAAATATATTTATGAATACATCTTTTATGCATGGAGGGAAGTCCAGGAGGAAAAATACGACTGATTGAAATGCGTCTGTCATCAGCTGGTGCTGCTGAGCTCCCGCCGTCATTAGGGGACTTCATGGCGGACACTTAGCGCTTTACAGACTTGTTAGCATGTTAACACTTCATCGGGAAAGTCCCACTTAAAGGCTTTCATCCTCTTCAAACACGCCAACGCTTTCTGGGAAAGAACAAGGTATGGATTAATCACCTGATATTTTAACACCCAGACGTTTTGTTATTTCATAAAATCACAGCAGGGAAACACGTAACGCCATCAAGTAGGATGGGAAACCACGTAGTGGCATCAAGTAGGATGGGAAACCAGATAACGGCATTAAGTAGGATGGGAAGCCATGTAACGCCATCAAGTAGGATGGGAAGCTACATAACGCCATCGAGTAGGATGGGAAGCCACGTAGTGGCATCAAGTACGGTGGAAAACCACTTAACACCATCAAGTATGGCGGGAAACCATGTAACACCATCAAGTATGGCGGGAAACCACGTAACGCCATCTAGTACAGAAGAAAACCACGTAGTCATCAAGTACAGTGGGAAATCACATAACACCATCACGTACATTGCATCCTCCAAATTCCACAGTCAGCATACACAACTTTGCAAGTTTTACTTTTGATTAGGGAGCAATATGTTACCACTAACTTTTATATAATAACTTTTTTCTAGTGTAGTTTGCGCACACCTGAAGGTAAGAAGAAGTGGAAGAAATGAGGACGTGACCGAGTGTACCTGTTAATTTTTCCTAATCAAATATCATGACATTAGTATAACCACATCACTACTATTAGGAGAACCAGAGTATAGAGGGGGAGGAGACACCTGCTGTGGCCCAGCAAGGTGCACTGTATTCAGGAACATGCTCCGAGCAGCCAGTGTCTCTTTTGGTATTTGTATTCACTTATTTATTATTTTATTTTCCCCATTCTCGCCCAGATCTTTAGATTTTTTTTTTCACAGGCCATTAACTCACTAGCAAAGAGAATAGTTGGTGGTCGTTTTTTATTGCAAATCTTGATCTGAAATCTAAGGAGAAGGTGTTGGTGGAAGAGGGATGCATGTCTGAGCGGCCGTGGTGTTGACGAGGCTGGCTTGGTAGAGCAGGAACAGGAGTAAAAGTAGTGCTATCAGTAGTGCTATCAAAACAGCACATGATATGCTGATAAAGCTCTGACAAATAAAGACCAGTCATGTGCTCAGCAAGGAAAGGGTGATATTGCTAAGATGATGCTGGCATGAATAAATTTATATCAGTGGTTCCCAAACGTTTTTTTAGCCTCCCCCTTCTGGAGATAAAATGATTTTCAGCACCCCCCTCGTCCTGAAAAATACGGTAATGATGAATTGTGTTCGTGGTAGACCCGCGTCGCACCCCCTGTCATAACGCCGGGCACCCCAGAGGGTGCGCGCCCCCCAGTTTGAAAACCACTGCCTTATGTGATGATGTTACAGGTGAGCAGGTCTTCAGGTTGGAGTGGAAAAGATGAGAGTTGCTGTGAAAAGAGACGAGAAGAAGCGACACTGACAGATAAAAGCACAGATGAGTCTTCGCATGATGAGGTCAGGTCAGCACAGGAGGAACTTCAAAAACTTCAGCACTTCAGGAAACTCAAGATAAACATTTTTTTCATTACTACAGTGAGGGAAAAAACTATTTGAACCCCAGCTGATTTTGTAAGTTTGCCCACTAACAAAAAAATGGTCAGTCTATAATTTCAATGGTAGGTTTATTTGATCACTGAGAAGAAGAAGGCCAGAAGGCCAGCATTCCCATGCGCCTACCTGCACTCGTGCACCCGCCACAGGTCCACGCAGGTGAAGGGGGGGCTACACTGGTTCTTCCTGCAGGAGTCGGACGGGCACCCCTGGGTGAGGCCTTTCACGCTGACCTGGGACACGCCCTCCCGTGTCTGCTGAACGTCCATGGGCATGTAGCGACCGTTGAGCCGCAGGTCTCTCATGCAGCCTTCGAGGGGGGGGATTATTCACTTAAGAGCATCGGGTCATCATCTTACAGGAATTTTACCAGCACACCATATGATAGCGGTCACATGTCATGGATGCTGTTAGCATATTCCATCTTTACGTCCTACACTCAACACACCAAACATAAATAACCTGTGTGCTTGTGTGATTAACAATCTGCTGCAGGCAAAATGGAGCAAATGTTGTTAATTATGGCCTTGGCCACGGCGGCTGCTTTACTGCACATCAATAGCGCATGTGAACAGAATGCATGACAGGATGCTTGTTACTAGGGCAACAACTCAGCTCCATCATGGACTTTAGAGATGATGAAAACCCCCTAGTACCTACATAACCCAGCATTTCTAAACATAATAAGTAGAGTTACTTTCCCCCCAAAATTAATAGATTTAACAGCAGGTGTTTCCAAAGTGTGGTCTGGGGGACATGCACAGCCCACAAAAAATACATCAAATGTTCATTCATTCATTTTCTGTACCGCTTATCCTCATTAGGGTCACGGGGATGCTGGAGCCTATCCCAGCAGACTTTGGGCGAGAGGCGGGGTACACCCTGGACTGGTCGCCAATCAATCGCAGGGCACATATAGACAAACAAACATTCACACTCACATTCATACCTATGGACAATTTAGGGTCGCCAATTAACCTAACATGCATGTTTTTGGATGTGGGAGGAAACCGGAGTACCTGGAGAAAACCCACACACGCACGGGGAGAACATGCAAACTCCACACAGAGATGCCCAACTGAGATTTGAACCCAGGTCTTCCAGATCTCCTGACTGTGTGGCCAATGTGCTAACCACTCAGCCACCGTGCGGCCCACATCAAATGTTAAGGGGAAAAATCACGATGTTTACAGGCGCTTCAAAACAACACATGCAAGTCAAAAACAGTATAATATAATAATGTGTTTATAAATAAGCTTTTGGGGAAAACAAAACAAAAATAAAAACACCTTTAAAAACTATCTACTAAACTGTTTACTAAACTGAGATCATGACACAAATGAAAAATCTCTGTTTAACTCATTCTCACACAAACACTGAGCCAGCATTTGTGGAAATCTCCATGCTGGTTGCAGTTTTCATCACTGTCATTTATGCACCGAACACCACAGATAGATTTGTGTCCTGTGGAAAACACTGCATAAACACTACTACTACTACTCCAGATGTGGAGTAAGAATGTCCTGTTGGATGTTGTGATGGATTGTGTGATGGATGCTGTGTTGGATAGTGTGTCGGGTGATGTGATGGATGGTGTGATTGATGATGTGATGGATGATGTGATGGATGGTGTGATTGATGATGTGATGGATGAAATGTTGGGTGATGTGATGGATGAAATGTTGGGTGATGTGATGGATGGTGTGATGGAGGAAATGTTGGATAATGTGATGGATGGTGTGATGGCTGAAGTAATGGCTTTTGTGATGGATGGTGTGATGCAGGAAATGTTGGGTGATGTGATGGATGGTGTGATGGATGAAATGTTGGATGGTGTGATGGATGGTGTGATGGCTGAAGTAATGGCTTTTTTGATGGATGGTGTGATGGATGAAATGTTGAGTGATGGATGATGTGATTGATGGTGTGATGGATGGTGTGATGGATGAAATGTTGGGTGATGTGATGGATGGTGTGATGGAGGAAATGTTGGATAATGTGATGGATGGTGTGATGCCTGAAGTAATGGCTTTTGTGATGGATTTTGTGATGCAGGAAATGTTGGGTGATGTGATGGATGGTGTGATGGATGAAATGTTGGATGGTGTGATGGCTGAAGTAATGGCTTTTTTGATGGATGGTGTGATGGATGAAATGTTGAGTGATGGATGATGTGATTGATGGTGTGATGGATGGTGTGATGGATGAAATGTTGGGTGATGTGATGGATGGTGTGATGGAGGAAATGTTGGATAATGTGATGGATGGTGTGATGCCTGAAGTAATGGCTTTTGTGATGGATTTTGTGATGCAGGAAATGTTGGGTGATGTGATGGATGGTGTGATGGATGAAATGTTGGATGGTGTGATGGCTGAAGTAATGGCTTTTTTGATGGATGGTGTGATGGATGAAATGTTGAGTGATGGATGATGTGATTGATGGTGTGATGGATGGTGTGATGGATGTGATGGATGATGTAATGGGTGATGTGAGGGATGGTGTGATGGACAAAATGTTGGATGATGTGATGGATGGTGTGATGGATGGTGAGTAAAGATGTCAGGTGATGAGTATGATGTTTGAGTAAAAAAAAAGTTCAGTCACCAAAGACGTTCGGCAGAACTCTTTTTCTTCATCTTCATCATCTTCCTGACCTCTTCGTCACTTTTTCACACCGCAGCTCAACTCTTGCGAGATTTCATCACCAAAACATTTTCTCTCTCTCTCTCTCTCTCTCTCTCTGTTCTGTCGGGACTTCTGATGAGTGATGCAAGCTGGTCTGAAGCTCAGAAGCTAATACATGTATACCTCCAACAACCACAATTACCTCCATCATCATCACTTTCTTACCTTCTTTACCCGTCTATCTATCAAACACCTGTCTTAACATCTCACTACACCACTACCTCTCATTCATACATCCAATCATTGATGAAGTGTGTTCCAGTACTTTAGAAGGTGAGAGTGTAGTGATAAAAGATGACCTCCAGGATTACTCAGGCAGTGACTCACCCTGGAAGGTGTTGTTGAGCAGAGATGGGAAGGTGTTTCCCAGCATCACCACCGTGGGGTCGATGACGATTTCCCGGCTCCGTCCCAGTGAACCGGTCACTTCCCTCTGCCCGCCGCCACCGTCCAGCCGCAGGGTCATCTCGTTGTCATGGCGATCGAAAGATACCTCATGCCACTCGCCGTTGTCCAGGCGGTACGTAGGGATGCTCAGGTTGTAGTCTCCGTCGCCCAGATTGTAGAAGACGCCCAGCATGCCCTGACAAATCTGATTGGATAAAAAAAGAATAGAAAATGTGTTGCAGATATAGAAACGACAGAAAGTATACATGTTTTTTTAAAATTGATTGTTGCTCATGGATTGTTGAAATGACTATTTTGTTGAAAGAAAATGTTTCATAAATAAATATGGTTTATTTCTGACAACTTGTGTTTTTTGTTTTATTAAATTAGTGAAATGCACGCAGCAGCATCACAGCAACACAAGCAGCGCACCTGTTTGGTATCACTTCATATCAGTGCTGGAACGACATATGCTGGATTGTATTGATGATATTGGTGTGTAGTGAGTGAGACATGAGTCCTGAGAATGTATGAGATGCTGCAATCACAGATGGGAAAACACATTACTGTGATCAAACACGTCCGTCTCTCACAAACTTTACTCTGCAGGAAAGCCTGTGAGGAAGAGGAGGAGGAGGAAGAAAGGCATGTCCGTTTTGAGCAGTATTGAATGACAGGGGTGTGGGGCGGGGTGGGGGGCGCCAAGTGTTTCCCCTCTCTGTGTGTGTCCCACTGTGCATCATTTACTTCTCTACACCATGCTTCTCTAGCACACACACACACAAGACAAAGCTGCTTCATTAAAAGAGAACGTCACGTGTGTGTGCCTATACAAAATAAAAGCAACCACCACTTAAAAATGTGTTTTTTTTTAAACAATAATATATTGCATGGATTTATATACAGTATATGCAATATAAGTACAGTACATATGCATCTTATTATTTACATACATATTGTACAGTTAGTTTGAAAACAATTTAAAATATCATAAAAAATGTATCACTGCGCTTTATTTTGATAAGCATGCGCCGGAATGGCTTGTCTGCTTTGCTGGGACGTGCGCTTATGTGACCAGCTCCATCCCACAACACGTCTTATGTTGACTCTCACTTTGTTTCTTATTATTGAGAGGATAATGTGGAAAATGTGTAGTCAACAGCAGCTCACCAGCTGATGTGCATATTTGCTTCACCTCTTAGTGTTTTACTGGGGAACATGACGCGTGTATTTCATGACAAACTAGCAGACTGAGTGGACATGTGCTCTGTCAATAAACATTGAAATGTTGGCAGTCACATAAAAAACAAATAGCTTTCTTTTTGTCAAAGTAGATTTAATAGATGGATAGTCGTTTAGTGGTCGTGCTGCAACCACAAACAAGTGCCTGCGTGCACACACATAGTGTAAAAGCTATCTGGACTGGATGATGCAATGCTTTTTCAATGTGAAGCTGTCAGGGTTGAGATATGAAATCAATTCGCCAAAAGCTTTTTTTTTTAATAATGTAGAAATGTAAACAAGAGACCAATGTATTCATATTAATATTTGCTTTGATTGCACTTTTATGCCGTACTACGCAACATGCTTGAAATATTTGGAAGCGCCTCCGCCAAGCTGTGAAGTCCACACGAAGTCTACTGCCAATCAATATATCATCTATTTATTAGTGTACTATATCAGCTGGGCAAGTTATGGTATCATATTTGTTTGCAAGACGAGCCAACAACTACACAAGTCACGTCCTTCAAACTTTGGAATGGGCATACGAAGATAACGTTACATTTTGGTGCAGATCCAGATAAATGTATAGATGATGATCCAGCTGTGGAAAATAGACATTTTTATGAGCATATCAATTACTAGCATTTTGTGGTCATTGGCTGGTGGTACCAGATGGTAACCCCAGCAGCGGCGCTATAGAGTGTGCCATACATTAGTAGGATGCTTGGATTATAGTAGGTGCAGCCAATAATCAGTCTTCTTTGAAGAAGCCATCTCTGAGGGAGACTAGTTGTAACAGTCTTGGAGTGACGGACTCCCTTTGAGCCACCCGTGGGGACCCGTAATTCATTCGTTTTTTGTGCCCACTTTGCCCTTAAAGCCATGGGTGGAAAAAAGCGGCGCCCCAAGGTCTCACTGGGAGAATGGGGGCTCATTTCCTGGAGCTGCCATCAAGTATTAATTATATTTCCAATCCACTGGGATGCTGATTTCTAACCACGCTATCTCCGCCACCTGATTTTACACCCAATTAAAACCCAGTGGCTCCCGCTTGAGTGTGTGAGTGCGTGTGTGTGTTTCGCTGTGGGAACTTTATTTTAATAAACCATGTGTGGATTTGGACAGAAGTATTGGGACACAATGCTTCATGGAGACCTTGAAGAAATCTCCACTATTAGTACTCAAGTCTAGTCCGGTTTTATTGGCCCGCGGCACATTCTAAAAATATCACTTAACAAGAACCCAATCATCCATCCATCTTTTATGCCGCTTATCCTCATTAGGGTGTTGGGGGTATGATGGAGTCTATCCCGGGTGACTACGGGTGAGAGGCGGGGTTCACCCTGGACTGGTCGCCAGCCAATGACAGGGCACACATATAGACAAACACTACTGGGCCATTTTAAAGTCACCAATCAACTTGCATATTTTTGGAATATGGGAGGGAACTGGAGTACCGGAGAGTACTGTAACATCGATTTGGGCAAAACAATTATAACATTGTGAGAATAAAGTCCAAATATTATGGAAATAAAGTCATAATATTATAAGATTTACAAGAAGAACGAATAAAATTCTACTATTACAAAAAGAGAATTTACAGAGATGACTTTGTTAACCTATGTGACAAAGCTGGGATGAAATATATATAACTTCTTCACATGTCTATTTATGTTGCTTTACTAAAGATCAAAGTTGCATTCATTCATTTTTCACTACGTGGCCCCTGCTGTAAAAATAGCTAATTAGCTTCCTTTGTTGCTAACAATACTTACAGTAAAACGAGTAGGGGGTTGCAGCTGTAACTAATGGATACGATACTTTTATTTCAAATGTTGATCTGAAACCAGGGGATAAGGAGTTGGTGGAGGAGAGCAGGTCTTAATGGTTTGCTAAGTAAAATTTTTAGAGGTGCAGGTCACACTGTGAAGGAGGTTTTACATACGCCAGTGCCTCCACACAGGAGCGTCATCCAGGTTTCACACACTCAAATCCAGACGGAAACACAAGACAATGCCAGGCTGGAGGGCAGCAAAGCGTTTTTAAGGGTGAAAAAGCGTCCATGATGGTGAGTGTGATGATGCCACAATGGTAAAGTGCATGAATGCTCCTGCAAGCGACGAGAAGAAGGAAAAGATGTCTTTGCAGGTTTTCCCCATGACTCACTGAGTCATGTCGTCCATTGTATACTGTAGGTGAAAAATCACATCATCAATATCAACTTCACTCTTCACATCTCCTCTGCTCTCCCAAGCACCTGGAATAAAAACAACAGCAGTCTGCTGCGTTGTGCTAACCCTCACAGCTAACAATACTTTCAATAAAGACATCACGTCATGCTGGCCACGTTTTCATCACACCTGCAGAGGCCACAAACCGTCAGCAATGTGTTGACAGCAAATAGCAAGATCTGACAGCCTGCCCAAGAACCGCAGGGAAAACGTAGCATTTGGTACCTTGACTGCAGTCGTGTTGGACATGTTTCACATCGACACGCAACATGAAAACATCTGTTCTTTCCCAAGGAGCCATGAGGGAAACAAGCTGAACACAAAGCTTCAAGGTGGTGACACCATCCACTGGCACAATACTATACATTAAAATAAACAATACTACAGTATACACCACAAACAACAATAGTATACAGTACTACGCCGAAAATTAGAATATCCTGGAAAGGTTGTTGTAATTCTGATATTCAACTTAGAAGCTGAATTTGACATATTATATAATCAAATAATATGCACATCAATATATTTCAAGGTTTTTTTTTTCTATGGATTTTTTCATTTTTGCCCAGTGGCTTTCTTATAGTGGAGTCATGAACACTGCCCTTAACTGAGGCCTGCATGTTGTTGTAGGGGCTTTTGTGACCTCTTGGATGAGTTGTTGCTGCGTTCTTGGGGCCATTTTGGTTGGCCGCCCACTACTGGGAAGGTTCAGCACTGTACCATGTTTTGGCTATTTGTGGATAATGGCTCTCATTGTGGTTTGCTGGAGTCCCAAAGCTTTAGAAATGGCTTTATAATACAGTATATGTATATTTTCACTCATCACAGCTTCACACAGTGCCATGTAGTTAGATTTTTTTGTCCGTTAATAATAACATGTTAGATTAATTGACAACTCTAAATTGTCCATACAAGTGAATGTGAGTGTGAATGATTGTTTGTCTGCCCGGCGATTGGCTGGCGACCAGTATAAGGTGTACCCGCCTCTCGCCTAAAGTCAGTTGGAATAGGTTCTAGCCTCCCCCTGCGACACTCGTGAGGATAAGCGGCATACAAAATGGATGAATGGATGGATGGAAGGAATAATAAAGTTTCATTAAAAAAATGCATTTTGCATTGCCATAAATGATGGCTGTTTAGTGTCTATTATTGGTGAGAAAATACAGTATGTATTAGATAGTTATAGTAAATAGTTATAGAAAATAGTTATACAGTATGTAGATTTGCGGTCACTAGGTGTCAGTAATGGTACATTGAGAATAAATTTCAAATAAACATTTTATAATGATGATAAGCGACATAGAAAATGGGTGGATTTTATACATATTAAATATTTTATTTTCTCATAATATTACAACTTAAAAGTAGCTTTCTCTTTTTTTGCTCCCTTTTCTTTAATATTTCACCTATGCTGTATGCTACTAACATGTTATTTTTCCTCATAATGTTACACGTTTTTCTCTTAATAATTTGACTTGATTTGTTGTAAAATTACGTTGTTTTTTTTAAATTTTTAAACATTTTTGGGGTTTATTTTTATTTTTTATTTTTATTATTATAAATTATATTAGGCCGCACGGTGGCTGAGTGGTTAGCACATTGGCCACACAGTCAGGAGATCTGGAAAACCTGGGTTCAAAATCTCCGTTGGGCAACTCTGTGTGGAGTTTGCATGTTCTCCCCGTGCGTGTGTGGGTTTTCTCCGGGTACTCCGGTTTCCTCCCACATTCCAAAAACATGCATGTTAGGTTAATTGGCAACTCTAAATTGTCCATCGGTATGAATGTGAGTGTGACTGGTTGTTTGTCTATATGTGGCCTGCGATTGACTGGCGACCAGTCCAGGGTGTACCCCGCCTCTCGCCCAAAGTCTGCTGGGATAGGCTCCAGCATCCCCGTGACCCTAATGAGGATAAGCGGTACAGAAAATGAATGAATGAATTAATGAATAAATTATATTTTTAGAATGTGGCCGCACGGTGAATGAGTGGGCAGCATGTAGGCCTCATAGTCAGAAGGTTCAGGGTTCGAATCTCTGTTGGACATTTCTGTGTGGAGTTTGCATGTTCTCCCGTGCGCGCGTGGGTTTTCCCTGGGTACTCCGGTTTCCTCCCACATTCCAAAAACATGCATGTTAGCTTAATTGGCGACTCTAAATTGTCCATGAGACTGGGAATGTGAGTGTGAATGTTTGTTTGTCTGCCTTGCGATTGACTGGCAACCAGTCCAAGGTGTACCCTAGAAAATGGATGGATGGATTTTTAGAATGTGCCATGGCCAATAAAAAAAAAATGCTGGCAGCACTCGTGCACGCCATCACTAACGTGCTTGACAGCTGGCAACATACAATTATCCTGACTGCCATAAAAGTCTCTTGTTTTGTCACAATTAACAGTGGAAGGTGTTGTCCTTATCGGGAAGACAATGCATGATATGCTGCATGTGCTTATGCCTTAAACTGGGGAAGAAAAAAGGGTTGGGGATGATGCTGTTCTTGCCACAATGTCACAGTACAATATGAAATGTATTTTTCCCCTCAATGAACCGCAGTGTTGGCAGCACTCATCTGTAGACAAGACAGCATCTTGCTACTCACGGGTGTTAATAATCGCTGTGTGTTGACCCATTTTTAGCCTACACTGGTGTACAGTGCAGAATGGTCAAGTATAGAGCATGTACTGAAGTATAAAGAGAACAATAAGTAAGCATAAGTTCTGCCAGTGAATCTACTTAGTAAAGTATGAGTTTGTTCCATCACATCAGTGAGGAGCTGCTAAGAGTCTCACCTCCAGTCTCAGGTACTCGCTCTGCTGCGTGGAGCTGAGACTCAGCACGGTGCTGCTATGTTTGCGAGTTCGTATCAGAACCTGGACCGCTGTTCTGCGGGCTGGCAGCGGTGAGGCCAACTGGTAGCGCACGTGACTGTGGCCGTCGAAGGAATATTCTGGAACCTCTGCAGGAAAGCACACAAATGCAACACAAAGAAAGTCAACCAGTGGGCTTGGGAAAGATGCAGCAGGAGTGTTGGCTTTGTGAGCTTCTCAAGTGACATCCCTGCAGACCAAAGCAAGCTTCTCATCAACAACTTTTATTCCCATCTTGGTTCCAGATGCCAACACATCCTGCTGGGAGGCCTTTTCACTCTTCTTTCTTTTTGTCTGGCAAACAGCTGCTTTATCTAAAAACGGCTCCTCTTTTAACCTCTGCCAAGGGCAAAGTGTGAGGTAGGAGGTTTACTTTTGCCTGTTCAAAGCAGCATTACATAAAAAAAAAACACTTTACTGCTTTACACAAACTTTGAAAGGAGGCAAAGCATGGACCAAAAGAGAAAGTGCACACCTTGCCCTTTTTCTTTCTTTTCAAGTGGAAAAAGAAAACAAACAAGGGCGGAACAGTCAATAAGGTCCAAACACAAACACGGCTCACCATCAGGTGATCATATACATACATATATAAATGTATACTAGGGGTGTGCAATAATTATGTTCATTATAATGTTATATCAATAAATCATATTAAATAAATTACATGTAAATTTTCATTCAGGCAAGACTAGTTTGGGTGAGCAAATCAAGCGCTTCGTTTTCTCTGGAATGTGACGTTAACGGTCTGTCGAAACTTCCCCTGAGCTCACTTGAAACAAACCTTCACTTTAAGAGGAAGACATTTTGCGTCCTAAACCTTATCAGCCACCTGAAACGCCAGAGGTGCGGCGTTTGAAAAGTGCAAAAGGTTTTCCAGAGACCTCCATAGCAACGACTGCTCGGACCGTGTGCCGGAGTACAGTGCACCTTGCTGGGCCACAGCAGGCGGCTCCTCCCCCTCTATACTCTGGTTCTCCTGGTAGTAGTGATGTGGTAGTAATAATGTCATGATATTTGATTAGGACAAATCAATAGGTACAATTGGTCACATCCTTATTTGTTGTAGTTATTTTAACCTAAATCTACATTAAAAAGCATATATAAAAAACTTTATGCGTCTTGAAAAGCATATACTTTTATACTTGAAATGTGTTGAATAATATTTAGTTATTAAACCTGGATTGTGCAGCGAACAATGGCAAATGGAAAGGGACTCTAATCTAATAACCACAACAGTCATGCTCAAATGCTGATTCAAAATCGGAGGAAAACGTCAACATCAAGCTAGCATGGAGGTTTATTGCGACTAGCGGGGGATCTACTGTACCCTCCCTGGAAGAAGTCAGGCGATAATGTCATCACAGGAAGTTACACATAAGCTGTGTCTTTTTTTTTGTTGACATTGGTTGCGTTACGTTAAAAAAAACAAAATCAGAGAACCCGACATCAGTCAGTAGACTTTTAATCTTGTTTTTTCTAATGTTTCCTGATAGAACTGCTCTGTTTTGGTGTCCAACCAACAAGTCTGTTGTGTTTTTGTCTTTTCGATTTCCCCCCTTCTCTTTGGAGTTGTCACTTTGTTTCTTCTCTTCCAAAAGACCTCGCTGTCTTTTCATTTTGATGAGTTTGTATTTTTTGGTGGTGACACCTCGTCAGTGTGATTTAGTGTTTGTTTTCCTGCCAGCTTGGTGACTCCTCTGCCAGGCTTCCTTTTATTCCACATGAAAAATTGGATTGATTCTTATTTCTATTCCCAACGGCGTGTGTTATTTATCACACTCATCATCCATTAGCAACTGGAACGTTCCAGCAAAGACATTCAGTGTCAGCTAACCTGAGCGCCTTTGCTCGTTTGTCTTCGGAAGGATTCACCAAACATGCTGAGATACTTGCCTTGGTGAAATTCTATATTAGCTTTCCTTTATCTAGATCCTCACCAAAGTGTGTGTCCTTACCATCTTCACACTGTTGTCCCGTGTACCCGGGCACACACTGGCAGCTGAAGGATCCCCACTCGCCATGGCAACGACCGTGGCGACCACAGGAAGGATAACCCATGTTGACACAGCTGCTGTCCGTGGTCAGGCAGCCTGGGGAGCTGGACTGCGAGTCGGCTGGGGAGCTCAGATCATACAGCTGGACCATGGAGAATGAAAAATAGGAGAGGAGGATGGATTATGGAGGATGAAGGATAGAGAATGGAGGATGGAGATTGGATGGTGCAAGATGGAGAAGAGGATGCCAAATACAGATGGAGGATATGAGATGGAATACGAAAGGTGGCACATGTTAGATGCAGGATGGTGGATGAAGGATTTGGGATGGAGAATGATGGATGGAGAATGAAGGATGAAAAATGGTGTATGGAGAATCAAAGAAGAAAAATGGATAGGAGGATGTAGCATAAAAAATGGAGAATGGAGGATGGTAAATGGATGATGGAGGTTGGGAAACAAGGATGGGGAATGAAGGACGGAAGATGAAGAATGCGGGATGGAGAATGGAGGATGGACGATGAAGGATGCAGGATGGAGAATGGAGGACAGAAGATGAGGGATGTGGGATGTAGAATGCAGGATGGAAGATAAAGTATTAAAGATGTGGGATGGAAGATGAAAAATGTGGGATGGAGAATGGAGGATGAAGAACAGTGGATGGGGGATGAAAAATGGAAACAATGGATGGAGAATGAAAGAAGAAGGATGGAGAGGTGGATTTAGCATAATAGAATGGAGAATGGAGGATGGTGAATAGAGGATGGAGGTTGGGAAACAAGGATGGAGGATGGAAGATGAAAGATGTGGGATGCAGGACGGAAGATGAAGGACGCGGCATGGAGAATGGAGGATGAAAGATGAAGGATGCGGGATGGAGAATGAAGGACGGAAGATGAAGGATGCGGGATGGAGAATGGAGGACGGAAGATGAAGAATGCGGGATGGAGAATGGAGGATGGGTAATGGAGAAAAGAAGACGCAAGATGAAGAATTGTGGGTGCCAAATAGAGAAAGCAGGATGGAGGAGCAGAGGAAGAGGCAACGATGGAGGATGTAGGAGAAGAGGAGAAGGCGAGGATAGGGAGACAGATGAGTAGTGAGATGAGACGGCCGAGAGGCACAAAGAGGAAAAAAGCAAGTGGAGTGTTAAAGGAAGGCAGCGGATTAGAAAGTAAGACGTCTCTCATCTCTCTCTGTTGGGGTTTACTGATGTGAGACGCTGCCAGGAACTGCTCGCCACTTGTTACATGCCCCCCCCCCCACACACACACACACACACAATGACAAGAGGTTCAATGTGATGGCGTTGCTGGGAAGGAGGAAGGCCTTCATGCAACACTCATTGAAAAAGTAGTAAAGTAGATTTCAGGCGCAGACGTACATCACAAAATACATCACAGGACTTCCAAGTTGGCCGTGCTGACACAGCTTCTCAAGCGCTAACTTTGCCAGCCTGGGGAACCCCACTCCAATCGCATGCTAGATATCAATATTTACTACAATCCTTCCTTACTTCCTTTCATTTGACTTCCTCTTTTGACTTTCTCTTTCCACCACATGAAGGACTGGAAGTCATCAGGACACATTTCCTTCAAGTGTTGATTTGGTGTACTCAGCTACTTAGCAAGGGTTGTTAGCGGCATCCGCTTGCTGACATCATGGCAACACAATGGCGAGGATTTATTATTAAGTTCGCGGGAAGCAGGGAGTACTTGGACGGAGGCTAAATGTCCAAATCCGTTACATATAATACTTTGAATGAGAAAGTGCAAAGGAAAACATTTGGTCATTTATCACGCTGACCACTTACGATACTTCAAATGCAGCTACTGTCAAAACAATACATCAGGAGGTTGCCTACAGCTACAGATGTCTGTCACTGATTTTTGACCCGCAGCTAATTTATTTGCGTTTGACGACTACTGTCGGTTAATTGAATGGATGTGGTTAAAGTATTTACGGTACACCATAAAGTGTACAGTTGTCCTTGTTAATTGGTTCCAGACCCAACCGAGCTAAGTGCATTTCCGCCCAGTAGGAATCAATAATAATAAATGTATATTTTTATGGTTATGGCATAGAAAACCTGGTTGCATTCTTTTTAACATTATCAGAGTCCTCTAGACATGAAATAACACCCCTATAGTCACGTTTACACTCCCATTACCCAATGTTGTATACACATAAAAAGAGAAAATAAGACATTTAGGCATAAATAAGATAACATTGACTCACATGTTAGCAGTTTGTTGTTTTTTTTCTTGTTTTTTTCTGGAGAGGAAACTTGTGGCTTCAAATGGCTTTCTTTTTTTAAATGGCAAATCTTATGTTTTCTTTATACTCATATTGTGCAATATAGTAAATGGAATGTAAATGAAACTTTTTGTGCAGCAGTGTCACAGTAAATGCGCTCCCTAGGGAACCTTAGTAAGAAGTCTAGGGTCTGTCTCACCAGCGACACCTAGTGGCCAGCGCAGAATACTACATTTATAAATACAACGCTTCTGCCGCCTTGTATTTGAAGTTTACGTTGTTAAAATTAGTTCATTTAGATTTAATCATTTTAACGCTTGGAAATGCTTCATTTAGACTAAGAATAAGTGCATTCTGCTTACATGTGCATTTAAAAAAAACTAAGAGTAGTTTTCATTCATAGAAAGCACACGTGTGTGCATCCTGACGTAGCAACAAGCTAACACAAACGCACAAATGCAAAGCATCTTTTCCCGCCATGTTGAAGACGGGGAAAAAGAACAATGGTGGAACATGTCCATTAGGATTATTCCTCTTCAACACACCTACGCTTGCCTGCTTTGGAACTGCTATTGTCCTCCTGTCCGCCCACGTCTGCGTTCCCGCTAGAAGACCAACCTCTTAACGAGGTCCGAGAACGGCTTCTCCTCACATTCAGGCGTCCTCATGGAAGGTCACGGTTGGTGTAGGACAGCATGTCCCTCTTAGCCTCTGTTATAGCCTAGAGGCCATCAGGCTCTAGATAAAGGCCGCCACACCTTTAAAATTTGATTTGCTAATGCATTTTCAAGTAATATATAGTATGAATGAATATATATGCTGTATACAGTACATAATACCTCTTAATATGTGTCCAGTGTGTGTCATCGCTAATGCTACCTTCTGGCCTTCTCCTGTTTACGCCAACTGATGCTAATGCTAACTCAACATGAGTACATGCTAACTAGCTAATTAGATAACACACGAGTATTTACTTGCTGTTAGCGCACTGATTTTGGATTGGTTACGGAAAAGAGACTAAGCTAAGCCAGTTGTTTGCAGCGAAGCTAAAGTTTAAAAGCAAAGCAAGACAAACACAAACCAGCAGTTAGTGTTAGAAGCTGAGCGAGCTCTGTGGCAAAAAGTTAAGAGAAATGAGAATAAAAGAATGTATGATGTTTGCATTGTTAGCCAACATGTGAAAAGCTTGCAGCGTTCCAGCCGGGTTGACTGGCAGGTCGGCGCGTTTATTCAAAGACAAAGGATATATACTTTTATATCATATTTTTATCTTTTGTGTGAGTCATATTCAAGCAACATTAGGCTGTCAAGTTGGGATTTGGGCTCCAAATGAAGTCTGCAGGGACGAAAAGTAGATGGTGATGTTGGAGGAAGTTCTTTGCTAGCAGGATGTGTGGTGTTATGTGAGGAAGTCATCCAGTAAAAACGGCATATAGTAGTATATGGTGTATGTGAGTGTTATGGTACCTTGCTGTCCACGATGAGGTTGCGTATGCACCCTGTGAAGTGTTTGTGTTGAAGTTGGGGGTAGATGTATGGAATGTCCTCATTGACGCCACCCAGCTGCAACACTTGGCTCATGTTCAGGTGTCTGCAACAAAGAAGAAGAAGGCGACAGTTAGCAAACGTTCCAATGTGCCCCCCCCACCCCGGTGTTGCATGCATACCGGTCTGTGTTGGGCGTGGTGCCGGTCACCTCGCAGGACGAGTGGTCCTGGGTGGTGAGCCAGCTGCCCAGACCTTCCATCTCCATGACGGCGGCCCCCGCACAGCGATCCAGGGTGAAGCGCACCTCCTGGAGGACAGAAGACCCCACGAGGGTCACTTAGTGAAAAACGTAGTAAAGCAAGACATTTAAGATATGCTAAGAAGGGCATTTCATCTCTGCTTTGCCATATAGCTGCAAAAGCATATTGTTCATATCATCTTCACTTTTTTCAGTTCTTTTCCCCAAATATTTCAATCCTCTTGTAAATGTTCTTCTAGTAGTATTATGACTTGCCATATTATTAGAACTTTTTCCACAAGAACTTATCCAAAATCTAATTTGTTTAGTTTCTCTTCATTTTTTCCTTTAATATTTCAACTACATGCTAGTAAAATGACTATTTTTCCTCATTATATGTTTATTCATGTAAAATTGCTACTCTTGTTAGAATATGAATTTTATTTACTTCATACTGTATATTGACTTTGTAAAATTACAGAGGGTTTTTTTTTCCATTTCAGTTTTTTCCCTCAACTTTCTTTATTCCTGTAATATTTTGACTGCATTTATATCATTTTTCTTTAATATTTCAACTCTATGGTATTGGAAAAACATTATTTTTCCTCATAATATTATCGTATGTGTTTATTCTTGTAAATTTTTTGTTAGAATACAACTTTTTGTGACAATATTTAGACTTTATTCACTTTATTCATTTTTTGCCTTTTTTTCTTGTAAATGTTCTTCTAGTAGTATTATGACTCTATTCCCATAATACTATAACTTTTCCAATTTTCCAAAAATGACAACTTCATTTTGGTTTGTTTATTTCTCATATTGCAACTTAGGAATAAAAATATGTCTTTCTTCAATACTGTATTTTAGGTCTATGCTGTTAAAATGAGATGATATTTTCTTATCTGGAGACCGGTCCAGAGTGTAGTCCGCCTCTCGCCCAAAGTCGTCTGGGATAGGCTCCAGCATATCAAGTGATGATAATTGGCATAGAAAATGGATGGACACAGGAGATGTTTTCACACATCCCAAAGTTGAGTGTTCTTATTGATGGTGTGTGGAGGTCTATGGTCTATGGAACTGCTGTAGTCAAAGCAGCTGCCTAATTGGTTGGCAGGGGACCAGTCAAAAAGATCCTGACCCACTGGGCCACGGGTCTTGCCGGTCCAGCTGCTATGAAGCCTCCCCTAAGTGGCAAGTGACACGGTAAGGCGGTGGGCCGCCTTCAATCAGAAAGGAGGACAAGCATCCTGACGTGGGCGAGGACGCATGCTCGGAGGTGAAACCCTCCAGGCAGTCCTCCAGCACCACCAACATCAACTTCTTTTCACTCCCATTCAATTCTATGTATCTACTCGCAGCACATTTATGTGCAAGTGGCCAGGAAACAATGGCACTGAAAAGGCTTTGATGAGGCGGTAAGAAGAAAGGAACCTTTTGTATGAGGAGATTGATGATTCATGGCTAATTGAAAGAGAAGACAAGTGAACAGAAAGATTAGCACTTTGCTCCTTGAGGGTTTTTGCTGTAATTGTGCTTCATGTCAAGAAAGACATGTTGTTGCTTTTCTGCTCTATTTCAGCAACCAGACGGCTTTTCATGGCCGGCCACTACCAGAGGGGGCGCTGCAGTGCCATAACACTGCAATATGCAGTAAATATGGCAGATAAAGCACTATGCAGTGATATCAAGGCTTTGCAGGATAATATAAAGCCACTATTGGAAGAAAATTCTGCCTTGTGCGCTGCTCTCAAGGAAGCTAAAAACCATATGGAAGAAAATAGAGCATTATGCAAGGATGTTAGAGTTCTGCAGAATGATATCAAGACATTATTGGAAGATAATGGTGCCTTGCATGCTGCTCTCAAGGAGGTTAAAAACCCCAAGGAAGTAAATAATGCATTTTGCAACGACATCAATGTTTTACAGGATGATAGCAGGACCCTATTGAAGGATGATGCCACCTGGCGCACCACTCTGCAGGAAGAGAAAGGAGCAAAGAATAACATCACTGAGCAAATGAAAACTATAGTGGCTCAGATGGATCAGAATTCACGAATGAATGATGTGATCCTCACAGGGCTCAGAATTACACCTGGGTCAAAAGATATGGAAGCTCATAACAGAGGAGAACCAGATGGATTGAATGTCCCTTCAGCAAAGCAACAGATTGTCAACTTCCTACAATCAAATGAGGTGGATGTAGATATCAACACCATTGATACTTGCATCCCACTGTGTGTTCACCAACAGGGAATTCAAAACCGCACTGCTGAAACAGAGAAAGAACTTGAAAGGCACGAACGTCTTTTTAAATGAGCATCTGACAAAACGCAACGCTGACACTGCCAAGAAAGCACGAGACGTGAGGAAGCAGGGAAAGATACAAAGTACTAAGGAAAAAAATACATCAAGCTACATGGAGGTCCAGGAAAAACAGGAGTGCTGGTTGTCAAAGATATCAACAATCTGGATACATACTAAATGTTATATAATCATGACAATAAGGATAAAAGAAGATACAACGCACAAAAACATTCCAACATTGATATTAACGTTGAAAGAGCACGTTCAACAAAGTATTAAAATCAGGAACTCAAGTACTTACATTTAATGACACTCACAGTACAACACCAAGACAGCAAGATGTTGATCCGGAAATCAACAGGGGAAGAGGGAAGGAAAGAGGAGGAAAAAAAGGAAAAACTTTTTTTGTTTTAATATGATATATGCATGTTTGTGTATGTATGTCATATACATATATATATATGTATCTAAGTATGTATACATATGCATGTATGTGTGTATGCATGTATATACACAGTATGTATGAGTATGTATTAGTAAATCATGTGAGAAGGGGGTAGGATTAAATAAGCTCCGCTTCTTCCTACTCCTTTTCGGACATGTAGAACTGAGGAATGTAACATGAATAATTCTTTGTACAACGTATGCATGTTCCAAACAAATGAAACCAAACCAAACACATGTTCATTTTCTGATGTCAAAGCCAAATGTTTTCAGCCACAGTGAGACTTTCCTCTCTTTGCTGGTTTGTACGGTGGCATGCTAATGTTAGTTAAAGCAAAGGTGCACTTTTTTAAGGCATTTTTGTACTAAAGATATAAAAGCAGGTAAAAAAAAAGGCAGCTAATGCACAGTATGGGGCACACCTATTCTACCTAGAAGGTCTGTAATTAAAACTCCAACAGGGTTTTATGGTTTTCGATCCAGGCTGTGAGCGTGTAGTAACAGACACATTCTTGATAAGATGGAATTCTTACACTATTTTCCTTCCTGGGTGCACTGATTTCACATAGCAACATAGAATGGAATGCTACACCAAGCGTCAAAAACAAAAACACAACAGCTCCAAAATGTAGCGTTACCTTTCGATAGTGGCCCGGGGCATTGTGAGCGAGTGTGTGGTGAAGCTAGTCGCTAGCCAGCTAGTAGCTAGCCATATGGCGAGGTGTCACTATGCCATTAACGTAGTTCTTGGGTGTAACAATGCTAATAATAATAATAAGAAGAATGTGGCTGCAGGTCACAGGATTGTTGGAGATTTTTTCAAAGGCTTTCTGGGCAGAATAAAAATTCGTAGCGGCCTCTTGTTCTGTGTTTTGATATGTTTATAAGGCACAGAAATGATAAAGATGATAAAGAAGATAAGAATTGTGGATGCTTTACTTTAAGGATGAAAAAGAATTTGTGTCGCTTTTCTTGTCCACGCTTCTTTTTACTCTTGTATAGCGGCATTCTTTGTCTGAGCATTGAGAAAGTTCAGAGTGCTGTGTGTGCAGTTCTTTAAAAGTTTTCTGAGGAAAACATACTAGTGTCAGTATTCCCACCCCCTCCTTATTTATTGATGCTTTCTTATTTGTTTTTGTATCTTTTATGATGTTCTCCTTTGCTACTCGACCCCGACATGAGGGTCATGAGAGTTTTTGCAGCAGCAGAGACGTGATTGTGTTGTCTACCCATACAAATGCTGTTGACAAGGCTAAACAAGGAGCACAGAAAACTTTCGACCTGCAAAGTCAATACAAGCGTTTATTTTCATTGAAAGGCTGAACTTCTGCCCTGGAAACTTTTATTTCCAGCACAGAGAAAAATGCATATTTATTTGCCAATGTAAGGGCTGAAAGGCTTCTACTGTGAAGGACCATTTAGATGACTCAGGAACTCCTGAAGACGTTCTCCTCAATGCATGACACCTAATTGTTTGTTAACTGTAGAGGAAAACGAATGTTCTGCACATGCAGTACAGTTGCGAAGCTGGGGGGGATCTCAGTCGCATTCCAAGCAGAAGCACCATCAGAAGCACCAAAATGTCCAGAGACCTCTGCTGCTTCTTCGCATGAAAACATGTGCGAGCGTGTTTAAGTTGAATTTCGTTTCAGCCGCTCCTCGCTATGTCTTCCATATGTCCACTGCAGCCAGTAAACACAAAGCTCCCATGAAACGATGGTAAATAAGAGTGTTAGCCCTCGTGCTGCAATTTATTTTGATGGGTCATGTCGGGGAAAAGGAAAACATCAACAGTCTAACATCGATGCGTTCCAAGTGTGGCCCAACGGAACACCTTTGGACAAACCTGATCCTAACCTTACAAAAATACTCAATTTTTGTAGTATTGTTGTCACATTTAAAGTGGGTTTAGCTAAGGAGTCACGTTATGTCATCATAGTGTAAAACGTTTTACTTTGAAGGCACGCTTTTCTGAAAAAATATTAAAAAAACATAACAAAAATCTTTATTTTTAGTGTATTGAAACTCCAATTGGTAATTGTCAGTTCCACTTAGACGCATTCCGACTGCCAGGGTTAAAATGTCCAATTATTCGTTTTTAAAAGAGCCCAAAGCCACCCCCCCCCTGGAAATGCTCCAATGACAGCTTTACATTTACTTTGGGACTATTTAGGGAGTAAAAATAAATCGATGTGTGCCAAGAATACTTCCACGGGGGAGGAGGATATAAACAGCAACCCTCAGGTCGGGAGACACCCCTCCCCCACATTTTAACATAACGCATTGTGCTGTTTCACCAACAACGGCACCAATCTTAAAGTCCAATTAAAACATGTTCTGCAATTAGAGCCCTCTACAGATGAAATAACACTCCTATAGTCAGTCACTTTTACACTCCTAGGACTTGCCTACTCACACTTAGTCTTCTCAGTGCACAAGTGCATACTTGTCTACTTACACTTAGTCTTTTCAATACACAAGTATATACTTGAAATTAGTCCACTCAGAGCATAAGTGCATATTTGTCTATTTGCACTTACTTAGTCATTTCAATATAAGTGCATACTTGCCATTTAGTCCTTTAAGTGCATACTGGCATTTGTACAGTATACTTCCCATACTATACTATACTATACATGCTGCTGGTGTCACTCAAACACACAAAGTGGTGGATGAAAGACATGCATCAGGGATTTGGGCTGTTTGCGGTGCTACCCACCTTGCTGTTGCTGCGGACGTCCAGCCTATGCCAGCGCCTGTCGGCCACATTGACGTTGCCAGGCAACTGTAGCACCACGGTGCCGGAGCCGTGGTTGATCTTCAGCGTTGGGGTTCCGTCTATTAGCTCTAAGTGGAGAGGAGGAGCTTTGTTATTACCAACACGTGTGAAGGTTGAGACGGCAAGGAGCTTCAGAACCAGACTGAGAAAGCAAACATTTTCATTTATCATCTCACAAGCCAGCCAGTCGCTTGAATAAAGACGCTCATGTTTGTTTTTTGGCGTCTGTCAAACAACATCAAACTTTATTTTGTTTTCCAGTCACTCTATTTTCAGACTTATTCGAATGGCAAATTAAAAGTTAATGGAGTTGAAAAGCCGTTTGTGTACTGGGCGTGCTTTGTATGTAAAGAATCACGTAGCTTGGCCATTCATACCATCCATCACGTGCAGATGCTAATGTCTCACAAAACAATTGCAAGCAATTCAACGCCGCATGAATCAATGTCAGTGAAATTTGACTAAACCCACAACACCACAGCCACGCCACAGCGCAGACAAAGTGGAACCTTACAGTGTTGGGTGTGATATGACTGTATACATGACATCACATATAATAAATATGGAATAAACAGATGAAGTATGCTACACAATAATATTTGTGTGGATGCTTCTCAGAATGTACACAATTACTTATGCTTTAGTTCCTGCTGTGTTGCTTTTATTCAATTCATTGTACTTGTATGGCAGTCATCCCATAGCACGTTATGCTTGAAGGTCACAAACAGAGAACGAACTGAAACCCCGCATGAGCAAGTACTTGGCAACGGAGGCAAGGAAAAACTCCCTTTGAGGAAGAAACCTCGGACAGAACCCGGGTTCTGTGGGGTTCAGTCTGTCTTGACCGATTGGGTTGAGATATAAAAAAAGAGAATAGAGGGATTCATGGTAAATCAAGCTAGGAGTCTTAGTCTTAAACCAAGGAACGTAGAGAGAAAGACTAGTGTACTTACTGAAGTGCGCTCACATTAGAAACACATTTCCTTTTCTTATCTAGTGTCCCGTTTTGGACCCTTCACCCTCTTTTCTTTCCTCATCTGGCATATCTCTGTGCTTCCCTGATTTCCATACAACATGTCCCCAGGAGGACCCCGACCCCCCTCCCTCAAAGAAGTCAGAAAGTATGCCGTGTAAGGCTGACAAAAAAGACCTTTCCACTGACGTGCACGCTTGTACTTCACTAAGCACGCCCATCTACACCAGCTGCTAAAAGTGCAAAAGATTTGCCAGAGACCTCTGTGGCGTCAAACCGGCTGCTCGGAGCGTGTGGCGCCTAGCGGGGCCACAGCAGGTGGCTCCTCCCCCTCCATACTTTGCTCCTCCTGATAGTGATGTGGTAGTAGTAATGTCATGATATTTGATAAGGTACACTTTACCTACTGTGCTCCTTGATTGTCTGTGTGATGGCTAGGTTTGATAATAGCAGAAATGCATTTGGGAGCTTCATGCAGGACTGTGAAGGCCGTTTTTGGTCTAAATTGAAGACACCTCATCATTTGTTACTGAGTAGCCGCTCCCCCCAGCCCTCAGTGCAGCCGCATGAAGGCGTCTGCTGGATGTGCAAACACAAAAAGTGGCGGCCGCGGGGCTGTTGAGCTCGCTGACAGACCATTTGTAGGAAAAATCTTGGTGTTGCTGCAGCACCTACTGTGTGTGTGCGTGTGTGTGTGCATGATTTGAATTGCTGCCTCTGCTTGTCTGCATTATCTTTTCTTTGACTGCACTCAATCTTCAATCTTTCAGTTTCTTCTCTCTTCCAGAGTTCCCAGCCACTCTACAGAGGAAACGCATGTCAACTGGTTCTTCTCCTCTGGGTAACTACGAAAGACCATGTGGGGGTAGGAACGTACATCATCTGGTAAACTGAGAGCTCAGCTTCCTCTTTACTATGACGGACAGATGGAGAGTCAGCATCACTGCAGATGCCGCATCAATCCACCTGTCCATCATGTCTTCCCTCACCATGAACAACACCTCCAGGATCTTGAACTCCTCCACTCATCCCCACCTGAAGATGACAGGATCTCATCCCCAAGTGTAGTTGGTAAAGTAAAGCATGATGACCTCTATAAGCCAAACTCATCAAACTTTACTTTGGAGATCAGCACAGAATGAAAAACGTTGGTCTTCAGGGACCAGAAAATGTGAAATTGGGCAGTCATCCAGTTTTTGAATATGGATCATATTTGAAGTTCCATCCAAAAAGACTGGAGTATATGTGCCAGCTATGTTACCTCTACCAAGTATCTACCATGTTCCTCATTAGTTACTACCTAACAGGAGTACATGTACCCACTATGTTACCTCTACCAAGCATCTACCATGTTCCTCCATTAGTTACTAGCTACATGTACCCCCTACCAAGTAAGAGTTAGTTCATCATCGGTTACTAGCTAACAGGAGAATCGTCATGTAAATACACAAGAAGGTGTACAATTGCTTGGTAAAAGTGGGGCAATAAGCACAACATCCAACAGATGGAGCTGTGTTAAAAAAAACAAAAAACTTTGCTGCGCTGAGGAATATCTGGCCTTGGCAGAGGTCTCCCAGCTCTTCATCTGACTGCGTTCCAACTTCAACTGGTGGGTCAGGTTAGTGTTACCATGGTGACACATCATGCCAAAAAGTGGGACACTTCCTTTTGTGACTGATTAATACAACATGAGTGAATGCAATACCGTGACAGATGTGCTGAGGCCAAAACAAAAAACAAAAACGTGAAGATGAAACCTCATGAGTATGGAAAAAAATACCCAAAGTGAAAAAAAAGCAAATGGCATGCTGGTCAAAGTAAAAGGATTTAAGGGAACATCCAATGTTACGCTTTTACCTACAACTACTGGAAAGGGAGGTCAGCTTAAATAGGAAAGCAGTGCTATTGTGTTCCATTTACACATCACCCCCCTCAACACACACACCCACACGCACACAGAAACCATTGCTGCATACAGTATGTCCAATCTTGGTCCACTAAGGAACAAGAAATTACACGCTTACACTGTGTGTGTAGGTGTGTGTTCTTGTTGCACTTTCTCTAACAGTAATAATAATAGTAATGATAACAGTAATGTTAAGAGTAATGGTAGCAATAAAAGTAATTATAATAGTAACAGTAATGGAAACAGTAACGATAATAGTAATGTAACAATAACTGCAATGGTAACATAACATTAATGGTAATGCTAACAGTAATGGTAATGGTAACAGTAACAGTAATGGTAACACTAACAGTAACAGTAACGTTAATGGTAAAGATAATGGTGACGTTAACAGTAATGGTAACATTAACGTAACGGCAATAGTAACAGTAACACTAATGGTAACATAACTGGCAATGGTAACGCAGCCGTAATGGTAACACAAACAGTCATAGTAAAACAAACAGTAATAGTAACACTAGCAGTAGTAATAGTAACGCTAACAGTTAACTGTTTTTTGTACATTGTTTCTAGTGTAGTATTTTGATGTATTTGGATGATAGTATTTAGTGTATATGGAAGGCATCATTGTTTTTTAGTGCAGTATTTTGTATTGTATTTTTTAATGTAGTATTAGATGTAGAGTATGATGTGGAATATATAATGTAGTATTAGATGTAGAGTATGATGTGTAGTTTGTTATGTAGTATTACATGTAGACTAGAGTATGGTGTGTACTATGTAGTGTAGTATTAGATGTAGAGTATGATGTGTAGTGTGCTATGTGGTGTATTAGATGTAGAGTATGATGTGTAGTGTGCTATGTGGTATTAGATGTAGAGTATGATGTGTAGTGTGCTATGTGGTATTAGATGTAGAGTATGATGTGTAGTGTGCAACGTGGTATTAGATGTAGAGTATAGTGTGTAGTATGTAGTGTAGTATTAGATGTAGAGTATAGTGTGTAGTATGTAGTGTAGTATCAGATGTAGAGTATGATGTGTAGTATGTAATGTAGTATCAGATGTAGAGTATGATGTGTAGTATGTAATGTAGTATTAGATGTAGAGTATGATGTGTAGTATGTAATGTAGTATTAGATGGAGAGTATGATGTGTAGTATGTAATGTAGTATCAGATGGAGAGTATGATGTGTAGTATGTAATGTAGTATCAGATGTAGAGTATGATGTGTAGTATGTAATGTAGTATTAGATGTAGAGTATGATGTGTAGTATGTAATGTAGTATTAGATGGAGAGTATGATGTGTAGTATGTAATGTAGTATCAGATGGAGAGTATGATGTGTAGTATGTAATGTAGTATCAGATGGAGAGTATGATGTGTAGTATGTAATGTAGTATTAGATGTAGAGTATGATGTGTAGTATGTAATGTAGTGGAAAGTGGAAAATGCGCCATTCCAGCCATGCAGAGATCAGACATGCAGGAGGTGAACCTTGAAACACGTTGATTAGAAATGTACAGCCTCACGCTAATTACAACAGGAGCGTGCAGGGTGTAACCTGCCCCCAACACACACACACACACACACAAACACCCAGAAGGGGGGGTCATATTAAAAGAGCACATTTAGACATCACAGCTTGTCTTCAGGGGGAGGGAAATCACTTTAAACTCCTAATCCCCAAAAGTGAAAAAGGATTAAGGATGGATGGCCACTCTACTTGACTGTATTTCTATGCCTTTTCCACAAGGGCGCTCTGCTTGACTGTATTTCTACTTGTTTGCCAGGTGGCTGTACTACTTGACTGTATTTCTACGTGGCAGCAGCAAGGCATCACAGCGTGTCAATCTTAGCACAGGCAGCGTCGTTTGTGTCCTAAACAAGTGACCTGTCAGCGTGTGTGAGTCATCACCACGACAACTACCAATCAATCTTTTGTTTCTGTCACTCCACCCCCACACCCCACCTCTCCGGGGCCTACCTAGTGCCATGAAGTCCTCCTGGTCCCAGGCCTGCAGTTGGGCCAGTGGTCCGCTGTAGAGCAGCAGTCCGTCGGGAACCTCGGTGATGAACTCCAGTGAGATGTGGCTGTCGAAGCACGGCACCATGGGAGGGAACCAGGCGTAGCCGTTGCCACGGAAACTGTGCTTGTTCTGCTGGCACTCAGGCCCCTCCAACTGGGCCGGGCATTGACACCTGTTGTTTGGGAAGGCAGAAGGGTACAAGTCACAGGATGAAAAAGAGTCTTTGGGCGCAGACTAATTACTGATGCCAGAATTTTATTCATGGAAAAACTTTTCATCACGTGTTTCGTCTCTCATGTATCCCCTCCCCTCATGTTTAAATATGGCTGATTAAAAATGTGTCATGTCCACACCCCAGGGAAAGGCACACTTACATTCATGCTTCCATCTACATACAGTTACTCTATGCATTTAAATGCAGGCAGCATAACGTTCTCCATGGCATCTCCAGACCCTTTCACGTTTGTTGCATGTGCTCTGGTTGAACTTGCTCTCATCGGTGAAGAGCACAGGGCGCCAGTGGCGTAGTTGCCAATTCTGGTGGTCTTATGGCAAATGCTGATCGAGCTGTACGATGCCCACTACAGGACGTCGGGTCCTTAGGCCAACCTCATGGAGCCTGCTTCTGATTGTTTGGTCAGAAACAGTCACGCCAGTGGCCTGCTGGAGGTCATTTTGTAGTGCTCTGGTAGTGCTAATTCTGTTCCTCCTTGCAAAAAGGAGCATATACCGCCCTGTCCAGCTCTCCCAGAGTAACTGTTTCCTGGAATCTCCCCCATGCTCTTGAGACTGTGCTGGGAGACACAGCAAACCTTCTTGCAACGGTATGTATTGATGTGCCATCCTGGAAGAGTTGGAGTTTCATGTTTTGGGGTCTGTCTCATTGTTCCCCCTCTGATGTTGATTTCATTAACAACAAAGCAGCTGAAACTGATTAACAACCCCCTCTGCTACTTAACTGACTAGATCAATATCCCACAAGTTTGACTGATAGGTTACTATACTCTGAATAAAAAGTGTTCCTCTACTTTTAATTTATGCTAGCATGATTTTCAATATCATTTTTCCCACATGACTTCAGCAGCCCTCATGCTTGCCTTACATCCCAAAAGCGAAAGTTCTGTCTGTCTTTTCTTCAGCATATGTAAGGATCTTTCATTTCTACCCTCCACGTGTGCCTTATAATATTTAATTTCAATTTCCATGCTGATGCCCAACATTTACATGCAGAAAAGAAGTAAAGAACTATTGTGGTTCTTTGGTTGCCTTGATGGAACAGAAAGCACCGGTGTCACATGACTGACTAGCTGTGGATGCAAAGAGGCGTGTCAGCACACCTTTTAGGGGAATAGTCAAGCGTCCAAAGACATCAAGCACATTCACAGCAGCGAAACCTTTACTGAGAATAAACACTTCTTACTTTAGAACAAAGTGACCATCATTATAAGAACCATCATTATAAAAGTCAAAGGTTGCTAAGAGATGCCTTCAAACTTCCCTGTCCTCACCCAACCTCTTCCACTAAACTTGCACGGACTAATTGTAAGAAAGATGGAAAGAAGCATAGAGCTGGAAATGCAACATATAAAGTATGTGCTGAAAAGCACAGAAAACTCTTCAAATAGTAAAATCACCATAAATAACACCCACATATGATTTATTTATATTAGTGTCATTTTCCGTGCTGTCAGACTGCTTCTGTTATGTTGGTGACATTATTGGGCTGCATGAAATGAAACTACAATACATACAGTAAGTACAATATGTAGTATGAAGCCAACTACACAACGCAAACCATATACATTCAATAAATAATTACTGTAAATACACCAGGGGTGTCCAAATTAACCCAAAATATAGTTTCACAAGAAACCTAAAGAGCAACACCAGAAATGGAAAAAGTGAAAACAGTAAAAGGACAATATTGTAATTTAACAGGGAAAAAAGTCAAATCCTCTTAGTAGCCCAGAGTTGAAATATTTCTACAAAATGATCTATTTAAAAGAACTCGTAATGTTATGAGAAACAAACAAAATAACCATTAAAGTTGAAATTGTATGGGAAACCGTTGGTTGCGGAAAAGTTATAATGTCACGAGAATAAAATCAAAATAGTACGGGAATACGCATCATAATTACTAGACAAAAATTACACACAATGTTGAAATAGCAGAAGTAATTTTATAAGAATAAAGTCGAAAAACAAAGAAAGAAAAAAAAACTTGCATTCTAAGAATTAAAAAGTCATAATTACAAGAATTAACTGATAAATCATTTAGAAAATCATTTTAGGAGTTGTAAAGAAAAATATGTTTTTTTTAAGTCATAACTTTATGACAACATAAACAAAGCAAAATAAAGTTAAAAGAAAGTAGTTTTTATTAGGTTCAGAAAAAAGTTATTTATTGTTTATAGGATTAAAGTCAAAATATCATGGTAGTAAAATTTAAATATTAGGAGAAGAAGAATGCAGGGCTGGACTGAATGCTGATCTTAAGTCCTTTCTGTTTGCTGCTTTGTCCCTTCAGCCCCTTTCACACAAATCCAAGCTGGGCTTTTCCTTGCGTGCATGCTCTGTGGCTGCATGTAATGACAGGCGTGCAATGGCATGCATGCAATGCAATGACAGGCGTGCAATGACATGTGTGCAATGCAATAACATGCATGCAATGACATGCGTGACATGGCATGCATGCAATGCAATTACATGCATGCAATGACATGCGTGACATGGAATACACGCAATGCAATGACATGCATGCAATGTCCTGCAATGCCATACAGGTTTTGTAAACGTCACGCTGACAGCGTCACACTGCTGACGCTCTGAGGGCATGTGTAGATGAAATCAGATCAAGTTGCAGGTTCTGTGTGAAAAGCAGAGTGGAATAAAGGGGAGCATTCCACCAATCAGTGCCACTTGGGTCCCCAGGAAATAAAATGTATTAACACGTTCCAGTAGTTGAATGTGTGCTTTATCGGGTTTAGACTTGAAAAAGGACAGATGTGTCTTTTAGGAGAATTCCAACAAGCTAATGGCAGCGATTTGTTGCTACGGCAGTGATGTGAATATTTTGTTAAAGCGGCTTATGCTTGCTGGGCCACTTCCTGGTTAATGGAGGATGACATAAGACCAGGAAAGAGGAGTGAGAGTGGAATGTGTCCACGGAGGCTGTCGTAAGATGTAGGGAAGTGTGTATAACTTCAGTATGCCCAGCATGAAGTTCCTCTAAGGTAAACTTCTGGTGATTTGTGCCACCACACTCACGTGGGATTACAACTCCCAAAAAAGAATCTTATATATTTACAGTATATCTTCCCACTTTTACTTTCCGTCTTGTTCTTCCTCCCCGACTCGTCTCTCTACTATCCCAATTTTCTCGGCCGCTGACATCCCGTGTCTCGTCTGAGGACTCGACAGAGGGTGTTTCAGGGAGAACCAGGCGGGTTCTGAGATCCATCACACAGGTTGACAAGCTCTCCTGCTCAGACTCTCATCTGCTTCTTCTTCTTCTCTCTGACCTGCATGCCTACTTCACACAAGTCTGGCTGACATCTCGTCAATTCATTTACCATCTCATTTAACGCCGACGTTACACCACGCGAATACCTGATCCCTTTCACCAACAAAGTTCTGTTTATTTATCGCTTTCTCTGCAACTTCCTGTCAATATTTGTCAAGTTTTGAAGGGTAGGTATTCATCTAAGAATACTAATTCAGCCAACAACCCACACAACCACCACTGTCACGCCAAAAAATACACTCTAGTGTTCCAGGGGCGCTAATGAGCCAGGTTAGAGGGTAAAATCCTGAGAGCCATCGGTGGCCCACGGTTGATATTTTATTGGCCTGCAGTATATAGTGGAAGTATATAGTTGCACAGAGCTGAAATGTCAAAGAAAAAAAAGTCGTAATATTGTGAGAAACAAACAAAATACAGTTGTAGTTTTTGGAAAATTTCAATTATTCCCAGAAGGAAACAGCAAAATAAAAAAGCAAAGATGAAGGTTGGTATTACTAATATGCTTTAAGATGAGATGCATTTTTTTTCTTGAAATATATATTACTTCTTAGCATATTGGCATGTATTCACATCTTTAGCCTTCATATCATCAATAAGTGCAGTATACCTATACTATGTTTAATAAGTAGCACAGGTATACGCATGCTATGTTGAAAAGGTACAAATATATGCATGTTATGTTTAATAAGTACAAGTACACGCATGTGAAATAAGTACAAGTATACACGTTACATGTTAGGTACAAGTATAGACACGTTATGGTACAAGTATGGGTGTGTTATGTCAAGATATGTTCAGTAAGTCCATGTATAGACAAAGTAGAAGAAAAGAGTAATACGAATCGTTGTGCTTGTGCTAGCTCTCCTGTCTTGTAGATAAAACAACATGCATAGAGTATGAAATATGAAATATTAGGAGATTAAACACGTGCGTGTGAACATTCCAGCCAGGGAAGGCACGCAGGAAGCTGGTGACACGCGCAGCATCCATCTGCCGGAATTGATTATTCATTCTCTTGTTTTGTATTCATGAGATTGTCCGCCACATGTAATCCCGAGATTACCTGCAGTGGTCTGATGTCAAATCAGCCTTTTTGATTCTAATGAAGCAAAGCTGCAAATTCTACATGATACACACTTCATTTGCTAGCACATATGCTGTGTGTGGGTGGATGACGACATACACACACCTGCAGGGAAATGTTGGAAAACATCTAAGATAGATTTTCCTCGAGTCTTTGACGCGCACCCATGAGTATGTAAAAATTGAAACTTTGTCAAGCACCCATGAGTCAAGGAAACTTGTTTGAGCACTTCCAAAATGTACTCCACAATCACGTTTTTATTGTGTACCCATCAGTCAGTGACAATTGAGTTTTTGTCGAGTACCCGTGAGCAAATCAAGCGCTTCTTTTGCGGCCTATGGTAAATTCCCAGGAACCACGCCTTGAACAGTTAGCATCCAACTTTGACTACTTCTTACCATCAGTGGCATGTACATTTAAAAACATAATAGATGTACTGTTATCAATCAGGTTTTTCAGGAATGAATGAATGAATAATTGATGGCTGTTTGGTCGGTTATTTGTCAAAAAATATTGAAATACAAGTGATTTCGTATTGTGGTCCTCAGGGGGCAGCAATGACACATAACATTGAAGCATTCGCTTGCATGACATTACCTTAACACTGCATGAATTCCTAAACTCAGCCATAGCATGTCCCACATGATGTTGTAAGTGGTACGTTTTTGGCTCTTTAAGTTTAGATGTAATGCATTTGAGGCGAACTAATATGTTTACTAGACCATTTTTAGTCTGTGCAGCATTAAATCTGCTCAATATTTTATAAATAATGAATAATAGGAGGGTAAAGGATTGAGGAGCAAAGTGTGCAAAAGATCTTGGGGGGATGGAGCAGTGAGAAAGAAATGCTTGATTTTGTGCTTGTTTGTATATAACGCTTAGCCAGATGCTAACGATAATGAAGTGCAAACATTTGTCTACATGGCTGCAGGGTTTGTTTGTCTTGCATCCATATAAGCCTTCAGTTGCAAAGAGCAACACAGACACAGAAGTCCAGGAAGCCAAAAGAAAACACAAAAGCTCATAAGGATGTGCCGCTAGTAGGCGCTAACCCTTAAGCAAACAGAAAGGTGGGAGGAGCCAAGGATTGCATCAATAGCGACAACCAGGCACATGGCACAAGTTTCTAGAACCAACAGGTACGAGGCAAAACAGACTGTGGTCTCGAACTCCTAACCATTTGGATTGTTTGGAAATCCTTTTCAAATACTGACAACCCTCCAGGGTTGCAAATGCAAGCTGCTTTTTTCATGAGTTTTCCTTGCAACAAATAACAGAAATTCTAAATATTATTAAAGTCATACTTCAATTTTTACCAAAATGGAGGTTGAAGTCCAATTTGTACAACTTGTATGGGTGTTGATGCTGTAATGATGAATGCTAACCCTACAGAAAAGATGTAAATATTATGACATTTTAACACAAACGTGTACAAAAGAATAGAATGAGATTCCCCGGGCTAGCAAAGTTAGAGCAACAATATCCAGTAAAGATCTTTTTTTTCCAAACCAATAACGATAACTTTCTGATTCTAAAGACCAATATCATACCAACTTCTTTTTTTCCAGACATAAATGTCCTTTGTGCACACACGGAGGTAAGAAGAACGGTAAGAAGGTCAAAGCAGTGACCACAAACCATCTGCTAGTTTGCAGCAATGTCATCATCGTTGCTAACACTTAGCTGCTCTCTGAGCACCCGCTGTGCCAGGCGGCAGCATGACGGCTGCGAGGGAGTGGGATGGGGGCGCCGGTGTGTTTGTATAGAAATCAGCAGGGGTGCAATAAAAGCTGCCTTCAGGGATCCATGAATGTGCACAAATGTTGCCAGTCCTTGCTTTCAATCCCCCTGAGGAGTTGTTTGCGTATGCTAATTGGCGCTGCTGTCACTAGAAAGACAAGCATGGAGTGCTGCTTGTTCCAAAAACGCCTCGTCAATCACGGAACATACTGAAAGGAAAATTTAGAGCAACTAAGGAAGAACATGCTAGTTAACATCAGGAGATGATGCTTTGCGGAAATCTTTTTACCCCAGACAGTAATGATCAATAAATTATGATGCAATTTTTGAATTTTGTGCCGGCCCTCCCTGTCCTTTGTCTGCTGTGTGGGGCAGCAACTGTGTTTGTGCCAACAAAATCTACCCAGCAACTGGTGGCCACACAAACGTATGGCTGACCAGGACACCCATCCATTTTGGGGAGTCTAAGGTACACCCAATGGCAGGGTACATACAGACAAAGAACCATTGTTGGGTTACCGCATGCACCCACACAACCTAAGAACCAACATGCAAACTCCACACAGAGATGTTCCAATGGAAGTACGAAGCCACAGTCTTCTGAGTGTGAGGCCAACATGCTAACCACCAGGGCACCATGCAGACTGGACAGTACAAATTGTCCCAAAAGTTCTGTCCCTTTGTGTTCCTGAGCTTGGAATTGTAGGTGAATTATGCTAATGCTTATTTTTTTCTCTGTGCGTTTTAGTATCTGCAAATCAAGTTGAAAGGAGACGCCTGAGCCTCCAGTGAGCAAAGACTTGCAGCTTTATGCATGAGTTCCAGTGCTGTTGAGGATAAAAGTCCCGAGGGAGCGGAACTTGAGGCCGGTGGTGCCGACACGCCTGACTGGTCACGGGGAAAAGTTCTGGCAACTTCCTGTGTGAACTATACACCCAAAGCGGATGTTTATTGTTGGATTCCTCATTTAAATACCTGCAACACCTTTCATGCTTTCGAGGCGGACAGAAAGCTCAGGGAAAAGCACGTGATGGTCTGCTGGGAGTTTACCTGAAAGACTCTCAGACCTTGAAAAGTCAATTCTGAACACTTTGGACTCATCAAAAAGTGCTTTTTAAAATTTTGCACGTGTCTTTTTTTTCTGTGCCTTCTAGAGATATAAAAAAGAGGCAGCTAATTAACACACATAACACACCTATTCTACCCCAAAAGGTGGCTATTAAACATCCAAAAAGCTCCAGCAAGGTTTTCTATCCATGTTGTGAGCATGTATGGCAGGCACAGTCATGATAACATGAAATCCTTACACTATTTTGCTCATTTCTTCCTTTTGGGGTGCATTGATCTCACATAGCAACATGGAAAGGACTGCTACACCTAGCGTTAACTTCTCTAAGGTAATTAGCGTTACGCTTCGCTAGCGGCCTGAGGCGTTGAGAGCGAGTGTGGTGAAGCTAGTCGCTAGCTGGATGGTAGCTACCGGTGTGGTGTGGTGAGGTGTCACTACACCAGTAATGTAGTTCTTGGGTGTAACAATGTTGATAACAACAACACCGTGGCTGTAGCTTGGTTAATATGCAGGTCACATGTTTTTTTCCCATGGCTTTATAGGTGGAATAGGTGTGCTCCAATACATGCATTCTTCACTACCTGTTTTGATGTGTTTTTATATCTTTAGAAGGCACGTAAAAGAGAAAGACATGTGTGTTCATGTCTAACATTATGATTATGCAGGATGGGAAAAGTTTTTCCTTGAAATCACATTTGATGATCTTAAGAATATGCTGAGGAAATTTATGGATGGACAAAGTATAATCTTATCTAGTCTAATGGACACAAATAGTATCTTAAATGTCAGATCCAGAAGGTGGTCCTGAAGGAAGGTACAAGTCAATTCTTTTCTCTGGCAAGACTTCCTGCTCGATTTTGTGTCTGTGGAAAAAAGCCTCTTCTGTGTCCCTCTCCGTCACATCTTCTCACAGACCCGCAGTCCCCCTAGACCTGCTTGAACCACACCTTGATCATGTGATGATGAGCTTGAGAGCAGGACTTCAGACACGATGTCCCGCAGCAAACTCCTCCAAGCATGCCATTATGTGTAGAGTAGTCCAAGCTTGGAAGGATGGATGGATGTTGACTTTGACACGTGATGGTGTGACTAAATCTGTCCACGCGGTCTTTCATATGCTTTTGTTTCCATGGAATAATAGGAACGCTGTGTGGGGTCAATCTAATTACAGAAAAACCTTGGTGTAATGCGGGATATTAAGAATTATTGATCGTGCGGTGGTACAAGAGAAGCAATCTGGCGACCGTTGCCACAGGGGGTTCTCTTTTATTATGATAATCAGCGTGACATTTTCATCTTGCTAATACATCAATGCATGAAATATTGGAAATGATGAACAAGCTCTCGGTTGTTACGCTTTATGGTGTTTATATCCCATATTCAGCTGGCTCTGCAACCCTGTGGAGTTCTTACAGCTATTTAGCTGATTATTATCTAAGTACAAGCTCAGGATGTTCAGTGTATGGCTAGCTTAATATTTATATTCTAGAACGAGGCTCTTCTGTCTTCTTGTTGTGGCTTCTTTGCAGAGCTTGGAGATCTTTGTAACGCCGTAGTGAAAGAAATAAATACGTATGTGAAATATCCCACAGTCCTACCTATATAGTACTGGTATATTTCCTGTATATCACCTATGTATTACCAGTATATTACGTGTACATTACCTGTATATTACTTGTATATTACCTGTATGTTACTGGTACATCATCTGTACATTACTGGTAGATTACCTGTATAGTACTGGTATATTTTCTGTATATCACCTGTGTATTACCGGTATATTACGTGTACATTACCTGTATATTACTTGTACATTACCTGTATGTAACTGGTACATCATCTGTACATTACTGTTCGATTACCTGTATATTACCAGTATATTATTGGTATATTACTAGTAGATTACCTGTACATTATCTGTATGTTACCAATATATTATTGGTATATTACTGGTATTTTACCTGTATGTTATGGATTTATTACTGGTATACTGTATTGCTGGTACATGTGGCCAGAAATGAGTCCAGCCCTGCACACGCCTGCCTCAAACCACGACCACTTAAGTCGGAGGAGTCAAAGTCAAGGCACGGGGGCCAGATTTGGCCCACTACATTGTTTTCTGTGGCTCCCTATAGCCTGAAAATAACGTGTTCTGTCAGTGTTGACAGGAAATGACAGTTTCTGTGGCTGTTGGTCGTTGGCAGTCAGAGGTGTCACTCCACTACGCTTCAGCTATATTGGCACGTATGTGAAATGAAAGACTGACTGAAGGTGAGCAGTGTCTTGTTGAACCCACCTGTAGCCATGCTGAGTGTCCACACACACGCCGCCATTGAAGCAAGGGTTTCTGGGATAGGCCGAGCAGGGCTGATGGGACAGTTCCCGTCCCGGGCAAGAGCAGACAGCGGCGGCCTCCACCGTGACCGACACCAAACTCATCGAGCCGCAGTCCACAACCGCAGGCGTGTCCTGCACATTCACGGCGCTAATGCAGCCTCCCGCCCGACCGCACTCGGACCTGGGGCACTCGTCCACTCGGACCTGGTAGACCCGGACCTGCAGGAAGGACTGGAGCTGCGAGGGAGATGGACAAGCGTTACTATGGCATTTGTTTCATACGGCGTGTTAAACGTTCCCTCTACACGTCATAAAGCTTTTACGTTGGTGACAGGTTGACCCCGGAACAGATTATTTCTACTCGGCTGATTTCCTCGGGGAAAAGTAGCAGCAACGTTAAAAAAAGGGCTATGTTTGACCTGACTGGTAAAAAAGGAGACCTGAAGGGTTTACTTTCTCTGCAATACTCTCATCCTAGCCTATAAAATATCCACACACACACATACACGCACACGCAGACACACTTCCTACTGTGTCTAATCAATAAAGCTCCTCAACTCCGATGTAGAACGCAGCGTGGTGGTGAAGTAGGAAGACAACGCAGCTACTGCACATCACGCACGCTAAAACCCAAGTGTTTAATCACAGACTCGCATAAATTAACACATTTCACGTCTCACACACACGCACACACACAATGCTGGTGCTATTTTGCACCAGCCGATCACAAAGTGAACTAAATGCTGACGGCGGCAAACACAACCTGGCTCACTGGATCGGAACTGTGTGCGTGTGTACACATACAGTTGCACACATGAGGAGAAACACACACTCCACACCAATGATGATGAAGCGAAAGAGGTTCCCACTTCACGCTTAATGTTCTGCACTGATTGGACCCGAGTGTGACGAATCACACACTTCTTTTCTCACACAAACACCGACACGTTTGTGCATGTGTGTGAGACTCCTCTCCCGATTGTACTGTCTCTGTAGCGTAACCCGTGTCAAAGGACTTACTGAAAGAGCATTTTTTTTTAGGGGGGGTGATCTTTCACATCTTTCAGCACATGTGAACAATGTGTGGGTGTGTGTTTGTGTGTGGGGTGGGGGGTGTTGGCATCATGCTGTTGCAGAGATGTTAGGTAACAGCAGGTGGTGGTGATGTTTACCTCCAAATAAACGTGAAATTGTGCGTTGCGCCGCCAGCCTTTTAAATGAGCTTTTTAATTACGCTCGTGATGCTTTCATTTTTGCTTGCTGTCGCTAACGAGGCGTTCTCAAAGCACCAACACCCCTTGCCGTTGTTTGGGATTTTTTGTGTGCTTTTAGCGGGTGCTGAAAATAACTGAAAAAGGGCATCTTCACTCCCAAGCGTTTGGTGGAGAAGCCGTGATTTTGAGGTTAGCGTGACATAGAAAAGTCTGGAGTTTGTTTGCATAGAAGATGTAGACAGCCGGCAGCTAAGCCAATGCAGGAGGTTCTGTTAATGCCGTTAACGAGACTCGCTGGAGAACATCATCACTTCACTTTTTACACCTCATTACGTCTCCCAAGTGGCAGTGCGCCAAGGAAAAGGAAAGCCATCAACATGGAAGTGAAAATGAACAAGATAAAAAGCTCTTTTTGTTCATTACTAGTGCTAGTGAATGCTAGAAGGGTCATGGATTCTGTGTGCTGCTACATGGAGATGTGGGAGGAGAGACTATCCATGCATCGATGTTTTATGCCACTTATCGTAATTAGGATGGTAGGAGTATGCTGGAGTCTATCCCAGCTGACTTTCAGGCGAAAGTAAAGTCCAAAAGTAAACAAATGAACCATGTAAAAGCGAAAGACAAGATGAATAGAGGTAGAAGAAGTCATGTGACACCATGACAATGGAAATCAAAATGTTTGACATGACACAGATTTGTTTTCAAATATTGATAAATGTTGATTGTGAAGAAAGTAAACACGTGTTCTTTATAAGGAAAAATTACATTTACAAAGTTTCCGTGATGTTGTAGAGGCCTGTTGACTTATTTGCAAGGTAACCATGACAACCACATAGCAAATTTTCTCTTTTTCACTTTTATTTTGACAGGGCCGACGTCTGCACCCATCCTGGCTGATGGTGTGAGTGAAAAAAGGGCGATGGAGGAAGACCTGGACTATATTGCCAAGTCAAATGAAACACAACATGAAGCTCGGACGCCATGTCCCTCTTCTCTGATGTCAATAAAAGCAGAGAGACAGACTGTGTGGTCTTATCTCTAAACCAGGGGCCTGCAACCCACTGCTACAGAGCTGGATGTGGCCCTCTTATCCTTCTGCTGTGGCTCCAGCTGATTTACATGTCTGTGTAGTCACTACGCCGTCCCATCTGACTCCGTCATGAGCCTTTCTAAGTTCTGCATTGGAGTTGAGCGTGTGCTGTGCAATTCTCCACCAAAGTGCTAGGGGTAGTGTTTTCTGGTGTGTCAACGGGGCAAAATGGCTCTTTTGCTGCTAAAGGTTGCCCACCCCTGCTCTAAACTATATGTTAGCTGAAAAGGAATTTTTTTCTTCGTGACAGCATGAGAAACAAACACAAAAGTCAGTATTTGAGCTTGGCAGCAGCTGGTAGGAGTGCACGCGGTAAAGGCTGAATTAAAGCCTGGAGTTGCTAAGTCTGTGAGCCATGCAGCATCATGTTCACCACAAATAAGAAATATTTCCATAGACCTGAAATGGGACCCGGCTAATTCCTGCAACACACCTTTTGCTTGTGCGCCGCCAGATAGCCGTGCATCTTCTCGGGCTGGAGGAAGGAGGTGCCGCCGTACACAGCAAAGCGCACGTCCAGCATGCGCTCCCTCACGTCTGTCAGGCTGAAGATGTTGACGTCGGCGGTCGGAACAGACAGCATCTCAGACAGGAAGTCAATCAGCAGCTCGTAGCGACTCCGCTGCCTTCCCCTCTGCTCCATGAACTCCTTGGTCGTCATGTCTGACACACACACACACACACACACACACACACACACACGCTAAAAATTTGAAAGTACACACAAGGAGGCACTATCTTCATGCTCAAGCACGAGTGATTCTTGCAAATAAAAACATTTTATTTCCCTTAAACTAAAGCTGTATTGATGAATTATTGAAAAAGACTAGCTGTTGTACAGAGAGTTTGTGTGTGTGTGTGTGTGTGTGCGTGTGTGTGCGTGTGTGTGTGTGTGTGTGTGAGGAGAATATGAATATCTAACAGCGGCAGTTAAAGGTAATTATGCTCTGGACAATTTGCAGCTCAACACAAGTGCGGCGGGCAGCTTGCGGAGAAAGCAAAGAGACGGCTTCATGTTTTATTCAGCGCCTCGGTGCCACCTGAACCGCACACGCCATGCCGGATGTGGGTTGGCAAAAAACATCCACTGGAAGCATAGCTTCTTTCTTTGTTCATTGAAAGTGTTGAGCATAAAAAAATAATCAACAAAAACTGTCACATTTCCTGTACAGCAAAAAGATGGGCAAACTGAGAGTAGCCTGGGTACAGCTTGTGTCTTGCCTACAGTCAAGTGTGATGGTGGTAGCGTGCACTAGTACTGCTGGCATTGGGGAGCTGCGTTTAATGGAGGGAGAGGTGAATTCCAACATGTACTGGTAATTTGCAAAGCAATTTCCCGACCTGATAAGGAGCTGTTGCTGAAGAAGGTGAAGGTGACGGAGTGGACAAGTATGGTTTCTCCACACCTGAACCCAGGTGAGCCTTTGTGGGGCTTCCTCGAGCGGAAAGAAGGAAGGTAGAAAAGTGCAAGTGGGTAGCATCCACCAGCGATTTTCAGTCAGTATACAAATTGTACACCACAGGTGTGAAACTCTAGGGCCGGGGACCAGACTGAAGCTGCCATATGTGTGGCCTATTAATAATATTATTAATATTTTTTACTTTTTTAATATAGTTGATTTGTATTATTTTATTTATTAATTGTAATATTATCATAACAAATATTTCAGCCCATTTTATCATTGTGGCCCACAAAAACCAGAAATGACACACATCAAAATTAATATTATTTTGTAGTGTGTTATTATGATTTACACATTATCATTATTGCTATTTTTATTATTGATATGTTCATCATTATTTATTTTTTTAGTTTATTATCACCATGCACTTTTATGTGGGTTGTGAAAGCCTGGAGATAATGCACATAAAATGTGTATTTTTTTTAGTATGTTACCTATCAAAGAAATTATCAAAATTCTGCATATTTTATAATTTTTATTTTTAATTATTTATTATTATTTTATTTATTGTTTCTACATTTTTGACAATACATCTTAGATTTTGAACTTAAATAGTAAACAAGTATGGCTGGCATAATAATGCTCAAATAGTAAACAGTAAACACATTTCAAAAATAAAATATTAAAAAACATAAAAAATACAGTGTTTCTTGGTAAATGTATTTGTTGTTATACAATATTTGTACAGTATATTCAAAGAGACAACTTAAGTTCTTCCAGGGTAAGTCTGTTGGTAAAAGAATGCAAAGTGAAAATAATCAATAATAATATGGTATTGGTAATGGTAGCCTGTTTAGGTTAAATCCTTGTGGTCCCAGTATTGACCCTTGTGGTACGCCACATAATATCTCTAAACCTGTATTCTCCTAACTTCACATATTGTTTCCTGTTTGCTAGGTAGCCTTTAACCTACTTCAGAACTAACCCTCTGATTCCATACCTTTCCAATTTAGTACTTAGGATGTTGTGATTGATTGTATCAAAAGCTTTCGTTAAACCATGAATACTGAGGCTGCACACTTTCTATGGTCTATACCATTCGTAATTTCCTCTGTGATTTCAATCAGTGCCATAGAAGTGGAAATATTAGCTCTGTATCTGTATTGGCTGTCCGCAAGTATGGTTTTCTTATTGAGGAATTTGTCCAACCTATGGTTGAATAATTTTTGGAAAATTGTGCTAATAACGAAACTGGTCGGTAGTTTGTGAACTGATGTGTATTTCCATTTTTGAAGATTGGAACTACTTTATCTGTTTTCATTTTTTCTGGGAATTTACCTGTCTGGAATGATAGATTGTTGATGTACGTTAGCGGTTCCATCAATCTCAATCTCATTGATAACCATTTTGAGCGTTTCCATTTCAAATCCATTACAATCCGTTGATGTTTTTGCTTTACATTTATGTACAATGTCAATGATTTCCTCTTTGGTCACATAAGCGAGAAACATGGAGTTAGGGTTTCTGTCTATAGTCTCTTTCCCCTCCTCCACTTAGTCAATCTTATTATTTGTTAATATGGTGGTGGCCCTCAGAGGGTAACCACAAGTACACTGACTACTCTAAGGTAGTGCAGAGAATATCCAAGTGAACTTTGTATGGGAAAGGGAATAAGACACGGGAGGGCTGCACTCCATGTGAACTTGTGCATTCAGTGCCCCCGCCCACGCTCGTCCATGGAGGAGGTGCAGCTATACTGCACGGAGATACTCAGACGGCAGTCTGAGGCAAACGTCGGCTCCCATCCGTCCATCCGCACGAAGGAAGGCAGACGGGGAGGCGGTTGAGAGGAAAGTGGGCTGCGGGGGAGAGCTTAGTAACTCCTAACGCACTCTGACAGCCTATGCACCTGGTTCTGATCCAAACTCGCTGCTGCTCTCCTTCCCAAAGGCTTTGTGTCTCCGTCTGAATACATTATGTGCAACACACACGCACACATACACGCGGGTCTTTTCAACAGCGTCCTTTACAGCCTCCTGTGTCGCTGAGGACTTTGAAGAGGTTTTTGAAGGCTGGCGAGGTCTTAGTAGCGAAAGGTAGAAAAGGTAAAAGACGACAATGACTGATTGAAGAGTCCAATCAAGACCTGACAAGAAGGCAACGACTCGTCTGCACTCTTCAAGGTTGCACACACAGGAATCCTGGGTTGTCCAAAGTGCAGGGCGGAGCCCATTTTGTCGCCCGCACCACATTCTAAAAATATCCTTTAACAAAAAAATGAAAAAAACCCCAGCAAATATGGAAAAATCAGCAGTCATTTTACAAGAATAATGTTCAGATATGAAAAAGAAAAAAGATAAAAGAAGAAGAAAAGGCGTAGTTTTATGAAAATAAGAAAATTATTTTAGTAGCATAAAGTTGATACAAATGTACAAATGTTATAGAAAAAAGTCATTACGAGAAACAAACAAATATTGAAGCGAAAAAGTCTTATTCTAAAATAAACAGTTAATGCCAATAAACTGGCAATATTGTGGGAAAAATGCCATTTTAGTAGTTAAAATATTAAACGAAAAAAAGTTGTGTGCTCAAGATGCCTCAACAAAACCTCAAAAAGTTCCCCAAACAAAGTTAAACGATATATCAAGGGTGACTTTGTTAAATCAGCTTCTTGGTTTTGTACTCACCACGCGGTCAGAACGTAAAAGACTGAAAAACATAACCGTCCCGCTGGAGTACTTCACACAAGATGAGGTCATGACTATGCGGCATTCCCAAAAGACCATGACTGCTGAAAGCAACGCAGTCGCCCCGACAGAGCAAGTCAGCGCCTCTGGCTGGATGAATAATGCTCAGCTTGTAAATGGAAAAGTTAAAGGTTGGGACTTTCATTCATTAGCGACTTACCCCCCCCCAATGGGTCCTGTGAGTCCAGTTCTGGTGGGATTTTGGTGACGATGGGGTTAGATGATGGGGCTACATAAGTAAAAGAGTTTGGTTTGTCAAAACAACATACGTGAACAAGAAGGCAGCGATGCTCACGTCACGGCCACGTCGCTGCCATCTTCCTACTACATTGTACTAGTCTTTTCATTGTTCAACATTGCGTGCCGCTGATTATTACACCAGATACACCCTACCGGTCTTTTCATTGTTCAACATTGCGTGCCGCCGATTATTACACCAGATGCACCCTACCGGTCTTCTCATTGATCAACATTGCGTGACGCCAATTATTACACTAGCAACACCCTATTAGTCTTTTCACTGATCAACATTGCATGAGGCCGATTATTACACCAGCTACACCCTACCGGTCTTTTCATTTATAAACATTGCGTGACGCCAATTATATCACCAGCTACACCCTATTAGTCTTTTCATTGATCAACATTGCGTGAGGCTGATTATTGCACCAGCTACACCCTATTAGTCTTATCACTGATCAACATTGCATGAGGCCGATTATTACACCAGCTACACCCTACCAGTCTTTTCATTGATCGACACTTAATATTGCACAACTTTGACATATGAACACTTACCCATTTAAAATAATACTACTTTGGAGCAACAACTGTTATTCCATCTTTGAAAAGTGTCGTTTTATTTAAATAAGATTGCTAAAGCAGTTCAGTGGGATCTCCTTTTAGCAGCACAGACTTGAAATATAAAAAAAAAAGCAGTATCTTTTCAAAGTTGCAATATTATGACAAACAATCAAAAGCAAATAAAGTTGTCGCTTTTGAAAAATGAAGTTGGAGAAAAAGTTACGATATTATGGGAATAAGATAAGATGTATTAAAAAAATATTTAAAAAGACAGCTCAAAATGGGGGGGAAGAAGAAGAAGGTAGAGGAAGTATTATTATTACTATATTGGGTAAGAACATATTAATAATAAATAATAATTAATAATAAAATAATAATAAGAGAGTTGTGTTTTCATTGGCCGGGAGGAGCTACAACTGTTTGAGCGTCGAGGACAGAAAGAGGTCAAGCACTCGTCGAGCCCACAAGATATTTTCCCAATTTCTCGTATTGATCAGCATGAGGGGCTCGCCGGGAGGGATAGAAACATTTGGATAATATCTCACTTGACCATGTTGTAATTTAAAGGTCAGAGTGTGGACCGGAGCTCTTCATCAAGTTAGCGTGTCTTCCTGCGTTTGGCGCGCGGCGGCGGTGCTTTGTGGACTTTCAAGGACTTTCTGTTTACCGCCTTTCTCCCTTTGCAGCAACGCCCGACAAAGAGCCAGCGAGCGAGAGGTGGCGGCGTTTTGCATTAATGTCGTGGAGGCCATTCCACTTGTATGTGTGGTTGTTCCTTTCTGCCTTTCTTCTCCTCGTCCTCAACACACACGCACACACACGCACACGCGCACGCGCACGCACACACACACACACTTGTTGATGGAGGCTAAAGGTTCTTTGTTTTGGTCCACATTTGGCAGACACAATATGACCTTTGAATGCCATTCATTTACATGATTATTATTTGTTCTCTTTTGAAAATGAGGCACACCGCATACTGTGCCTTCATACTTACAGTATGTTATTTTCCAAAACTGTACATTAAAGTTGGTCATTTCAATAACATACAAGTTGAAAAATGGCATGAAGATTTTTCTTTTTGGAAAGAAAAAAGTCATGAAACTGTGCATACAGTAGAATCAAACTAAACTGAATTTTTACACTCTCTTTTTCTTTTTGAATATCACATTTTACCTTGGATTTAAAGACAAAATCAACATTTTGGAGTATTTGTGCTATCTGCTCATTCTTGACAAATCAAAAAAGTGAACCAAATGTTAGTATATGTTTGTGATAGTGGCCCCCCAACAACTATAATCATTTATGATCAATATCATATCATCTATATACACTGCCTGACCCTTAAAAAAGTCGCCACCTGCATTTAGCTAAGCAACTACTGTAGGTAGGAGGTTGCTGCTGTTGGTCAGGTCTAGATTCAGCAACACTGTGTGCTCAAAGAATGAGGTCCGCTGACTACCTCAATATACGGAGCATGTTAATACATCATTTCCTTCCCTGATGGCACGGGCATATTCCAAGATGACAATGCCAGGTGCATGAGACATCAATGTCACACATGGAGTCCAGACATTAACCCCACTGAGAATCTTTGGTATGTGCTGGAGAAGGTTTTGCACAGCGGTCATCAATGCAAGATCTTGGTGAAAAATGAATGCAACACTGGATGGAAATAAATCTTGTGACGTTGCAGAAGCTTATGGAAACAATGCCACAGCGAATGTGTGCGGCAATCAAAGATAAAGCCGCTCCAACCAAATATTAGAGTGTATGAGGGGTTTTTTTTAGCGCCGACCTTTTATTTTTGGCCTTTTTCCCCTGTGGATCCATTTCATGTTTCGCAAAGTTCTGCTCTCCATCACCTCGGGGTCTGCGTCTCCCCAGCAAAGACAATTCTCTTTTATGTGCTTCTTCTCTTCCTTGCATCCTTTCCTCGTCCTTCTATTTCAATATCTGCTAAATCGTAAAACGCCCTCGGCCGTGTCGCATTTGTCCCAGAAGAATGTACAGTATATGTGTATGCATACTGTATGCATATGTACCGTATATCTATGTGTATGTATATGTGTCGTACATCAGCTGCTGATGGATCACATCCTGCACCCCCGTGCACAATGTGTGTGTGTGGGCACTAATTAAAAATGTGTGTAGCAGCAACAACTCAGATGGATGCAATGCAAAGCTGCACATGGATGCAGTACTGCAGTACATTCACACTTAAAGGTGATTTGTCCACATGCAGGGTTTTACGGTGGTATTTGTACACATACAGGTATGGTGTTTACTGTTTTTAAGGTTAGTCAGGTTAGGTCAGTGGTTTTCAAACCGGGGGGCACGCGCCCCCCCGGTATTATGACAGGGGGGGCGCAAGGCTACCATGGATACTTTTAATTATTACCGTATTTTTTGGACTATTTTCGGGTATTTATGAAAATTGGCAACTTAATATGTAAGTTAAGGCAGTTGATGGATGTTTTTGATGATTTAAATATTGAGGGTAAGGCAGAGGATGTGTACTACTTGACAAGTACCTTGCTGTGGAAGGAGCAGACTTAGCAATGCTATCATGACATGACATGAAGCCGACGACGGCACTGAGGTTCTTTCCTCACCTGCCAGGCGTAGCGAGGCGGACTGGTGGACGGCCTCGTCCAGCAGCTCCCTGACATGCACGGTGATGCTGGACACGGCATCCTGCCAGACTCCATCAGACACCCGCACCTGGAACTGGTAGGTACCGGACGGAGTGTTCTCCTTGATGATGAGGAACCCGGTGCGCTTGTTGAGGATGAAGTACCTATGAGAGAGAGAAGCTATCTCCATGACATCTCCAGCATCTCTTTATATTTTGCTTCTTCACATATGCAGGAAAAACTCGGAAGTGTCTTCATGTTTAACGTGGGGTGGACATTTACAAAGATCTTCACTGAGTCTGTGATATTTTTTTTTTCTTTTAGGTGGTGGTTTGGGTCTGCCTGACCTCACCTACCACTTTGTAAAAAAAACCAAAAAAACAGGCTTCACTACATGTCTTAAAATGGATCTCATTTCAGAAATGGTCAGTCATCTGCAGTCGTGGAAGATGTAAGTTTGATCATATTCTTTAGTAAGCAGGCTAACTTAGGATGATGTTACAATGCAATGTTAGCATTGTAACGTAGCTATGCTAGTGCTAACGTTTGTAATGTACAGTATATGTCAAGGTAATGCTAGCATGTAGCTCACGTGGCTATGCTTGTGCTAACATTTGTGACGTATATGTCAAGGTAATGCTAGCATGTAGCTAACGTCACTCGGTGCTTTGATGTGATTGTGTTGAATAAGATGAAGACCCGTCTGCCTGGGTAGCAACGTCCATGTTTCATCTCCTGGCGACCTAAACGTAGTTTGATAGCGACAGTGCTGGCATGCGCCCAAATGTATCGTGCTCGTAAGTCATCGCACGCTGGTCTTTTATGGGGGGCCTTCCTCCCGGCCGCTGCTTGTTTTTCCAAGATTTAAACGCTCGCTGTCATTTTCAAAGTCTTCTTCTGACCCGCTGGCGTTGATAAAAGTGTCGCTGAGAGGAGACAAGTTAACAAGCTAATCATGTGACATCAACGCCGCCTTCTTGGATCTTCATCTTGATGGACTTTTGGAAGTCTTTTCTTGCCTGGTTATCTTGACACTATATTTTGAAGTGAGGCTGCAAAATAAGTTTTATTTTTGCATGCATGCAGCTTGAAAAACGTCCAGCCCCTCCAATACGCTTTGATTAGGATTGATTAGCGAAAGACGTGAAAAATGAGAGAGCGATGACACGCTCATCAGCACCTTTCACTCCATCAAGTCCAATCAGGATGTTTGCGTCCCCTGATGGACGTTACGTGGTCACGCCTTGACCTTGGACGCTGTCAGCAATAATGACGTACTGATCCCCCCTCACCCCCACCCCTCAGCAGCGCTGTTTAAATGTATTAGCAGAGCGTCTGTCTGGTAATTGGATGAGTCCTGTTTTGACCCCCAGCCCCCCCACCAGAGACTTTTCCAGGACCAGCCAGAAAAGACAATCAAGCCCTAATTGCTTCAATGAAAACGCTGCATAATAAAAGTCATTCTGGGAGGAGGGGAGGCAGTAAGGGCACATCTGTTCTGCACAGTTTTCACACCGTAGAACTTACAAGGTGGAACGCCAGTCCTTCTCGGAACAGAAATGATCTGTTCCAGGGTCAAACTGTGGCTTTGTGAACTGTAAAGGTGTCCTCGTATAGAAAAGAGATGTTTTGATGATGCTGGGACGTGACTATTTCTCATAAACACCAGAAGTCAGCAAACTCTATCATCACTCTCATTTGTTTACTTTGCTTTGCAAGGAGAAACCTCCTTCTTCAAAGACATGATACCACCTCTGACACGCCCCCTAGCTAAATGAGCCCCGCCCCTATTGTACAATTAAGTCATTGTGATCTCCATCATGTAACATCAGGGAGTGTGTATTGTAACAACAAACCTCCACTGCTTATAACGTAAACATTACAAACAACAAAGCATAACTCTCAGTAAGGAATTCCAGACTTCCCGGTCCTCAGCCACTTCTTCCACCTTCACCCGGAGGACCCCAAGGCGTTCCCTGGCCAGCCATGGGTTTTCCATGGGGTCTTCTCCCGGCTGGGCATGCCCGGAACATCTCATCAGGGAGGCGTCTGGGAGGCATCTGGACTAAATGCCTAAGCCACCTCAACTGGCTCCTCTCCATGTGAAGGAACAGCAGCTCTACTCTAAGTTCCTCCCGGATGGCCGAGCTCCTCACCCTATCTCTTAGGGCAGTGGTTCCCAAACTTTTTTTTTGCAGCGCCCCCCTTTTGGAGATAAAATTCTTTTGAATGAATAGTGTTTGTGGTAGCCCTGCCCCCCCGTCATAACGCCGGGGGGAGCGCCCCCCAGTTTGTAAACCACTGTCTTAGGGTGAGTCCAGCCACCCTATGGAGGAAACTCATTTTTGGGTTATGACCCAAAGCTCATGACCATAGGTGAGGGTGGGAACATAGATCCAGTTTGCCTTCTGCTCTCTCTTCACCACAATGGTCTGGTACAACGACTGCATTACTGCAGATGCTGCGATGATCTGTCTGTGGACCTCACGCCCCAAACTTCCTTCACTCGTGAACAAGACCCTGAGATACTTGAATTCCTCCACCTGGGGCAAAACCTCACTCCCAACCCGGCCCCAAATTTGTATGCTCTCGGCTGCTTGGCTGCGCCTAAAAATTCTGTCCATGAAATGTTTGGATAGAATGGGTGACAAAGGCCAGCCTTGGCAGAGGCCAACATTCACCAGGAACCGGCTGGGAACCAGCTGAACTTACTGCTGGAAATGCTAACTAGGCTCCTGCTCTGGCCGTACAAGGACCAAATGGCACGTAGCAGCACACCACCAATCTCGAACTCCCTGAGCACCCCCGCCCACACACACACACACACACAGGACACTGCATTATTATATTATTGGTCTGACATGTAACATTCAAACTTTTTTTTCATGCACATTAAATGTTGAGGCACCACATGCCAGTAACCATCCAGCTATGAGTCCAATTGTCCCCCAGGCTGTACTTTGGACCCCCTGATAAGCATTCTGGTGCCTTCTTGTCCTTTGAGGTCCAATAGGGTTGTGTCTTATGGACTTTAAGTGAGTTAGCCAGGGACTTGCATTGTTGAAATGCAAAAACATGAACCATTTCTGCAGCTTCGACTCTCATCCAAAAAACAAGGAAGAAGATGAATGACGCCAAAAGATGCGGCAATAAAAAGCGCAATAAAGCAAGGATTGAGATAGTAAATAAACGCAGAAGGCAAGCAGCTAAAAATGGGGAAAAACGTGCCACTTTTATCAAATGAACGCTAACTTACCGTACTTTAACATGGAGACATGAAGACATGCAAACCTTGTATTTTGCACAAAGTATCTGCTAAAAGTTGCATAATAAATAAAGTTAGCCACAAAGATGAAGTGTAATATATACATAAATATATAGCAAATGTCAAACAAAAGAAATACTAATAATGATTATTTCCAAGGCCACATCCAGCATCGTGAGTTGTATGAGCTACAGGAGGTGAGAAATGAAAGAGGCACTAAATTCTTATAATAAATGCATTTAGCCACAAAGATAAAGTGCAATATTGTGTAATCTGATCTAATATAACAAATAATAATAATAATAATTAGTATTATTTATTATTTACAAAATGGGAGAAATGAAAGTAGATGAGTGCTGGGGTTGTGCATTCCAATCCAGCCTCTAATGAGAATGAAAGATTGCACGTCGAAGTGAGAAGGTGCAGAAAGCGATGAAAGTCGGTGTGCCGTGATGAGAGTGAAGAGGCACCCGCTGATCAATACCTGCAGCCAGAGCAATGATGACTGATCACATTGCTGACAAGGAAATCAGGACAGCTATGGACCAATCACAGTCCATGCATAAAAGTGGCGGCACAGGAACGTCTGGCAGATGTTGTGTGCAGTACTTCACACAACTCATCCACATCTTTTGGACTTCCTGGGGAGAGTCGGTTCAGCTCTGGAATACCCAAAGTCCAATCCACCCACATCTGTCAATGCGCTCGAGTCTGAGTCATCAATACATTTGGACGACCACACATAGATTTGGCGCCGCCTCCACCATAAATACGTTCAGGATTGGACTTATTACCGTGAATGCAGTAAGTCATATACTGTAAGTAAGTGGAAGAAGAAGACGTGGAGAGATGCCTGTTGCCAACTCATAGCTTAGCATATATCCTTTCTTATTATCGTACAATCTTAAATATATTTCATTACTTTTACTTTTTCAACATTAATACGCACAACAATATACCCCGAGTGTAATTTTGGTGAAAGCATTTTTCAAATATGTCTACAGCATATTGAGTCACATTTTACCTCCCCCAAAAAAGTATTGTATATTCCATATTTTCCCGTCATTTCTGAGCGACGCATGAAGGACTTGCCAGCCAGCATCTGAGAATGATTGCTTTGGAGAACAAATGACTCCCGAAAAGTAATATGAAAAAAAAGCGTGTATTGTAGTGATCTTCAAAAAAGAAGACGAAAAGACAAAAATGTGTTTGTGTTTCCAGGCAGATTTGCTTTTATAGTTCTTTCTACATCCCGTCAGGACGGGAAATATTTTCCGCAGGGTTTTTTTTGAAGACGCAGCAAGCTTTCTGGTGTGTTTGCATTTGCAAGGTGTTGACTTACGTGGGCGCGTGTCCTTCAAAGACGTACGTCTTATTGTCCCAGTCGTCAGGGTCGGGGGCGTGCACCTTCCCCAGCACGGTGGTGGGCATGCGGCCTACAAACAGACGGTATTAGTGTTGCTGGTATATACGACACGCGTCAGCGAGAAGATTGCAGCATGTTTCATCAGAAGGCAGGAAGTATCATCAATACCCTTGAACATGCCGCTCCCACCGTGACCTGTTCAATTGAGCTTGTTTGTCTTTCCCAACATGAAGAGCTCCATTTCATTCCCCACAATAAAGAAATAACTTCATTCTTCTTCTGAGTGGACTAGAAGACCATAGAGATGATATCGGGTCAAGGTTCGATACAAAGTCACGATATCGTCAAGTGGAAAGAACGGAAAAATATTCCTCACAACTCTCTGAGGTCGCACCGCCATTGCTGTGACTGAAGCAGGAATTGCACCGGTGCCTTTTTCTTTGTCTTTGGCTTTTCATGCCACAGAAGTGTACTTGCATGAGCAAAGAGAAAATATGAAGACAACCATAGAGCAGAAAACGCAAGGTATTGCATCTTATCAAAAATGCTACACACGTCTTTGTCTGTCCTGGCTGCTCAGTACAAAACTGACTTATTACGTAACAATAATAATAATAGTCCAAAAAAAACAGCTTTTATGCAAATGAGTTGTTACGTCAGGTGGTCTACGTGCAGGCTTGCTCAGTCTCATGTGGCAAGTTACCAGTAATAATCATTTATCATCAGTTTGTGTGTACTTTCTGGCGCTGGCCTGACTGGACCTTTTGTGTCTTTTTTTCTGTGACATTTTGCCAGACAGACACGCATGGAAGGCCAAGCGTATTCCACAGAGTGAGAGTGGAAACTGAAAAAGAACACAAAGACAAGTGGCAGAGGAGGAAGAGGCAGAATCTGGCGCCGAGTGACACCTCTGATGCGCGGCTCAAAGAGGCAGTCCCTGAACGCTTACAAATGCTCGCCGCAAGCCACGTTTGCACATTGTCCCTGCAGCGCTTTGGTGTCACGCCCGCAGCCACAAGGCAACACGAGTGGAAGAGCAATAAACGCCGTCAAACCGCCTGTGCGAGCTGGCGAGCGGCGCCGCGGGAGACCTTGCAGGCTAATCGCTGATCATCAGGACAATCAAAGTGTGATGAGATGATGATCAGGTGGGGGGTTGGTGGGGTGGGGGACACTGCTTCTTAATGGAGGCACAGCAATAAAAGCTGATTGATTACACACTCCAGTATTGTCACGCAGCCCTTCAGCAATAAATCAATCAATCAGAGATAGGCATATATAAAATACATCACATACACACCCAAAAAACACATATATAGTGGATAATAATAAGAATAATGAAAAACAATGCCATCAGTTTATATTGGATAATATTATGAAGTAGATATTGTAAATATAGTAAATATTATGTTAATAATAATCTTGGTATTAAAAAGTCGGTAATCATTTATACATACATGATAAAACAATACAGACATTTTTATGGGCGCATCCATTACTATTTCTGTCATAGGCAGGTGGTCCTGGACCTTAAACCCCCAGGAAATGCTTTTTAGTAACAGTTTTTAAAAATGCTGCATTTAATCACTGCAAGAAGTTGTGTGTTTGTATCATCATATCAGTGACATGTAAAAGGATAAAAAAATTACTTGGCTTGATTATATAGAGGAAATGACAACGTCTAGGGAAGAAGGCAAATTTAAGGCGAAACACGACAAAGTCGCACAAAGACCAGAATTTAACTCAGGTGACATTGAAACAATGATTTCCACAAGAGCCGTTTGCTTTTTTTTGCTTTTTTTCTGATGCTACCACATATAGCCACTCAAAAAAATAATAATAATCATTATGTGACTAAAATGTGAAGAGAAAATGGAAGTAATTGAATTACACTATAGAAAGTCGCTGTCCTGGCTGCTCAGTACAATATGGACAAAGTAAAAAAAAAAAATTGTATTTAAGCATTGGAAGTAGTCCTCACCTCGGTGGCTGTTGATGAAGATCTTCTTTTCCCCTCCCACATGGGCGTTGTCGTTTTGGTCGCCGATGGTGACGGTCAGCGTGCAGGTGACGGTTTTGGCGGGATGCCCGCTGTCGCTCATGATGACGGGGATGAGGAACTCTTTCTGGCGCTCGCGGTCGAACATCCTCAGTGCCGTCAGCGTGGCCGTGCCATTCAGGTTGTCTTTCAGGTGGAAATCGTTGCCGTGGCGAAACTCTGCTGGGATGGCGAAATGAAACGGCGGGCCGTTCTCGGGGGAGTCCCAATCCACGGCCCAGAGAAGGGTGGAGGTTTGGTTCATGCTGACAAGCTGAAAGGGCGAGAGGAAGAGGCAGCAGTGGGAAACGTTGTAGATGAGGATGAAGCGTCGTCCTACCTGCGGTCCAGCCATGTTCTCCAACACCATAGGAGCGTAAGCCGCTTCAAACTCAGGTCCGTTATCATTGACGTCCAACAGGGGGAGCTCCACCGTGGCGCTGCCCGACAAAGGCGGAACCCCATGGTCCGTCGCTATGACAACCAGGTGATGCTGCGCCGTCCTCTCCCGATCCAGAGGCCGAGCCACAGACAGAACACCGGACTGGTCGATGCTGAACAGCCCATTGGGATCAGACTCCTCCCACAGGCTGTAGACCAGCTCACGGTTCTGACCCGAATCGGAGTCACTGGCCACCAAGCGGGCCACGCTAGTTCCCACAGGGATGTCCTCGAGGAGCGGGCCCAGGGAGAGAAAATGTGGGATGAAGACGGGGGCGTGATCGTTGTAGTCCTCCACCTCCACCACGCAGTGCTGGTGGCTGGAGAAGTCCAAGTCCTCCACCTGGAACAGTTAGGATTACTTCTTGTCATGTGACCGCCACCATATTATGGCCAACAGCAGATCATTGGGTTACCCAAAAAACGGCAGTAAATGATACGTACTAAAAATGCCCTCAACATTTTTGTGCCCTCAACATTTTGGAATTTCTACATACAACATATACGTGTTGTATGTCATGTATGCATGTGTTGTATGTTATATATGCCTGTGTTGTATGCCAGCCTGTGTTGTATGTTATATATGCATGTGTAGTATGTTATACAGTATATGCATGTGTTGTATGTTATACAGTATATGCATGTGTAGTATGTTATATATGCATGTTTAATATGTTATATGTGCATTTGTTGTATGTTATACAGTATATGCATGTGTAGTATGTTATATATGCATGTGTTGTGTGTTATACAGTATATGCATGTGTTGTATGCTATATGTCCATGTGTTGTATGCTATATGTACATGTGTTGCATGCTATATGTGCATGTGTTGCATGCTATATGTGCATGTGTTGCATGCTATATGTGCATGTGTTCTGTGTTACATATGAATGTCTTGTATGCTCTGTACATGTTTTCTATGTTATATATGAATGTGTTGTATGCTATAAATGCATCTGTTCTATGTTATATATGAATGTGTTGTATGCTATATATACATGTGTTCTATGTTATATATGAATGTGTTGTATGATATATATACATGTGTTCTATGTTATATATGAATGTCTTGTATGCTCTGTACATGTTTTCCATGTTATATATGAATGTGTTGTATGCTATATATGCATGTTTTGTTTTGTTTACTTACCTTGTGTCTGTCTTTTTAGATTTTGGCCACTCTTTCTGGCGGAGCTATGAGACGCCCCACAGCTGTGGCCAATTATCATCCTCACCACCTTCTTCAACATCTTCTCGGTATTTAGACAACATCCTTATATTTTCTCAGTCCATACAACAACACCGTCAACATGTCCATCTTGTACTTCCGAGACTCCTGGCGAATCAGTTATTTGTTAAACTCCAGAAGTGTACGTTTCATGTGCCTTCTGTGTCGTTTTTGGGATTCGTTGTGGAGCCAACTGATACCCGACCCTGCCAAGATCCAGGCAGTGGTGGACTGGCCAACTCCTATATCAAGAAAGCTTTTGCAGAGGTTGTTGGGTTTTGCTAATTTTTACTGCCGCTTTATACATAATTTCAGTAAGGTAGCAGAACATCTGAATAAGCTCACATCCCCTAAAGTGCCCTTTTTGTGGTCTCTTGAGGCGGGCCGGGCCTTCCAGCACCTTAAAAGGTTGTTTACTTCTGCGCCGGTGTTGGTACACCCTAACCCTTCTTTTCCTTTGGTTGTTGAGGTGGACGCGTCAGACTCGGGGGTCAGGGCCGTGCTCTCTCAGTGTACCAGCTCCGATCAGAAACTGCACCACTGTGCTTTCTTTTCTCGGCGCCTGTCTGCAGCCGAGAGGAACTATGACATTGGTAACCGGGAGCTGTTGGCAGTGATACTGGCGCTTCAGGAATGGTGGCATTGGTTGGAGGACTCCATGCACCTCTTTATCATCTACACAGACCACTGGAATTTGACCTACCTTCGCTCCGCCCAACGCTTGAATGCTCTGTGCAGAATGTTTGCTCCTGCGGTGGAGGACTGCTCCCCTGAGACCATCCTTCCCCGGTCCAGGATCCTGGGGGCCGTGCAATGGGAAGTCAAGAGGATTGTGAAGGAAGCTACAAAGGATTCCGCTCGCCTTCAGGCTGCCGCCCGGAACGCCTATTTGTTCCGCATTCACTTTGTTTGGAGGTTTTGGTGTGGGCTCATTCATTTAGGATTGCCTGTCATCCAGGAGCGAGACAGACAGCTTTCCTCCTCACTCAGCGTTTCTGGTGGCCCACCCTCCACGCAGACATTAAGCGTTTTGTCGCGGCCTGATCCATTTGTGCCAGGAGCAAGTCGCCCCGCCAGGCTCCTGCAGGCCTGCTTCGCCTCCTTCCCATACCCACTCGTCCTTGGAATTATGTTTCATTGGACTTTGTTACCGGATTGCCCTCTTCCAGAGGTTTCACTTTCATCCTCACCATAGTGGAAAGATTTTCCAAATTTGCACACTTTACCCCTCTTCGCAAGCTCCCCGCTGCACTGGAGACGGCAACGCATAGTCCGCCTTCACGGGATTCACCAGGACGTGGTGTCCGACAGAGGCCCTCAATTTTCTGCTGCCACATGGAGGGCATTTTGTAAGTCCCTAGATGCTACTGCCAGTTTGTCTTCGGGCTCCCACCCGCAGTCTAATAGACAGTCGTAGCGGCCCAACCATGGTTTGGGGACTGCCTTGAGGTGTGTGTGTCACCAGCATCCGTCGTCGTGGTCCGTCTATCTTCCCTGTGTGGAATACGGCCACAACACACTCGTCTGCTCGTCAACGGGCCTGTCCCCCTTTCATGTGGTTCACGGCTTCCAGCCTCCCATTTTTCCCTTCCAGGAACCGGACTGCACGGTCCCCTCAGTGGCCGCGTACCTTCGTCGGGTCCACCGCGTTTGCCCCCAGAGCTGCTCTAATTCGTACCGCCAGAGGCAACAAAAGAATCGCTGACAGTCACCGCAGGCCGGCCCCCGAGTACAAGCCCGGTCAGAGGGTATGGATGTCGTCCCGAGACATGGCCCTGGGGTGTGAGTTTAGGAAACTGGCCCACCCAGATTCATCGGCCCTTTTGAGGTGGAGCGGATGGTCTCTCCAGTGACGGCACGGCTGCTTCCCTTAAACGTCATCCTGTGTTTCACGTGTCCCGGCTCAAGCCTGTAGTGTCCTGTGTCCTTTCTCCGCCTGCAGCGTGTCCCCCCCCCCAGCTCAGCAAGTAGAGGGCCATCCGACGTTCACTGTCAAAACCATCTTGGATGCTAGGAGGCGGGGCAGGGGTGTTCAGTTTCTGATCGACTGGAAGGGCTATGGTCCCAAGGACTGTTTTTGGATTTCCCGTTCCCTCGTTCTTGATAAGTCTCTCATTTCTGATTTCTACCGTAGATTCCCTAAGAAGCCAGGAGCTCCGCCAGGTGGCGTCCATTGATGGAGGGGGGGGGTACTGTCACGCTCTGCGTATACACACANGGGGGGAGTACTGCCACGCTCTGCATTGACACACGTCAATAATATTGATATTTTCATTGGGTATATCCTTTTGTTTTGTTCACTTACCTTGTGTCTGTCTTTTTAGATTTTGGCCACTCCTTCTGGCAGAGCTACAAGACGTCCCACAGTTGTGGTCAATCATTATCATCCTCACCAGCGACTGGGTGGCACTCGACTATTCCTCATCCCTGAGTCACCTCAACACACTTCTCTTGCTCCGTGCTAGATATTCCGGCTGGTATTAAGAGGTGCCATCCAGTCTGGCAGTCTGGTGTCCACAGCTGTTCGTCTAATAGCTCCGCCAGGTGGCCTCTTGCTTAGAGATTGATTTCCTTGTGCTTTTTTTCCGCGGTGTCATTTCTGTTAAACCCCCCTTCTGGGACACTGTAGTTTTTTGTTGGACACTTTGTTAAAATTATTAAAGACTGTTAGGACACAGCCTCCTGTCCCTCTGCATCTCCGGAGTCCAAAACAAAGTCCGACCGTACCTCGTCACACTCTAAATGTTTTGCTGGGAAATCAAAGGAAAGAAAACGGAGAAGAAAAAAAGAGGCCCGGAAGAACCTTTCAAATCAGACCGCTACTATACAGTAGAAAAGCATCCAGCCAATCATTTTGATCCTAAAAGGATCCTGCAAAGGTTGCCTGTGGATGCAAGAAGCTGCTCATGCCAATCACAGCTTTGTTGTGGGAAAGCGTGAAGCTTTTGTGTACCTTCAGGGTGAGATTGAACCTCTGCTCGCTGTGCCGCTCAAAGTCCAGACGTTTCTTGAGCCTCAGCGTGCCGCGGCGCTCTTGTTTGTGGTTGACCACGTAGAACTTCTGCTCCTGGTCTCCCGCCACCACGCTGAAGGTCAGCTGGGCGTTTTCTCCCGTGTCGCGGTCCTCTGCCGTCAGCTGCAGCACCTGAGGAAGCCCAATTTCTCAGACTTCTCAGTAAGCATTCTCAGTAAGCAGTCTACATTACATACTATATGGTCTGCACGGCAACACTCCACTGAGGAGCTAAGGGGGAGGACAATGCCTAAACGCTCTTTTTATAATAAATTACATTCAAATAACATAATATATTAAAGAAAAAATTGTCAAAAGAAAAATTGAAAATAGAATCAATACCATTTGTACCACAAAACCTCCATCTTTTGGTTTTTCTTTAGTTTTTTTCCACATGTCTGCGTGGATCAACTCACCTCAGCGTTGGGCTCAGAATCCTCAGAGATCTTGGCCATACAAGATAGGTCTGTGAATCTGGGGGCATGGTCGTTGACGTCTTTGATCAGAATAGTGGCAGTTGCCGTTCCCGTCATCCCGCCGCCATCTCTGGCCTCCACCACCAGCAGGTAGGACTCCACCTGCTCGCGGTCCAGGCCGTTCATGGCCACTGTGAGGGTCCCTGTGGTGGGATTGATGGCAAACATCTCGGAGAAGGCGAGGACGCCTCCAATGTCGCCGTCGGCGGCGTCCAAGGTGCCCACGATCCTGTAGGAGAGCACGGCGTTCTGGCCCACGGCCGAGTCATCCAGGTCGGTGGCTGTCATCTCCATCACAGACGTGCCCACTGCCGAGTTCTCCGCCACGTCGCCGTGACAGCTGGGGGCGCAGGTGAAGACGGGGGCGTTGTCGTTGATGTCCCACACGTTGATGATGACATCTGTAAAGCCCGTCAGACCTTCGCCGCCCTCATCTGTGGCCAGCACCACAAAACGCCAGACGGCGCGCTCCTCGCGGTTGAGGGTGCGCTGGGCGTAGATCTTGCCCGTGACCTCGTCAATTATGAACTCGCTGTCGGCGCCCTGGCCGTGGAGGGAATAGCGCAGAGCTTCCTGGTCGGCATCTTTGTCTGGGTCAGACGCTGTGACCTGCATCATCGGGGACGAAGAAGACCTCTCATGTCAGGTTTGGCATCTTCATGAATTACTGAAGAGCAACGAGTGACGCCTGAGCGACAACCAGGGATCTTTTCTCAAACCACTCAGGTGGGTTACATATGAAATAAACGTCATTTCCATTCCAATTTATCTTCAGCAACAGCAACGCTATCAATTCTATAAATTAATACAGACAAAACATGTTGGATTTATTGTAAAATAAGCCAGTAAAATAGATGCAACACTGAAAGAAGCTACAGTTTGCGTGACTTGACATGACACGTTTGCTAGTTGATGCTAGGCAGGTTGCATGGGCTCTGTCACATGCTTGCACCAAGTAAGTTGTTATATAATAGTTACCAAATTGCCAGGAAAGGGTCGAGGTGGTTCTACTCATCATGTCATGTATCTAGTTGCATTTTAAAAAGAGGAAAACAGCGAAAATTGTCCAGGGGCCGCACAGTGGTCGAGTGGGTAGCACATTGGCCTCACAGTCAGGAGGTTGAGGGTTCGAATCTCCGTTGGGCATCTCTGTGTGGAGTTTGCATGTTCTCCCCGTGCGTGCGTGGGTTTTCTCCGGGTACTCCAAAAACATGCATGTTAGGTTAATTGGTGACTGTCCATAGGTATGAATGTGAGTGGGAATGGTTGTATGTCTTTGTTTGTCTATAAGTGCCCTGTGATTGACTGGCGACCAGTCCAGGGTGTACCCCGCCTCCCGCCCAAAGTCAGCTGGGATAGGCTCCAGCATACCCGCGACCCTAATGAGGATAAGCCGCATAGAAAATGAATGAATGAATGAAAACAGCAAAAATGCTAACAGTATGTTAGCAGCTACTGTAGCAAGCACAATGTAGCAAAAGTGCCACAGTGTTACTACACTAAGCCCTGTATGTATCGGCATGTAAACATGAGTCAAATAGCTAAAAGGCTAACACGTTCACAGTTAGTATGCTAGCACCTAGCATAGCACAAAGTACGGAAAGAGCCAAGGTTGCCACATGTGTGTTTGCATTTGAAAATGAAAAAAAAACCAATGGCAAAACGATAACATGCTAACAGTTAGCATGCCGGCACCTAGCAAGATAGCACATGCTAAAAGGTATGTTGTACATGCAGTACGCGTTCCGTTGGGAAAAAAGAAGTATGCTTGTGTGTGCAGCAAGAACAAAGACGTGTGGTCTACCTGCAGAACAAACACGGGAGAACTGTCCAGTTCTTCCGTCACGCTGCCGTAGTATTCGTTGACGGTGAACACGGGCGCTTCGTCATTCTTGTTGACCACGTTCACCGACACGGTGGTGTAGTCCTCCCACTTGCCGTCCGAGGCTAGAATGTGGAGTTTGTACCTGGCGGAACAAGACTTGGGACTTTAGCAGGCATCAGGACTTGGTGTACGTGCTAGCTTAGCGTTTTTTCTATTTCCTTCATTTTTGCGGCATATTGGAGTATATATTTTAGCACACATGTGTCAATGGAGGGCGGAGACACTGCAGGTTTTCTCTCCAGCAGGTGACTGAACTGATGAGCTCCTTCCCCCAAATTGATGGAGTGATCCTGAAAATGACCTGCTTTACTGACCGGCTGGGAAGAACACGTGCAGAGAGTTTGACACCATTGTTTGTGTATACTGAAGCCATCTGCTAGACTGGTTTGCAGCCTTACTGCAGGACAGTCAATGAGCCGGCTGTGCACGGGTCATAGTTAGCATGATGTCGTTAGCATGAATTCACGTCGGGTTTGTTCTAAGGTACTCGGGTAAAGACGTTGAATAACTGGAAGGCATCCTCGCCTTTTGTTCTGCTCGTAGTCCAGAGGCTGGGCCACAAAGATGGTCCCCACTTCCGGTTCCACGTCAAACACCCCTCCCGTGTTGCCAGATGTGATCTGATAGCGCAGCTTGGCGTTTCCACCTGCGAAGACGACAACACAAACATTCCATCAGTGAAGCGCAATCACTGAGACCATGGATTTCCTGAGAATTCCCTGGAAATCAAAGCAGTCTGCCGAGCCGCCAGTGGAGAACATCGACGCCCATTAAGCAGGAGGATTGCAATCAGCTTCACGCGTCAGACAAAATGACTGATTAGTGGGGCTGGCGTGTGAAGAGCATCTCATGATGACAAATCCATGGAAAGTTTCTCTTTCTGCTGATTGCAGACAAAACGCTCCAGGAACCCTTCATAGAAGGGTTCGCCAAAGTTCCCCCGGCAACCATTTGTTCCCAGCAGCTTGCTTTTTGATAAAAATGCAATAAAAAGTATATAAAAATAGTTTAGAGAAACATAAAGAAGACAAGAAGTTTTGGTAGACTTTGAATGAATGAAATGTACTGTTTAGCAAACGTTAGGAGGTGTCCACACACAAACCATTTCAGGTAAAAGGGTAAAGTATTTTGTGGTTCCAGCCTTTCATCCACACAGAAATGGCCTTCTGGGGACCCCTGAGAGATGGGGGCTGGGGACGGTGGCTGGTGGCCTACTCCAGTTGGTAGAGGGTGAGGTTCAGGGTTTCCTACCTAGCAATGGTAGCGGACCAGGCTTACCAGGATCATCTGGCCCAGAACTCTCTCAGCCGTGGTAAATGGGGTTCCTGGCCCTCCTTCTGGTGGGCGAATAGGTACCTGGTGGGGTCTGCTGGGGGTGCCCTTCAATGGTGGCGGTGGTGGGCTCTCGCGAGCGCCCTGTCTCTCACAGCCCCCCTTGTTCTTTCCCAGGTTGTCCAATCAGATCCCGCGATGAGATTCCTGCTCTTCCTGCACCTGGTGCTTAACTGGCCCATTCAGGGCGATGAAGTGGGCCTTCTAACTACCCCTCTTCTATTACCCACCCAGACTCCAAGCCTAGGAAACGCTCTAACTTTCCTCTTAAAGCAAGTACTGCTCTGTGCTTTGCATATACAAGTGCACCACAACGGGAGCAGCAAAATAAAGCTACTTCTTTTTATAAACGTCACATTCATGCTCACAAAAGGAAGATTATTATTATTATTATTTCTCCTTCGTGTCCTTGTGGATCTATTTATGTAAGCATTATGTGAACATTCTCACATTGAAAACCTATTTTTTACATAACTTATTTTGCAGAAATGCCCGACTGAAACTGGATTGAAGGTGGAAAGTGTTCAAAGCGCCTTCAATGCGTTGTCTTCCAGGGTTGAGGCGGACGTTTGCACATATTTGACGATGGAAAGAGCAAATGTTTGTCATGTAAAACTTTCCCTGAGAGTGCTTCAGGCATTGAAAGGCCGTTTTTGCTACAACTAACAGCAAAAACTATACTCATTATTATGACCGTGGTATACAAGCCTCATATACACCCGGAATAATATGACTCTTAGGGGTACGCTAATTAATAGGGGATTCGTTATTACAATGATTCGACTCGTATCACGATTCGTGGTTGCCGATTCGATTCAAGATATTGGTTCATTTAGAACGATATGATACGATTGATTCAGGAACTTTAAATGAATGCAGTAACTTTTTTGCCAAAAATTCAAGCAGTCTGATGGTGAAATAAATATATGTATACTGGACTGTGCAGGCAAAGTTTCCTAAATTCCCTTAGCTTTTTGTAAGAGAATCAGGTATACACTAATTATGAATATAAACACAAAGGGAAACAATTAATGGCAAATGCATTCACCTTTCTTTTGAATAAAGTGCATCCAACACTTCAGGTTGAATTTAGAATAAATTAACAGGTTGAATGATTAACTCTATCTGATACAACATGACTGACTTTAATTTGATACCTCGTTCACTTCTCTAACCAAAGTATTAAAGAAGTTATTTCAGATTAGAATGAAATGTGCAGATAAATATTAAAGTGAATGAATATCCTACATACTGTAACGTTCGCACAGACGCTATTAAAGCTACGAGGAGGTGTTTGATCATCATGCTTATCATTGCAAGAAAAAATGGAACATACGCCAGAACAAAAGTGTCTCCCCAACGACAATCTCCCCATTCAACCAGAACACAAACATGCACAAACGTATTGCTCGCTAAGCACCTTTTATCTTGTCCTGACGCTCCCATCCATGAGTTTCAAAGCCTTCAAGTTGCACTTAACTTTGGATGTGGTCCAACACTCAGTATAAATCCCGTACCAAATAGAAGAGGAAGAAGTCATCGAGCTAACAAACATGTATACCAATGAAAATACATCCCAAATTCTTTGAAAAATTGCATACTTTAGGACGTCCACACGGACTTTTCTAACAGAGCGTGCACGTTCAGCGCCAAATGACGTCATCCGTGCGCCCCAGTCAACAGGCATGACTAATCGACTTACCACAAATCAAACTGTTACAAGGGTAAAATTTAACATCTTTATCATTAAAAAACCTAGAAACCACACATCCATGTAAAACCTGCCGAGCTTAAATACAATGCCTAATTTTCTAGTATCCATTATATCGATTGATTACCTTTCAAACAATCGTTAGATCGATATATGTCGTCTGGAATGGCAATTTGGAGAACACAAATCGATGTAGTTGGATCATAGGAATACAAATCGATACATCGATCTAGTGAATGGATCGATACACCCCTACCCCTACCTTATGCAAGGTCACCAGCAAACCTTGCTGGAACTCAGCAGACACCTACAACCACATCCACACAACCGTCCTCTTTTACCATCACACCTGACTAACCAGACAGTAGTAGTAGTGAAAGTAGTAGTAGTAGTAGTAGTAGTAGTAGTAGTAGTGCAGGCGCCAACTCCCTTTGGCTCCCTCTGGTGGGCATAGGCCATCATTGCTGCAGAATGAACAGCAGGAAGTTAGCTTGTTTTGCGATGCATGGCGGGAAGCAGTTAGGATAGATGCTGTGTGATGATTTTAGTGTTCTTTCTTTGATGACACCTGCTGCAATTTGGGATGCAGCTCGTAATTGTTTTTCTCTTGCTTCCTCACAGTGGTTTTCTAAAGATATATACACTATTTTGCTAATTTCTTTCTTCCTGGGTGCACTAATTTCACACAGCAACATAGAAAGGAATGTTACACCTAGCGTCAAAAACAAAAACACAGCAGCAGTGGCGGCAGCTAGCTTTCACTAGCGGCCTGCGGCATTGTGAGTGAGTGTGCGGTGAAGCTAGTCGGTATAGGTGCGGCAAGATGTCACCGCACAAGTAACGTAGTTCTTGGGTGTAACAATGTTAATAAGAATAATAACATTGTGGTTGTAGCTTGGTTAATATGCAGGTCACATGATCTAAATGGAACAATTACCCATGTCAGAAATGCTTTATTTTCCAGTGAATCATTCTTACACACACACACGCAAACACACACCTTTACAGTATATCCCAACCTGACTAAATCAATGCATCTGATTTGCATGTGCAAAGCATTTTATTCAAGTGTGTGCTAATCAAGCCGAGGTTATCCTTGCATGCAATTAGGAATAAAAGTAATGTCAGCATCCAATCAGCTGCATCCCGATCCTCCTGGTCCAGGAGGAGGAAGAAGAGGAGGTGGGAACAACCCCCCCAAAGACTGGCAGTAAATCAGCAAGGAGGAAGTGGAGAGCTTCCCTAATCCGCCTCGTTTTGTAGCGTCTGAGTGTTGGCTTTCTAAACGAGACGTCGGGGGATATGTACAATAGCCGCCTCGCTCCAATCCTGCTCATGTTTTTTTTTTCCTGATTGTCTCCATGGCTTAAATATTCTTCAAAGTGCTGAGACCCAAAGGATGGAAGCAACTGAGGGATGCACAGCATCTCAAACAAACAAACAGGATTTTCTTTCTCCCAGTAGGACTCATTTGACAAGTCTTTTAATTTCCCATGACACTGCATTTTACTCACACACACACAATTCACAGCTGAAATTCATAAATTCATGATTCACGCAGCCATACTGTGTTACAGTTTAGCCTTCGTCGCTTGTCAAAATAACAGGGACACTTAACGCCAACCCATGCAAACACATGATGAGATCGCACAACTAAATCATGACGGAGGTTTGGTTTGTCCAGCAACGAATATTCCTTATGCCAGGGGTGTCCTAACTTTTCCCAGTCTGGGTTCCATCCTGCATATTCCTATGGAGATATTTTACATTTGGTACAACAAATCATGGGGACTGGAAAACAAGTTATACATGCAGTATTTCATGAAATAACAGCCTGCATTTGAGCTTTAGGTGACCGAGCATATTATTATTATCATTAACTTTTTTCAGTTTTGCAGAGTTTTCCATTTTCAACATTGGGACTTAAGTCAGTTGAAAAAGGCTATGGGTGGCCAGGAAGTCCTTCCAGATGACTGGACAACTACAGCTACTGTGATCAGGGAGACAGGTAGGAGAGTACTTGGTGTGTCATCTGGAAGGAAAGTAGATAAGGAGACTTGGTGGTGGAATGAGGAGGTGCAGAAGTGTATACAGAGTAAGAGGATTGCTAAGAAGAAGTGGGACACAGAGGACTGAAAAGAGTAGACAGGAGTACAGAGAGATACAGCGTAAGGTGAAAGTAAAGGTGGCAAAGTCCAAACAAAGGGCTTATGATGACTTGTATGCTAGGCTTGACAGCAAGGAGGGAGAGAAAGACCTATACAGGTTGGCAAGACGGAGGGACAGAGATAGGAAGGACGTGTATTATTGTGAAATTGTGAACTCCAGATGCTCTCGTAGTTAGATAATGTGTTCTCAGTTACGTGTGTATTGAGATATGCCAGAAGTGTATAAGAAGCATGGTCTAATAAACAGGGGGACCCTTCTTTTTCGTCAGCTACTGAGTGGTGCATTTGGCTCCATTATTCTCCACGACAGTATCAGGTTAGGGTGATGAAGGATAGGGATGGACGGTATTCACAGGTGCCAGTAGTGTCATGGGAAGATGTAAAGAGTACTTTGAAGAGTATATGAATGAAGAAAATGAGAGAAAATGACGAGTAGAAAGAGTGACTGTTGTGGACCAGTAAGTAGCAAAGATTAGTAAGGAAGAAGTGAGGAGGGCATTGAAGAGCAGCAGTACGGTTTTATGCCAAAAAAGACTACTACAGATGCAGTATTTGCTTTGAGGATGTTGATAGAGAAGTACAGGGAAGGTCAGAGGGTTGCGTTGTGTTTTTGTTGATCTGGAGAGGAGAAAGCTTATGACAGGGTGCCTAGAGAGGAACTGTGGTATTGTATGAGGAAGTCTGGAGTAGAAGAGAAGTATGTTAGAGCGGTGCAGGACATGTACAAGGACTGTAAGACAGTAGTGAGGTGTGCTGTAGGTGTGACAGAAAAGTTCTGAGTGAAGGTGGGACTCCATCAGGGATCAGCTCCTAGCCCTTCTTCTTTGCTGTGGTGATGGACAGGCTGACGGACGAGGTTAGACAGGAATCTCCATGGACTATGGTGTTTGCAGATGACATTGTGATATGTAGTGAGAGCAGGGAACAGGTGGAGGAGAAGCTTGAGGGGTGGAGGTTTGCCCTGGAAAGGAGAGGAATGAAGATTAGCCGCAGCAAGACGGAGTACATGTGTGTGACTGAGAGGGACTCAAGTGGAACAGTGAGGTTACAGGTAGAAGAGATAAAGAATGTGGAGGATTTTAAGTACTTAGGGTCAACAGTCCAGTGCAAAGGGGAGTGTGGAAAAAAGGTGAAAAAGTGTGTGCAGCCAGGCTGGAATGAGTAGAGAAAAGTGTCGGGTGTGATGTGTGATAGAAGAGTTTCAGCTAAAATGAAAGGAAAGGTGTACAAAACTGTGGTGAGACCAGCGATGTTGTTTGGTTTAGAGACAGTTCATCTAAGGAAAAGACACGAGGCCGAGCTGGAGGTAGCAGAGATGAAGATGCCGAGGTTCTCTTTGGGTGTGACCAGGATGGACAGGATCAGGAATGAGCACATCAGAGGGACATCACATGTTAGAGGTTTTGGAGATAGTCAGAGAGGCCAGATTGAGATGGTTCTGACATGTCCAGAGGAGAGAGCGTGAATATATTGGTAGAAGGATGCTGAGTTTTGAATTGCCAGGCAGGAAGCCTAGAGGAAGACCAAAGAGGAGTTTTATGGATGTAGTAAAAGAGGACATGAAGGAAGTTGGCGCAAGAGAAGAGGATACAGAAGACAGGGTTAGATGGAGGCAACTCATTCGCTGTGGCGACCCCTGAAGAGATAAACCGAAAGGAAAAGAAAGAGTATTTAATGTATTTATTTATTTTTAAACTGACATTTGAAAGTAAAAAATTATAGAAATCAGTGTCCAAAATAATGTTCAAAATCTAAAACATTTTAAGGCATTTTATTCCATTCATCAAATTTTCTTTGATGAATCATTTTTTTCTATTCTTCAACACGATTCATACACAGTATGAATCGTGTCGAAGAATAGAAATACTTCACTCATGTACAACTACTGTATGTGCACCATCACTCATGCTTAACAACCACCTTATCCTATGTTTCCATCACACACGCGCACGACGTGAGGAGACGCAACATGAAGATGAATAGAATGAGAAAGATGAGGATGAGGTGTAAGTAATACAAAGCATTCATCTTAAGCCAGGCAGCATGATAAACAAACGCATGCTGATGATGTTTGCTGCAGGGCACAAGGTTTGTATGGGTGAGGAGAACCAACAGATTGCTGGTTTGACTCCTCATTGACGATCACAGCATACAGTGCAGTTTGGTTTTGTGGATATATTGTCACGGTGCTCTCATCGCGGCATGGTGAAACGACCCCGAGGATGCAGAGAGCTGGACGTCCGGCAGGTAAGTAAGAGGAATCTTTAATAAAGATGTTGCAAAGCAGTGGCAGGAACATAGGAGCGACACGTTACAAGGAAAAAGCAACAATGAACCGACAAAGAACTGGCGCACACACCTGAACATAAATAGCCTGGCACACAAACGAGAAACAGGTGCGCGTAATTAACAAAGGAGAAAAACTAGCAGGCAAGGAAAACATGTGAAACTAGGAAAATAACAACACGGGAAAACCAACTAGAACAAAACCAAAACTGTCACGAATACAAAACACAGATTGTGACACTTATAGCGTGGTACCAAGGATGCAAGGATGTAAGTAGATGTGGTTTTGTGGACTTATGGAGTATAGAGGGTGGTACCGAGAACGCAAGGATGTAAGTAGATGTGGTTTTTTGGACTTACGGACTTTTGATGGTGGTACTGAAGATGTGAGGATGTAAGTAGATGTGGTTTTGTGGACTTACGGAGTTTTGAGTGTGGTACTGAGGATGTGAGGATGTAAATACATGTCGTTATATGGACTTGTGGAGTATTAATGTTGTCCACTGTTTCAAAAATCACAATTATTAAAATTTGCTGATCTCATAAACCTTCAAACCGCTAAAATGATGCATAAAGCAAACAACAACCAGTTACCAAAGAATGTTATACAATTTTTCTCAACGAGAGAGGAGAAATATAATCTTAGGAATAACAATTAAAACAACACTAAAAACCTTCAGTACTTCGGTAAGTGGAATGAAACTATGGAAAAGATTAAGTAAAGAACTAAAACTATGCTCTACAAAGAGTGACTTCAAGAAACATTACAAACAGTTGATGTTTACAAAATACAAGGAAGAAGAGTCGTGAAATATTGTGTACATCCAAGGCCATATTACTTCATTCCTTGGAGAGTACATTTTCTGTCTGTTGACTGTCAATGCTATGTTTGTTACCATCACCTTATACTTGTACTAGAAACTTTTCATTCCTAGTGATAACGTTGTACAACAACAACGTTTTGTTACAATTGTTATACACCACTCATCACTGTTTCACTATTATTATTATTTATTATGAACATCATTCATCAGGACGGCAATATAACTTACTTACCATGACAAGGACTACTATCTAACACACTGTCCCTTTACCTTACTTATGCATTCAAACTTAGTAACTGCAGGAAGTCCACAAATGTATTGAAATATGGGAGAACCTACGGGGGTAGGATTTAATAAGCTTTGCTTCGTCCTACTCCTTTTGGACATGTGGCACTGTCAGTTTTATTAAGTGATGTATTCCAATGTCATTTACATGCATGTTCAAATACAATTAAACCATTAACCCATTAAGTAGATGGGGTTTTGTGGACTTGTGGAGTATTGAGCGTGGTACTGAGGATGCAAGGATGCAAGTAGACTTGGTTTTGTGGACTTATGGAGTATAGAGGGTAGTACCGAGAATGAAAGGATGTAAGTAGATGTGGGACTTATGGAGTATAGAGGGTGGTACCGAGAATGAAAGGATGTAAGTAGATGTGGACTTGTGGAGTATTGAGGGTGGTACTGAGGATGCAAGGATGCAAGTAAACGTGGTTTTCTGGACCTATGGAGTTTTTAGGGTGGTACTGAAGATGTAAGTAGATGTGGTTTTATGGACTTATGTAGTTTTGAGGGTGGTACTGAGGATGCAAGGATGCAAGTAAACGTGGTTTTCAGGACTTGTGGAGTTTTAAAGGTGGTACTGAAGATGTGAGGATGTAAGTAGATGTGGTTTTATGGACTTATGGAGTTTTCAGAGGTTGTTCTGAGAATACAAGGAGGTGTTTTTGAGTGTGGGTATTGATTGTTTCTGGCATTTAGGGAGACTGGGCTTGTTTACTGAGATAATATATTCCTACTTTTTGCCAACGAAAAAAGGACGTACGCCAGCAGTAAGGGAGTGTGTTGTGCTTTGCCGGGTTTCGAAAGTTTATTGATTTTACTGATAATGACGTCCCAAGAGGGGCTTAGCTTACTCCATCCAATACAGATGTTCCATTGCTCCACACCATATCTGCTGTGCTACACACACAGGAAAACCATGCATGCGCATTCATTAATTTTGCTTGCCATGATAGTGTACTTGATGAGATACTTGCTAGTGTAAAATAATAATGTGTGTGTGTGTACATTGTAATGTATCCATTTCATTTATCATTTATACTGATTTGATCTGCATGTAGAACTATAGTTATTAGCTATAAAGTTTATACTTTGTTAATATTTGTGGGTGTTGCTATGGGAATAATGTGTTGGGTTTTTGTGGGACCTTTTATAAGAGTGGGATAAGGAAAAAAGCTAGCAAGTGTTTGCTGAGATGAATGAAGTCTGTGGGCTTACAAGATGGCTAGCAGACAGCAACAGTATGCTAAAGGAGCAAATTAACATTTGCACCCCAGCTGGCAGCAATATTGGCAAGAAAAGACCTCATGGGGCTGTTTGAATAGTAAAAGAGGTATTATTATATATTACATCTTTTCATAATTCCACCCGTAAGCCCGGCGCTTAAGGACACTGACTCACGCAGATTTCAATCCTGCAAGTAATAACGTTCTTGTCTTTCTATTTCATGTGATGACATTAGCCTGCAGCCGTTCCATCCCTTTCCCAGCGTTTTTGGCCACTAAGAACAGCCAGTAAGGATCCCTTCAAATCTCTCCGGACTTAACAAGGCCATTTAATTAGTAGTTTATTATAGACAGGTGAACTGAAAAGGTCATTGGATATTGAACTCATTCACACTGCAATACACTTTGTCATTTCACCCCTCATTCTCCTCCTCGCCTGGCTCTGCTACCCGAGTAATACCGCAGTATTTGGAACAACACTCACTGTACTTGGAATGATTATAGACACAAAACTAACTATGAAGGTTTGTTTCTACTGTATATATAAACCTATAGCTATATCTACATACCTATATATACCTACCATACAGTATACACATATACCTACCCACATACCTATACCTATCCACAAACACCTATATCTACCTTCATACCTATACCTATCCACATACATCTATATCTACCCACATACCTATCCACAAACACCTATATCTACCTTCATACCTATACCTATCCACAAACACCTATATCTACCCACATACCTATACCTATCCACAAACACCTATATCTACCCACATACCTATACCTATCCACATACATCTATATCTACCTACATACCTATACCGACTTACAGACCTACCATATACAGTGGAACCCCGGGATACGAAATGAATTCGTTCCAAAAGGATTTTTGTAAGCCGAATTTTTTTGTAACCCGAACAGCATTTAACATGAAAATTGGATAATTCGTTCCACTGACCCGGAAGACCCCTCATACAATGGAAAAAAAACACTCTTCGGCACCATTAATACTGTATAAATAACGAGTATTTTAATACAAATGTAGTGTAATAATGAATGTATATTGAGTCAAAATTCTAAAAGTTTTTTACCTTAAATAGCAGCGAAGTGCAGTAGAGCAAACTGTAAACTGGCAGCGATAAACCAATCAGAGAACATTGCGTCATATGTAGCGCACGTACACATCCGCCATGCCTCCAGTAGGTATCTACCCGTATTGAGTTACGCCACCATATATGAATGTATTGCGGATGCCTGGGCTTTAACTCTTGTCCGTGCTTTCACGAAAGCCGGCATAATTGCTGATCAGCCAAGTGACGGCCGACAATGATGACAGGGAACCCGGCATGTTTGACGGCAAAATTGCCGAGCTGTTCAAGTCAGATGCAGAAGATGGATTTGTGGGATAAGAGTGATTAAAAATACAGTGACTCTATTGTTAAATAGTAAAATAAAGTTCAACTAAACTCACTCTTTTGCTTTTGTTGCCTTTTTTTTATACTGTATGTTTTAGCATGCGCCTTAAAATCCCTTAAATCGGGAAAACTCCGAAAAAACAAGTTTTGGTAAGATCGACAAACCTATTATTTTTTGTAAGCTGAAGCAAAAAAAATCATCAAGGTAATTTCGTATCCCGGGTTTTTTGTATTCCAGGGCATTCGTATCTCGAGGTTCCACTGTACATCTATGTCTACCTATGTATCTCTGTAACCATACCTACCTACATACCTATGCCTATTTACAGGGCTACTTTATACACCTATATCTACCTACATACCCATACCTACCTATATACATATACCTATCTACATACCTACCATATACCCGTATATCTACCTACATACCTATACCTACCTACCATATACACCTATACCTACCTACATATCTACCATATACACCTAAATCTACCTACATACCTATACCTACCTAGATACCTACCATATACATCTAAATCTACCTACATACCTATACCTACCTAGATACCTATCATATACACCTATATCTATCCACATATATATACCTACCTACAATATACACAAATATCTACCAAATACTCCTATATCTACCCACATACCTATACCTTCCTACGGTATACACCTATATCTACCTACATACCTACAGTATACCTATCTACATACCTACAATATACACCTATATCTACCTAGATACCTATTCCTACCTACCATATACACCTATGTCTACCTACAGACCTATACCTACCTACCATATACACCTACTGTATATCTACCTACGTACCTATACATATCTACATACCTACCATATACACCTATATCTACCCACATACCTATACCTACCTACGATATACACCTATATCTACCTACATACATATACATACCTACCAAATACAACTATACCTACCTACATACTTACCATATACACCTATATCTACCTACAGTGCTGCTCATAAGTTTACATACCCTTACAGAATTCATGGTTTCTTGCCCATTTGTAAGAGAAAATGAAAGACAAAAAAAACTTTTTTTTCCCCATGTGTGATTGGTAGACAGTTGAAGCCATTTATTGTGAAACAAATGTGAGAACTCAATTTAAACCAAAATAACAACAGAAACTACCCAATTAACCCTGATCAAAAATTTAGATACCCCAGTTCCTAATACGATGTATTTCCCCCGTTAACATCAATAATAGCTTCAAGTCTTTTGGGGTAGTTGTCAATGAGTCTTTTCAATCTTTTCAAATGGTAAATCTGCCCATTCTTCTTGGCAAAAAGCCTCCAGTTCTTGTAAATTCGTGGGATGTCTTGCATGAACAGCACGTTTCAGGTCTCCCCAGAGTGGTTCAATAATATTGAGGTCAGGAGACTGAGATGGTCATTCCAGAACTTTCACTTTATGCTGTTGTAGCCACTGACTGGTTGATTTTGCCGTATGCTTGGGATCGTTGTCGTGCAGGAATGTCCAAGTACGTCCCATGCGCAGCCTCCGGGCTGAGGAGTGTAGATTTTCCTCCAGTGTTTTTTGATAACTGGCAGCATTCATCTTGCATTAACTCTGACCAAATTTCCCGTGCCCTTGTAGGTCACACATCCACAAAACATCAGGGATCCACACTACCACTGTGTTTCACCGTTGGAATTGTGTACCTTCTATCATACTCCTTGTTGATGGCTCAGCAAACATAGCATGTATGGTTTTTCCCCAAAAAGTTCAATTTAATTTCATCACTCCACATGACTTTCCCCCAGAAGGTTTGGGGGTTATCTGTGTGCAGTGTGGCATATTTGAAACAAAATTCTTTGTGGCATTTGCGTAAAAGTGTCTTTCTTCTGGCAACTCTACCATGCAGCCCATTTTCCTTCAAGAGCCTTCTTACAGTACTGCTTGAGACATCCACGTGACATTCTTTGAGGGAGAGTTGAATTTCGCCCCAGGTTTTTTAGGCCTTTTCTTTGCATCCCGAACAGTTTTCCTTGCAGTTGCGGCGGAAACTTTGCTTAGTCTATCAGATTGTGGTTTGATGTCTACAGTTCCTCTTACTTTCCATTTCTTAATTAGTGTTTGAACAGTGCTGACAGCCATTATCAACCGTTTGGCATTTTTCTTATATCCCATTCCTGATTTGTGCAGTTATACTACCTTTTCTCGCAGATCCTTGGGCAATTGCGTTGCTTTCCCCATGATTCTGCATCCAAGACATCTGAACAGCACCACATGAAGAATACAAGGCTTTCTCAGGAGTCCAACTCACTGATTTTTTTACACACCCACTAATTACAAGCTAACAGATCACAGGTGAGGATAGTTACCTTTAATAGCCATTCAATCCCATTTGTTTCAAGTTAGGTGCAGATTATCAAGCCAAATTACAATGGGTATGTAAACTTTTGATCAGGGTGATTTGGATAGTTTATGTTGTCATTGTGATTTAAAAAGAGTAAACACAGAGATTTCACAATACATGGTTTTGGCCAACCACTATCCAAGAGTTAAAGAAAACATTTTGTGTTATCATTTGTTTTCTCTGAGAAATGGCCAAGAAACAAAACATTGTGTCGTGGTGTGTAAATGTATGGACAGCACTGTACATACCTATACCTACCTACAGACCTACCATATACACCTATATCTACCCACATACCGTACAGTATACCTACCTACTTACCTACCTACCATATACACCTATATCTACCTACATACCGTACAGTATACCTGCCTACCTACCATATACACCTATATCTACCTACATACTGTACAGTATACCTACCTACAGACCTACCATATACACCTATATCTACCTACATACCGTACAGTATACCTACCTACCTACCATATACACCTATATCTACCTACATACCTATACCTACCTACATACTTACCATATACCTACTTGACTACAGTAGTGTTCAAAATAATAGCAGAGCAACCCAATTTACCAGAATCACTGTTATTACTATATATACACACACTATATATACTATATATATATATCTATATTTTTATTGCAACATAGCAAAAAAGTTACTAGTGGGTGCAGTAGATTCTCAGGAAACAAACAAGACCCGGCATTTATGATATGTACGCTCTTAAGGCGTGCAATTGGGCAACTATTGTAGTTGAAAGGGGTGTGTATTAAATGTATGCCAGCATGTCTTCCAATGACTTTTCAGCACAGCTATAGAAGTGCCACACACCCCATTTATTTTGTCACAGTAAAAGAGAAAGACGAAAAAGAAGCATTGATGGGTCAGCTGGTAGAGAAACATCGCATAAAGTTCAGCAACAAGGTATGCGGTCAAGTATCAAGGTAGATGTGACAGGAAGTGTTAAGAAAGCACGCAAACAGACATCGTATACATGGAGGACACGCACCTTCATCGCCATCGTTGGCACTGACGGTAAGAACGGCAAACCCGACGTCAGCATCTTCATCCACGTCCACCTCGTACGTCGTCTGAGCGAAAGCCGGCTTGTTGTCGTTGACGTCACTGATGAAAACGCGCACGTAGGCTGTGTCTGAGAGCAGGAAGTAGGAGAAAACACAAGAAAAAAATCACAGAGTTGCTATTCTAAGCGTGACGCTGTGCTTATTCTGTCACCTCGCACGCGTCTGTCTGCCTTTTTACGCACGCACGCCATCTTGAACAACAAAAGTCAAAATGCATTCGCCTACGCTGACACAAACCAAAATAACTCCCACCTTTTCCACTTGTCTGTTGAGGAAAACATGGAGCATCTCATGTCTCTTCTGCCATTAAACCCTGCTGTTACTCCCTTCCTCGCTACATTAAAACCCCCACAGCACAAAGCGTCCCTTGGGGGGGCACGGAACCGCCGCGTCTTTGATGGCAGCTAGCAGCAGCAGTGTCATTTGCACTCCTCGCTGCAAGAAGTACATCAATTATTTAAGCTGCGGCAGAGGAGGTGGCGCACGGGCAGCAAACTAAATCAGCAACACCACCACCAGTTGCACATGCTTGGCTCGTGTCGGAGGGCGGCAAATGGGTCGGACGTAGGACGTCCTTATTGATGTTCACCCTTCCACATTACACAGCAAGTAGGGCTGTCAATTCATTCAAATATTTAATCGCAATTAATCACAGTTTGGCCATTTTTAACTCAATTAATCACAATGATTAATCAAAGATGAAACGTTTTTATCTTTATTAAGTAGGGATTTCCGGGCTGATACTGGCATAGCCAGATTTTTTTGTTTTTTTGCGATAAAATGAAAACCCATAAAAACATGCTGTATATGGGCCTACGGGGTACTGTACATTCCTGCGTGCAAACGATGACCTCATCAAACCACGTCTGCGTGTAAACATCTGTGGGTGTCAAGTAACAAGCTTGCCCGCTCCTTCCATCCACTTTCTATGCCGATTATCCTCGCTGGGGTCGCCACCACTTTCTCGCTCCTGACTTGCTTTACATCTGTGGCGTCTCCTTGGGATATTAAACTTGCCATTTGCAATGATTGCAAAGTGTTGGTTATGCAAGGCAGAACCAAGACTTCTTTCTTCAATTTCTTCAATACTTCCCATTCCCAAAGCCATCAATCGGAAAATCATTATCTGTATCGAGATTCAACAAGTTGTGGAGTTCCTGGAGCCACGCCCAATGGAAAATATTTGTCAGATGTTTGATTAACCAAGTTGTACAATGTTGTTTACAGCCACGTCCACAAGCTAATTGCCGATGCCGTGTGCATTAACACATACTGTGAATTAAAGTGTATTTTAAACTTTTCAATGCCCCTTTCAACATGAGACTGGATAATATGAGCCATGCATATTCTTTTTGCTTATCAAACTTTGTGTTTTTGTTTATTAAACACTTTTTTTTTAAACAGTTCAACACATTGTAGAACTCATTGTATTAAAAACGAAACAATGTACAACATTGGTATGGTAAACCGTTCGTCACTCAAATATCATTCTCTCCTGCAAGTCATCTGACTAAATATCATTGTGATGAACATCACAAATAAAGCTTTGCAAAAACACCCACCCACTCAGTGAAAAATGAAAAATACCGCAAGCTGGTATTATTGTTTGTGTTCCACTGAGCCATTCCCCGTCACTGATATTATTATCTAGTTGTTCCTTCATATCCAGGCTAGCAGATGAAAAGTAATAACAGCAAGTAGCTTGATGGTCGTTAGCTCCTGATGTCCACCATCTGGTTCGGGGGTGGATCAACAGATGCATGAAGCTATGCATGAAAACATCGACACTCTTCTCTGGATGAAAATGTGTTCATCAAACATGTTGTCTGTCGCGTGCGTGCAACATCACTTATTCTTCTACGTGCGTAACGTTCAACGTGTGCAATGTGTTGTTTACGCTGCCCTGCGAAGGACCCACAGAAGATCTGCAGACTGTCTGTAGTCCATTTAGAAGCACATTCTCCTCTGTCCTAGCGTCCCTTCAACACGTCTCTGCAAGCATCCATCTGCCGCAGCATCTGCTCTCCTCCATCGGACCGTCGAGTCGCGTATGCACTTCATCTGTCGCCATGCGAGAGGCAAATTGAGCCTTAAATGATAAGCATCTGTCCAAAGATCTAAAGAAGGTGGCTGTTCATCCTTTGTTTGAGGATGAACAGCAAAAGTCACTACTATGCAAAAGTTACTTTTAATGATCTTCCCACAGTAACACGCCTTTATGGGCCAAACCTGATAAAAATCTATCGCGTCTTGGAGGCGAGGGGCGCTCGATGCTTGCTTTTCAAGTTGTGTCATGAAGAAATGGATCTGGATCACACCCGCCTGGCGTATACGGGCACCACATTTTTAAAAAATCAGGCTTCACTACACATGTTTAAAAGTTAGTTCAAAGGCTATTACTGAGTGTTTTTGTATAGAAAATGAGCTATTCTATTGCATGGTGTGTAGAGCAGGAGGTGTGCAAATATGCCCACTCTTTTTTTACCCTCGAGACCGGTTTGGTCCCAATTGACTCGCTAAAGAACCACATGCTTTACCCAGGAACTTCTCATTAATACTACATATAAAAAAACGGTTTGTAATTTTTTTTTAAAAGCAGGCTTCGCTACAAATCTTAAAAAGCAACCTGAAGCTTAGCCAGTGAGTGACCAGAAGTCTCACATGCTCTAATGGGAGAAGTGTCTTACATTTTAGTGGGGCAAGCAGATTTATCCAAAAACATGTTGTATGCACGTGTTGCAGGTTGCTGTGGTTTTGCTTTTTACCAGAGTTGGGCAGGCCGTGTTTGCCAGGCCTCGCCGACTCCCAGCCGTCCACAGACTGCACCTCCAGCAGGTACGAGCTTTTGGTTTCACGGTCAAAAACACTCTGCGTGTAGATGAATCCCAACTCCGGTTCGATGCGGAAGTACTGGTGGTCCCCGCTGCGATCTTCCAGCAGTGAATAGGAGATCTAAAACACACAATCACACACCATTGGATACACCCCCCTAACCCTACGTGAATCATCAAGTAATGTGGAGCATAAACACACCTTTCCATTAAGGCCCAAGTCCAGGTCATTGGCTGACACTTGGAACACCAACGTTCCTGACTGGGCGCCCTCGGTGACCAAGGCTTCATAGATGGAGGACGTGAAAAACGGGACGTTGTCATTTACGTCTGGCGGAAAGGAGGGGTAAATACGTAAGGCTCAGCTTGGTGAGTATTTTACGTAGTATATACATTTCTGACCAAAATGTTAAGAGCAGTTAAAAAGGTCAGAAATGTAACATTTGCACTGAGTTTCTAAGTAGAGCTTAAAAATGCAAAAAAAGGAAATAAAGAAGCATTCAAGTGAAATAGGCTGTTCTCTGCTGAGCATAAGGTGAAGATCACAGCTTTTAAAAGGCAAAATGTTGTTAAAAACTTGGATTGCGTGTGATTTTGTGTCAGGTATTCACACTGTCATCTCTTGATTGCAACGGCAAAAAAGCTTTCTGTCTTTGAAGGCGGCGTGACTGTTGAGCTGCGTTACTGAGGCGTCTCACAGCCTCAGCGCCATTGTTCCTGCGATTGGACGCAGTAAGACACTCATTTCTAACTTCTTCACACATACTGACGCTAATAGAACAAAAAAGTCAAGCGGTAGACCCCAAAAACTGAGTCGCAGGATCCCATTTGATGTCCGTCTATCTGTGTGGTAATGACTGTTTTTTTCAACACTTCACAAAGGACTTCTTCCTGAGAATTAAGCTGGCTCTTTTGGCCCAGCCTGCATGTTCCCCTTATCTAAATCCAATGCAGAACACTTGGGGATGGATGGCAAGGCAAGTTTTGGTTTCAGACAGTGGATGCCCAGTGAAGCCATCTTCACCAGCTGGAACAACATTCCCATTAGCCGACCGGAAAGACTGGCATCAAGCATGCCCGTACCCATTTTTCACAGGTAGAGATAGTTGGTGCAGATACTTTTTTATACACGGTATTTCGATTTTATTTTGGTTTTAGCTATGGTCTTCAACTTTTGATCAGCTGATGAAAAGCCTATTTCACTTTATTGCTTCTTTGCAATAAATTGCTTTTGTCTCTCCCTCCCATTTCTCTTTTTTTATTTTTGCAAGTTCTACTTAGAAGCTCCTTAAGATCCAACAGTGCAAAATGTACATTCTTGTAAAAGTTGCCCTATGGCAGGGGGTGTCCCCACTTTTTACATAAAAAAGAAAGCATGGGGGCCACGTTGATAATTTTCTACATTAAAGATGCCGTAGAAGATTTAGATAAGGACAGGAATTTGATTGATGAGGTAGCAGCCTCCATATTTCAAAAAAACAAAACAAGAAAACATAAAAAAAAACTTGCACATTGACCTTTACACTATGTTTTTTGTGTTTTTGCAAAAATGAAAACAATAAATGAAAATAATGTTAGATACTATGTTGACCTTTCATTGTACTTTTCTAAATGCGCTGCTGAGCACAAGCTTTCATTTTAGAAATGAAACTTGTAGTCTCGCAGTTTTTAGCCCAAGCTCTTTTGCTGGACAAAAAGAAAAGTTTGCAGGCTTTGTATTGTTGTTATTATTTTTTGCACTCTGAAGGAGTCTTTGAACGTCTGGGAGAAGATGAAAAATTCTGGTTAGCTTTGTACAAATAAGAGGGAGCATGTCTACACCGGGTGCCTGATAAGATCAAAATGTTTTCATGTTTGAGGAAGAAATGAAACAATAAAATTTCTTTCTTGCTAAAGAAATTCAAAATAACTAGGATCACAAAATATGTGAAGCGACAGAAATACAGATATGATGTATTATTTGAGGCTGGACTCGGCCGGCTTGCCATGCAGAGTGCAAAGTACGGTGGCTCTCAAGGAACAAACATCTGCTGTTTCAGCTTGGAAAAGTGATAAAATGATTTATCGGAAGTCTGCATCCGTGCTGGACCAGAAAAGAACTGACTGGGAGGAATGTCCTCCCCGGTCTCAAGCCAACTACATGCCGGAGGAGGAACGGGCCGTGTCCCGTGGCTGCAAAGCTGAGGCGGTTGTTTAAAGTTTAGAGCTGCCAAGCTGAAGAAGTCTTGATTTGATTTTCTGTCTAACCAATCAGGTGTTTGGATCCGCCCACTGACTTTAATAAGTCAACTTGACAGTTTTCACTCATGAGACTGGTCCATGAAATCATTTAGTTTATTAAATATTTCAATAATTACACTTTTTTTTAAACATAAAATCAACTGTTATTTTCCATAACTGGCACATTTATTAACACATGCATGTATTTATTTCCTATTTGAATTAATCAAAGACACATTTAAGGGATTATTTAATGGTGTGTTTATTTATTTAACAAATTAATAACACATGTGTGTATTTCATTCTAATGTTATTTCTTGTATTATATATGACACGTGATCTATTTTTTTATTTCATTTTGTGCCATGTGATCTCCATGAAGGGACCGAGGTGGACTTGAACTTCAGAGCACAGTTGTCTCCAAGTGAACGGCCATGGGGGATCGAGGCTGAGCGTTTATAACAAACGCACTCTGAAGGAGGACAGCGCCAGTGAGGGGTCAGGTAAAAACGTCTGAGCAAGTTAATTATTTCTCACTGGATTAAGACCGTTTGGAATGAGCAGAATATGGGAGTGTGTGTGTGCGGGAGCGTGCACGGTAGTTAAAAGGAGATTAAGCACGCATGCCTGCACGTGAGGCTGGCTAATTTATTCCAAGCAGCAAGGTCATGTGCAGCGATGAGCACGGGAACTACCAAACCAAGACATGCAAGAGGACAATATCTACCCGAAAGTGAGTTGAGTGGACTTCGACACAGGGTGTTGATCTCCTTAGGCCACGCCCCCTCATCAGACATGTACACATCAGGCGGTCACGTGCACCCACCTGTGACATTGATGTAGACCGTGGTGAAAGCAGCCAGCGGAACGGCAGCCACGTTCTGCGCTCGGACCCGGAGCATAAAGTTTTGGGTCGTCTCGTAGTCCAGCGGCTCCGCCACCAAGATGGAGGCTGAGCCGTCTTCCCGGTTGGGGGTCAGGTAGAAGCGGACGGGCATGTTGGTCTCGGGGACCATGCCGTCCTCCAGATTGTAGGTCACCCTGGGGTCGCCCAGTGGTGATGTGGCTTTGATGGTCTGGAGAGAGAACCGCACCCATGACATCCATTTTGTTCCACAGATTGTACAGCCATAAACATGGGTGGGAGGGGGGCACATAAAGCTACTATCCAGTGTAGTTTTCATCTTAGCATTTCAGCATTAGAGCTGACACAGCAACCAAAGCAAATCACATGAAATATTTTTTCCCATCAGTAAATCAATTCACTTCTTCATTTGGACACCATGTCAAGGGCCAATCGAAAACAAAATGGCCCCCATGAGATCTGAGATTTGATACATGCTGCATCAAGAATGTGACCTGAGACATGAGGAATGAGGCGGGACGTCATGATAGATAGATATGAGATTTGGGACATGGGAAAGAAGGAAGAACACTCAGCAAATGAGGAATGAGATATGAGAAGTGAAACATAAGGAATGAATTTGACTTGAAACATGAGGAAGGATATGCAAGATTTCATGATGAGACATGAGATTTGGTACATGAGACATGAGGAATGACACTTTACACATGAGGAATGAGATAGGAGAAGTGAGGCCTTAAGAATGAATCTGTCTTGAAACATTAGTAAGGAGAGTTGTAAGATTTGACACATAAGACATGAGGAATGAGACATGAGATTTGGCACATGAGACATGATGAATGATATCTGACGAATGAGGTGTGAGATGTAAGATTTGATACATGGGACATGAAGAATCAGACTCGACACATAAAGTGAGACTTGAGAAGTAAATTTTTCAAAAAACTGCATGAATTTGCATGAGTTTGTGGACAACTTTAGCCACCAGAATTTCTGAAACTGAGATTTGTCATGACACATCAGGAATGATACTTAAGAAATGAGGAATGAGTCGGGACATCATAAGATTGAATGACTTGGGATGTGAGGAATGAGAATGAATGATGAGACTTGAGGGATGACGAGAGAGGTGTAAGTTGTGAAGCATATGAAAGCAGATGTGAAATGAGAATGGGTGGGGTGGTGTTGAAGGTGTGGTGTTGGGATGTCGCTGTGGCCGCCTTCTCGTCTTCTGCGTAGGAAAGTGGCGGTCCGACGGCTCCTTTGGGCGGCGTTACTTATCTCTGTCCCGTTAGCTTTGAATTGTACGTCGTAGTGAAGATGAAATCTTTTAATCTACGTCCGCCTCCTGAGGCTTCCTAGCACATGAGGGCAAGGCCTTCTACTAAGCGAAAAGCCATCAGTGCGAGTGTTTAATGGCACGCAATAATGTAAAGTCAAATATTAAGGCTGTAAATCTCAAGTCGGGATGAAATCCTGAGGGATCAACACGCGGTGTGCACTAATTAAGCTGAAGCCATGCAAAGCTGACGCCATACACTCCTAATTAAAGGCAAAAAGGCCATCTCTGCCCTGACACGGATGACCTCACTGTAGCCCGTCAACCTGCCGGGCATGGCGGCTGCAGTAATGAGACACCACTGCGGTCGCGTGGGCCTAGCAAACATGCCCGATTAAAGCTGTAAAAACTTCACATTTCCACGGTGGAGCTCTTTCGACCCGCTGAGAGGCATCGCCGCTTCGCCTCGCCGTCAGCCTGCCTCTGAACTGCCATCTCAATTAATGCATGGCACCGCGGGGGCCACAGGCTCTCTGTCGGAACCTCCACCAAAACGAATTGGAGCACGCTTACGTGAAGGAGCCCCCGCCGCCATTTCCATCCTCTGCTTGCAAACATCAAATTGGCAGCTTTTATGGACTTGATTGCTTTGGAGAGACGCACTCGTTGGAAATGTGTCAGAGGCGCGTAACGCGAGCATCAATAAATAATGACACGAGCATTAGCGAATACCTCAGCTTCCCCTGGTCTTGGGACTCCACGCCTGTTCGTTAGAAGAGTGTTTGATAAAATAGCAATCGTTCAACGCTAACATGAATCATTATCATTGGGAACTTTGAGAACATTGTCACATCTCCCAAGATTAAAACATTTCTCATTTCCAACCACGTCTCATTCATGGGCATTAGTCCTGGCACATTAATAAATGAATGAATTTGTCACTAAATAATTTCATATATTGCCATTGTTGTGCATTGTTGTCCTGCAGGAGTTCACTCTGTGCAATGCTATCAAGACACTGGCGCTCGCCTTTGCGCCATAGAACAACGGCATGAACGGAGTGAGCCCTTTTGTCAGTCATACAGTCTCTTTGTCTGGGTTGGGTGAAGGCGGGCCCGCACACAAGTGTGAATGCTGCAAATTTCTTCTGTTTACTCTTCTTACTTGGGACATCCGGTTAAGAAATTCTCACCAAAATCCCATATTTTCCAAACACAAATGATGTTTGATCTTAAGAGTTCTCACCACTTAAAGCAATTCAAACAATTCCAACACTGAAGCTTTAGCTCACTCAGCTCATTTAGTTTGTCTATTTTCAAAGTTCCCAAAAGTCCCGTTTGTTTCCTTCAAGAGTGTCCTGAAAAGAACTAGTTTGGTGGTTTAGCCTGGAAGACACAACGCGGTCCTAGCTTGATTTGCCAGAGAGAGTAGAAAATGTAGTATTTTCCACAGGTTCTTGTAAAGTTTGGATCAAGTTGGGACACTTTTATGTTCCATGTTTACTAAAGGGGGGAAGTCCAAAGCTTGGGAGTGGTATAATATGTTTGAATGTTTGTAGGCCGTACCACAATGGGCGTGTCTCTGACTGTGTTCTCGGGGATGACCACGTTGTAGCTGTCCTTCTCCCACTGTGGGGGTTGGTTCTTCACATTGGTGATGGTGACGGCCAGCTCCACTGAGCTGCTCCGGTTCCCCCCGTCTGTTGCCACGATGTCCCGTGTGATGTAGGTTCTCTGTAGCCACAAGGGTGAGAGAGGAAGATGAGTTGATGGTGTAGACGATGCGACTCGAGAAGGACTACTTTCAAACGGCCCGTATTCCTGCTGGAACCAAGTGAAGACTAAACGCTGCCACATTTAAGTACATCAATCGGGTGAAGCCATGACAAAGACAACTCTCTCACTTTTCAAGGCTTTTTGCACAATTAAGACGACGTTACTTTAGCATGCAGGACATTAGAAGTCCATTAAATGCTCATCAGCACCATCATTTGGGACGCTGCCGTCTGCCTACTGAAGGTCAAACTCAAACAAATAGTCTCAGTGGACTCAAGTCTTTATGACAAAACAGCTAGACTTTTTTTTTTGAAAGCAAATGCCAGGAATATTTATTTGACATTTGATGTGCACAAAACAAAAGTCTGAGCTGGGTAACACTTCTTCATACGTCAAACATTGCAAATGACACAGCAAAGTGATGAAAACTCTTATCTAGCTTTGCATGCACTTTAAAATGGTATGGCTTTCAGTTGTCAATGTCACATGTTTGAACTGAAGAATGCATGATAGCTTTTTTTTTTTAAGCCCACGATGATAGCCAACTTTCTGCTTCTCTAAACCAATATGATAACTCTACTTTTTAAATGTAGAAGGAAGTGTACTTTCTCCACACCTGAAGGTAAGACGGAGTGAAAGTATGGAGGATGTGATCAAGTGTACCTGTTGATTTGTCCTAATCGAATATCATGACAGAAAAAAGTAGTGTTTGATTTGCTCGCCCACACCGTATGGGTAACTTTATTTCATTGGAGAGTTTTTTATGTGTCGGGATGAAATCATAATTTCCTGATATCGGCCCAATAATTATCATACAACCTTACTACACTTGTTTTGTTGCTGCCGTGTTGTAGCGGTGTACATGTTTATAAAGAATCATGTATGGCAAAGAGAGCTCCTGGTGGTACGGCAACACGGGACAGAAGAATTAAAGACCAGAAACTTTATGAGCTCATGCATGGTCATATCAGCAGACAGCAAGAAGTGATAAGAAGTGATAAGGTAGTTGTTCACCGCGCACAGCGTAGAAGCACAGGTACTGAACATGCATTGAAGTTGTGCGAGAAGTAAGAAGATCCATCCAGTGTACGTGCACTTAATCATTCACCAGGGTATCGCTGTGTTCTCCACATGTATCATCTACATGTAGCAATTGCTGGAGGCACTTCCATAGAAATTCACATCACCTGCCCTGCCTTGCCTTTGCTCACGCACTCCAAAACCATTATTCAACTGAAGAAAGAATTGCCATATGTAATGACTTTCCACGTCTCTCCAATTATTGCCTGCTTCCAATTCAAGAAATTGCATGCAGTTTGCCTATAATTACATTTTTTTCCAAGAACACCACCATCACCGGCTAGCATTTGTCACCAACAATGCTTTCAAAGAAAGAAGTTGAATTTTTCAGTACATCTACACAGGAGTTGTATAGAAATGTACAGGATATATAGTAGGTGTTCAAAGCAGTATCAGAGATGCAATCAACAATTTACATTCATGTAGGCTACCCTACAGTCACTAAACTTTGTCAAATCGCTATCATTAGGTGGTAACATGTGGTACATCTGGCGTCGCTTATGTACTCAAAGCAGGAAGAGGGCAAGCTATGGTGTTTCCTGAGCGCCCTCCGGGTGCATAGGGTGCCTTTAACACCCTGTACTTCTTGTGCTTTAGTAAATAAATGCTATTAGTAGAACATCATATTTCATGAGAAAAAAATGTGCTTTTAGGAGTGTAGACTTAACATGCTGTTTCATGGTGTGGCCGCAGGAGGAAAAAGTTTACGTGAAGCATGAAGGAAGCAGCGCTTTCGTGGAGTGAAGCTGTTTGAAAGCTTGGTAAGAAAGACGTGCTTATGTATCGCTACATATATTCCCGTGTTTGGTATACCGTAGTCAAGCATTCTTGCCGGCTGCAGAGCGTGGGGTCATTTGTTCCTCTCGGCGCTGGAAGATTGGGACTTTTATCACCCCAGCCGTCTTGGCAACATACAATTTCTTGGATTGCCGGCTTGTTGGGAGAGATTGCGCTTGGCGTCAATAGCGAGGCGAGGGCACGAGAGGGGTAATTGACCGGAGGAAATTTAAAGAGAAGCTTCCTGGGTAGGCATTAGCATGATATTCTCACCACTGGCATTTTCTGCAATCAGGAAGGCATAAGAATGTGACAAGCATCATCCAGCGCTACAGTATTATATTAGATTGTAGGCCTGAAATGAAGAACTGAGGTGACGCCGTTGGCCTGATTGGCTAAAAGACATACAGTATGGACACTTCATTAGGTACACATCGTATTTAAAACCTCACAAAATGTGGACGAAAAAATTATTTTTATTGCAAAGTATATAGCAAAAAATATTTTTTTTTAAATAAATTTTAAAAAAAGCTTCTTTGTAAGTACATGCGTTTCATGGGGCAATGATCATTACAGAACAGAACCTGAAAAAAAGTCTTAAATGGTGAGTGTAGGGGGTGCGCAATAAATGTCATACCAATAATTATCGAGCCGATAAGAGGGAACTATGATAATATTAAAAATGGACTGATAACCAATAATGAAAAAAAACCCAATGTGGCTGTCACGGTACGGTCTTCTCGGCATGGTGTAACGACCCCGAGGATGCAGAGAGCTGGATGCCAAGCAGGTAAGTTGGAGGAATCTTTAATAAAGATGCTGCAACTCAGCGGCAGGAACATGGAAGGGACACGGAACGAGGAAAATGCAACAACTAGCACTGGCGACAATGACAATGAGCCGACAACTAAGGGTGCACACACCTGAACCTAAATAGCAAGGCACTTTACGAGACACAGGTGCGCGTAATTAACAAATGGACAACAAACAGGGAATAAACATGAAACTAAAGGAAAAACCAACAACAAAGGCATACAAACTCAAACACCAAACTGTCACGCCTACCAAACACACAGATCGTGACAGTGGCAAGATTACCGGTACTGTGCAGGTGAGTAAATCAAGCACTACCGTTTTCTCCAGCCTGTGACATCCAGTTGTGACTACCCGAGCTCATTTGTAAACAAACATTGACTTTGTGAATGTGCTTGTTGTACCAAACCCGTGGAGTACACAGGAAACCTTATCAGCCACCTGAAATGCCAGCTCTGCGGCGTTTGAAAAGTACAAAAGGTGTGCCAGACACCTCTATGGCGTCACACCTGCTGCTCGGAGTGTGTGCCTGAATACAGTGGACCTTGCTGGGCCACAGCAGGTGGCAGTTCCCCCCCATACTCAGGTTTTCCTGATAGCAGTGTTGTGGCAGTAGTAATGTCATGATATTTGATTATGACTAATCATTTCTCCCAGTCCTTCTTACCTGCAGGTGTGCTCAAACTACACTTACACAATACAAAAATACACAATATAAAAAAGTTACGGTGTTGTTTTGTGAGCCCGCTGAAGCAGGAAGTTATTGACGAAACATGAAAGTGAGTGGCTCTGCTATTGGGTGTGGGATACCTAATGTTCTGAATGTTCTGGCCGGTGTGTGTACCTGAGAAATGGGCTGGTTGACGTAGACCCAGCCTGTCAGCGGGTTGACCCGAAGGTATTCCGGCTGCTCGCCAGACATTGAATACGTGATGGCGGCGTTGGTGCCAAAGTCATCATCATGGGCCGCCACTCGCAAGAAGCTGGTTCCGATCATGGTATCTTCACGAAGGAAGTCTACAGAGGAGAGGATGAGCTTTGCCATCACGCAAGCAGGGTATATTGTGGACTGAGTGGCTTACACTCATAGCGGATGTTCTCAAACTTGGGACTGTTGTCGTTTTGGTCCACGATGAGGATGTTGAGCTGACAGATGCCGATGAGCGGGTCGGCGGCTCGGTCAGTCGCCGTCACCGTCACCGCGTACTCTCGCTGACGCTCACGATCAAACTTCCTGGCGGTGACGATGGTTCCTAAAGACAATGAGGGAAAACGGCTTGAACACAACCTACGCTTTCTGTTTAACCTCGGAACACGTCGACGGCACAGCTTGGCGTGATTGCAACCTTTCACTTTCCAAACAAACCCAGGAGGGGCTGGTTGCTGAGCGTAAATGAAGAAATCACTGCTGCTGGAAAGATTCCATTTCTTCTTCCGCTTATCCGGGTCCGTGTGGCGGGGGCAGCAGTCTCAGTAGAGAAGTCCAGACTTCCAGGTCTCTGGCGACCTCTTCGAGCTCCACCGGGAGGACACCAAGGCGTTTCCAGGCCAGCTGTGAAACATAGTCCCTCCAGCGTGTTCTAGGTCTTCCCCAGGACCTTCTCCCGGCTGGGCATGCCCAAAACTCCTCACCAGGGACGCGCCCGGGAGGCATCCGGACTAGATGCCCGAGCCACCTCAACTGGCTCTTCTCGATGTGAAAGAAACGTGGCTCTACTCTTAGGGTGAGTCCAGCCACCTTACGGAGGAAACTAATTTTTGCCGCTTGTATCCGCGATCTCGTTCTTTCGGTCATGACCCATTACTCATGACCATAGGTGAGGGTGGGAACGTAGATCGATCTGTAAACAGAGAGCTTTGCCTTCCGGCTCTGCTCTCTCTTTACCACGAAGGTTCGGTACAGCGACTGCATTACTGCAGACACTGCACCAATCCGTCTGTCAACCTCGCGCTCCAACCTTTCCTCACTCGTGAACAAGATCCTGAGATACTTGAACTCCTCCACCTGAGGCAGACCTCACTACCAACCCGGAGGGTACAGTCCACCCATTTCCGACTGAAAAGCATGGCCTCGGATTTGGAGGTCCTGAGTCTCATCCCAAAAGCTTCACACTCAGCTGCAAACTGCTCCAGTAAACGCTGAAGGACACAGCCTGATGAGGCCATAAGGACCACATCGTCTGCAAATAGCAGAGACGAGATCCTAAGGTCACCAAGCTGGACTCCCTCAACACCTTGACTGCGCCTAGAAATTCTGTCCATGAAGATTATGAACAGAATCGGTGACAAAGGGCAGCCTTGGCCGAGGAAACAAGCTCGACTTACTGCTGGCAATGCGAACTAGGCTCCTGCTTCGATTGTACAAGGACCGAATGGCACGTAGTAGCGGGCCATCAATCCCGTACTCCCGGAGCACCCCCCAGAGGACACCACGAGGGACACGGTCAAATGCCTTTTCCAAGTCTACAAAGCACATGTAGACCGGTTGGGCAAACTCCCAAATACCCTCCAGTACCCTTGCAAGGGTGTAGAGGTGGTCCAGTGTTCCGCGACCGGGACGAAAACCACATTGCAACTCCTGTAACCAAGGTTCGACTAACGGTCGTACCCTTCTCTCCAGCACCCTGGAGTAGACTTTCCCAGGGAGGCTGAGGAGTGTGATCCCCCTATAGTTGGAACAGACCCTCCGGTCACCCTTTTCAAAAATGGGGACCACCACCCCGGTCTGCCAGTCCAGAGATACTGTTCCCGACTTCCATGCAATGTTGAAGAGGCGTGTCAGCCAAGACAGTCCTCCATCATACAGAGCCTGGCCTCTAATAAAGATCTCTGATGAAAACATTGATTTATTGGTCCCACTATAAAACTTTTTTCTATCCTTGCGGGGGAACCTCACATTTGACATAAACATTGCAGCCATTTTCTCTGTACCAGCATCACTCATGACCACCTTTTATCTGCACAAAATGTTTTTTACATCTACTTATATGTCAATTGTCCAGCAAAAGCTAGAGGACTTCCTAGAAGATGAAATCAAGGTCTATTCATAGCTTTGTGGGTGCAAGCTTTCAGTCAAGTTTGACCTTAAAAGTGCTCCCAAGCGATGCGATGCATTATCGACATAACTGTTGTGAAGATACAATGGAGTGGGGCCTCTACTTGCCAATGACAGTCAATGGGGAATTGATTTTTTGTGTGAAGATGACACAGAGGACTACCCACCCATTTTGGACATACAGTAGTGTTCAAAATAATAGCAGAGCAACGTGACTAAACAGATTGAGCGCCGTTATTGGTATATTTTTACTGCTACATGGCAAACAAGTTACGAGTAGGTGCAGTACATTCTCAGAAAACAAGACGCATCATTCATGATATGCACGCTCTTAAGGCTGAGCAATTGGGCAATTAGTTGAAAGGAATGTGTGAAAAAAACAGCAGTGTGGCATTCAATCAGTGATCAGGGATCAATGGTGTGAAAAAACAGGTGTGGATCAGGTGGCCCCTATTTTAGGATGAAACCAGCACTTGTTGAACATGCATTTCTCTTTGGAAAATGGGTTGTTCAAGACATTGTTCAGAAGAACAGCGTACTTTGATTACAAAGTTGACTGGAGAGGGTAAAACCTATGAAGAGGTGTAGCAAATGTTTGGCTGTTCAGCTAAAATGATGTGTGGCAGAAAACGGAAGACACCTATCAAAATGGATGGAAGAATAACCAGAATGACAAGGATCAAAGACAGTCTGGAGTTACCTGTGAGTACTGTGACGTAGAAGACGTCTGTGTGAAGCTGATCTAATTACACAGTTACACAATTACACAGTGAAGACAGTGAAGCATCATGATATAGGCATGTTTCTCCTACTATAGTGTTGGGCCTATTTATCACATAGCAAGGATCATGGATCATTTTGCATATGTCTTGAAGGGCCAATGTTACCTTATGCTGAAGATGAAATGCCCTTGAAATGGGTGTTTCAATAAGACAATGACCCCAAACACATTAGTAAACCAGCAAAATCTTGGTTCCAAACCAACAAAATAATTGTTATGGAGTGGCCAGCACAATCCCCGGACCTTAAGAACTTGTAGGGTGACATCAAAATTGCTTTTTCTGAAGCAAAACCAAGAAATGTTAAAGAATCTTGGAGTGGAATACCAAAGTGCCACAAGTTGGTTAACTCCATGCCACACAGATGTGAGGCAGTTATAAAAAAACAAAATATTAGTTTAGTGATTCACAGGATTGCCAAATCCCAGAAACAAAAAAGTTTGTGCAAAATAGTTTTGAGTTTGAGAAGTCAACGGCAGACACTGCTATTTTTCAACTAACTGCCTAATTGCACAGCCTTGAGAGCAAGAATATCATGAATGCTGGGTCTTGTTTTTTTCTGGGAATCTACTGCTTCTACTGGTAACTTGTTTGCCTTAAAAATATACTAATAACAATGCTTGATCTGGTTAGTCACATTGTTTTGAACACTACTGTAAGGCTTCCAGTCTGTGCAACGTGAGAAAGTGGGAGGAATATTTTCTGTTATCACCATTACGTCGTTTCTAGATAAGACCAAAACTGGCATTTTTAGCGACCTTCAGTTGTGTCGAGCACAGCCCTTAACAAAAGCTGTTATGACTCTGACTTGCTGGAAGATGAAGCCAAGTCTACCCATACATTTGTGGATGTGAGCTTTCCAAGTCTGTACCATCCGTCCCATCCATCTTCTACCGCGTATCCGGAGGCGGGTTGTGGCCTAAGCAGGGAGGGCTAGACTTCCCTTTCTCTGGCTACTTCATCCAGCTCCTCCTGGTGGAGACATAGTCTCTCCAACGTGTCCTTGGTCTTCCCTAGGGACTCCTACCGGTCGGACGTGCCCTGAACACCACCCCAGGGAGGCATCCGGGGGGCATCCTGACCCGATGTGATGTTAAAGATGGTATGAAGACATGAAATAGCACCATCCTGTTTGGTCTATGTATGAACGCACGAGAAAGATGTAATGATAGGATGAAAAGGCTTTGTTGTGTGTGTGGGTGTGTGTGTGTGCGTGTGCATGTGTGTGTGCACCTGTGTCGGGATGGATGCTGAAGGCGGGCACAGTGGAGTCTTTGTGCATGAATCCGTACGTGACCTTCCCGTTGGAGCCCTCATCAGCATCCACAGCATGAACCTGCAGCACAAAGGATCCGGCCGGCTGGTTCTCCAGAACCGACGTCTTCTCTCGGTACTGCTGACACTGGGGGCGGGACAGGAGGATGTGTTGTAAATCTTATTCTTTTGGAAAATACATACAGCGTTTGTAGACAGAGTTGAGGATGTTTGGTTAGGGGGTGTCAGTAGGGGGGCAGAGGTGCCCGAGGCCCATCCCGGTTAGACAAAAGTGTTAAAAAGCAGCATCTTTGTGCTGCCACCCTTTCTGCATTTGTGTAGACATGAAACATGTTGGCAGGCGGTGTGATGGAGGCTTTTATTTTGGATTTGTGTTTCTCCCCACTGGCACCAGTAGCACCGTCTCACAGCAGCGTGCCGCACATAACTGCATTTAGTGTGAGGCAGCCTTTGAAATGCATCTATTAAACATAAGGTAAACTTCGCTCTGCCAAGATTCTCACTTTTGCGTGTTTTTGCACCCCCACAAGCTGTTCCTGCTTTTCCACGCCAAATGTTGGGAATTAATGAAGAACGCTTTAAAAAACGACTTGATTCTATTTTCACTGCTAATTGTCGACGACGTGTCTGTGTAGGCTTGATTTATGGGAAGCTGCGCAACAATTTCACGGTGCTACTTAACGGCTCCATTGGGGTGGGAGTGCAAGTAATTAATCAGGAATTCTGGCTACTGCATCCCTGGGACAAAGCTCCCAAAAGCTGGAAATGCCAACTTCTGCAACCAGCCAGGACCGCCACACAAAGACACGATTGTTTAGTATACCAATATGTCCTCCTGGAAGGCCACCACAAGCACGCTGCTGCCGGTAACTTTTAGGTTGAAACACAAACTGGAACTACCGGAATAAATCTAACTGTTGTCCAAGTAAGCAGAGTCCCCTGTTGAGTCCCAAAGTTGTAACAGTAATAGTATACTCTGACCCCCACCTCCTAGCTAAATGAGCCCGCTCCTTGTTGGCTTCGCTACACATCTTAAAATGAAGCTCTGTCAGCTGCACATGTGAGAGATGTAGGTCAGTGAAATACTGATACAATCTATTCATTTATCTGTACTGTACAAACAGAACTTGAAATAAGACCAGGAAAATGCATATTATGTATAATGTATAATAATACTGTATGTAGTATGTAAAATGTACATTTGGACGTATTGGCAGGTTTACACTAACATTGAAAGTACTCCCTTCGTCTCACGCCCCCCCGATACTTCACCGTTCAACTTCCATGAAAAACAGTCCAATACAGGCTTGGTGTATACACACACCGCACACACCGCACACACCAGCAGCTGTCTTTCACCTTCTGTGCTCCCATTTAGCCTGCATAAGATAGACTGCACTCCGCGTTTTGGGTGCTTCGGGCCGGTGGAGAGTTCAGGCAAGAGCACTGCTGGAGTTAGTAGTCCTTTGTTAACTACAGGATGAAATTTCATCCGGGCTTCCAAAACACTCAAGGATTTGCTTAGTACCGCCCTGTGCTTTTAAAAATACTTGTGTTCCTGGGCTCATGAACTCAGGCCACAGCTGTTTTTTTTATATCAGCCCGCGGCACATTCTAAAAATATAATTTAGTCAATCAATTAAAAAAAAAAATAAAAATCAGTAGTAATTTTACCTGAAGTCAAAATTAAGAGAAAATAGAAGAAAATAGTAATTCTCTTCAACAGATGAGAAAAATTTTTTACGAGATTACGGGAAAAACGCTATGACAAAAAAATGATGTCATGTAGTTGCATGAAGTTGAAAATATATATAATATATATATATACTGTATATAAAGTAAAGTCATAATATTACAGGAACAAAAGTAGAACGTTGAAAATGAAAATATTTAGAAAAAAGTTGTATTCTATGGAAAATGAAGAAAACAATTTTACAAGAATATATTATGAGAAAAATAATTGTCACGGTGATGATCGCACGCAGGAAATCAGCTGTAACAACATTTGCCTGGACACACCTTCTCGAAGACCGGCTTGTTGTTATTCACGTCGTCCACTCCCACGACGACCTGCGCGGTGGATGACAGGGCCTGCGGGCCACCAGAGCCGTTGTCGTCCGTGGCCGTCACGTTGAGGACGTACTCCACGCCCTGTAGGTGAGGCGGCGGGCTGGAGCGCAGGCGGATCAGACCTGCGCCAAACCACCAAACATACGGCGCACATCACTGAACAGCAAACATCACTGGACCTCGTTTGCGTTCACTAAAATACTGCTTGGTCCATTGCTGGACTTTGTCATGAAGCATGTACAGAATCAGTAAAACACCTTCAACAAAATACTGCAAAGGTATGCATGTCATAATAACATTAGCTACACAAATATTACATTTTGTGTCATTTTAGCCCTTTCAGCAACATGCTAACAGTGTTTTGGGTGTAAAAATAGCTAAATATCTACCTATCAGTATGGCTGTGTAGAGCTGAGGATTCAGTAGTACATGCATAAGTATCTGCTGGTGTAAGAAATGCTAAGCAGGCGTGTTACGAGATGATGCACGAGCTTGGGTCCTGGACAGCGAGAGGAGATTTTAACATGAATTTTAATAGCATTTATTAAACATGACAGCTTTCAGATGTGCATTGTATGGCAGTATGGAGGTAGAACTCACTCCCCCTTGCCTGCAGGGTGGATATCAGAATCAGAAAAACTTTATTGCCATTGTAAGTGAACAATTCACAAACTAGGAACTTTCTTTGGCGACTTAGTGCAACGTAGAATTCTAAGTAAACATAGAGTATTAAAAAAACATAGAACTAACTAAACATAGAACCTGAGTAAAAAGTTGAAATATAGTAGGTAATATATAGGGGTGTAAATGTGATTATAAAGTTGTTTCATGCCTTGAGGGTTCTAATAATGTTAAAAATGTGTATTAAGAAGGTGCTAATCAAATTTTCTGTGTGTAGTTTGTCTTATTATGCCTAATTTATTGGGTTATATGAGTGTAAATGTGACTATAGGGATGTTATTTATTGTCTTGAGGGCTCTAATAATGTTAAAAAGCATATTTCAAAGGTCCTAATCAGGTGTTCTATGTGTAGTTTGTCTTATTATTCCTACTATATTGGGTAATAGGAGTGTAAATGTGACTATAGGTGTGGTATTTCATGCCTTGGACCTAATAATGTTAAAAAAATGTAGTTGGAAGGTTGTAATCAGGTTTTCTATGCTCCAACTACCAAACTCTTCCATTCATAAATAAGGAATCCTCCATCCATCCATTTTCTTCCGCTTATCCGAGGTCAGGTTGCGGGGGAAGCAACCTAAGCAAGGAAAGCCCATACGTCCATCCCCTCGGCCACTTCGTCCAGCTCTTCCCAGCGGATGCTGGGGCGTTCCCAAGCCAGCTGAAAGACATAGTCTCTCCGGCGTGTCTTGGGTCTTCCCCGAGGCCTCCTACCGAGTGGACGTGCCTTGAACACCTCCCCATGGAGGCATTCGGGAGGCACCAGATGCCCGAGCCACCTCATCTGGCTCCTCTCAGTGCGGAGGAGCAGCGGTTCTACTCTACCGGATGACAGCACGTCTTACCCTGTCTCTAAGGGATAGCCCAGCCACATTGCGGAGAAAACTAATTTTGGCCGCTTGTACCCGCGATCTTGTCCTTTCGGTTACTGCCCAAAGCTCATGACCATAGGTGAGGGTAGGAACGTAGATCGACCGGTAAATTTAGAGCTTTGCCTTTCGGCTCAGCTCTCTCTTCACCACGACAGACCGGTGCAGAGTCTGCATCACTGCAGACACTGCACAAATCCGCCTGTCCATCTTACGTTCCATCCTTCCCTCACTCGTGAACAAGACCCCGAGGTATTTAAACTCCTCCACTTGAGGCAGGACTTCATCCCCCACCCTTAGATGGCACTCCACCATTTTTCGGAAGAGAACCATGGTCTCAGATTTGGAGGTGCTGATTCTCATCCCAGCTGCTTCACACTCAGCTGCGAACCGATCCAGTGGGAGTTGAAGGTCACTGCTCGATGAAGCCAGCAAGACCACTTCATCTGCAAAAAGCAGAGATCGAATCCTGCAGCCACCAAACTGAAACCCCTCAAAGCCCTAGCTGCGCCTAGAAATTCTGTCCATGAAAGTAGTGAACAGATCGGTGACAAAAGGCAGCCCTGCCGGAGTCCAACCCTCACTGGAAACGGGTCTGACTTATTGCCGGCAATGCGAACCAAACTCTGACACCGGTCATACAGGGAACGAACCGCCTGGATTAGGTGGTCCGATACCCCATATTCCCAGAGCACTCCCCACAGTATTCCCAGAGGAACACAATTGAATGGCTTCTCCAAGTCCACAAAACACATGTAGACTGGTTGGGCAAACTCCCATGCACCCTCAAGGACCTTGCCGTGTGTATAGAGCTGGTCCACAGTTCCACGACCAGGACGAAAACCACACTGCTTCTCCTGAATCCGAGATTCGACTATCCGGCGGATCCTCCTCTTCAGAACCCTTGAATAGACCTTACCGGGAAGGCTTTCTTCAGCTTGACGGCATCCCTCACCACTGGTGTCCACTAACGGGTTCTGAGATTACCGCCACGACAGGCTCCGACCACCTTACGGCCACAGCTCCGATCAGCCGCATCGACAAAGGAGGCACGAAACATCGCCCACTCTGACTCAATATCCGCTGCCTCCTGGGAGTTGAAACTCATGCTGACAAGGGACTCTGCCAGGCGTTCCCAGCAGACCCTTAGAATGCGTTTGGGTCTGCCAGGTCTGACCGGTATCCTCCCCCACTATCGGAACCAACTAACCACCAGGTGGTGATCGGTTGACAGCATCGCCCCTGTCTTTACCCGAGTGTCCAAAACATGTGGCCGCAAGTCCGACAACACAACCACAAAGTCAATCATCGAAATGCGGTCCAGGGTGTCTTGGTGCCAAGTGCACATGTGGACACCCTTATGCTTGAACATGGTGTTCGTTATAGACAATCCTCAAGGAATCCTACTTTGCAGAAATCCACTTATCATGGTTGCATTAGGAACCAATTATTATTGATAAACAAGAGATGACTTGACTTTCCACAGCAATTCAAAACACCCCATAGGTGGTGCCACCATTGTGATTTCAACTTCTACTATTCCCTTCTTTACTTGCATGAAGCTCGGTTTGCCGTGCAATGCGCCCATGGGTGGAAAATCGGTTTCTTTCACAACTTGATGAAAGTCTGTGTCCTTAAAAAAAAAGACACAGCCCATGATTGGAATTCTTAGCGACCGGCCTTCATTTCTTTGCTGCGATGTGTCTGGTGTGGGCGTCTCATCTGCATCCCACTCGGCTTTGAATGACTCTCTTCGCTTTTGTATTCATCTCAGCCCAGGCTGCTGCTCTGTTTACGCTGCGCGTGTGTGTGTGTGTGCGTGAGAGCGTGTGGGCTTGAAGTGTGAACAGTGCTTATTACATCCTCCTTATCTTCACGGGCCGGGCCAGGTGCTATCGCTGTCATGTGTTCATTTGCTTGCTGTTTTCAGACCAGAGCAGGGAATTGAAATCATACCTGGTGCAGATATGAATGCGACTGTGGGTGTGTGCGTGTGTACGTGCGTACGTGCGTATGTGTGTGTGTAATATTCAACCGTCTATCTCTGTTTACCAGACGAGAGAAGGTGAAGAGAAAGATTACAGCCACATGATGTACGATTATGAGTTTTTTTCTTTTACAATGAGTTAGTTCATAAAAATTGCACTCGCATGACATGTAGTGTGTGCGTGTGTGTGTGTGTGTGTGTGTGTGTGTGTGTGTACATACAGTACATATTGCACAATAGATGAACGATTTCCATGCAAGGGAAGTGAGCCTTGAGGTGTTTGTCACAATGGCTGCTCTGCGTGCTTACAGGTTGTGTGTGTGTATGTGTGTGTGCGTGTGTGTGTTGGGGTTGGGGGTGGGGCTGGGGGAAAAAGACAAACAAGGAGGGAAGGTGGAGGAGATGACTCCAATTTGCAACCACAGAGGTGTAAGGGGAGAAAGCGTCGCCTCAAGAAACACTCGCCTCCCTTTAATGCATGAATGCACACACACACACGCACACACACACGCACACACACACGCACATGCACACAGCAGCTGCAGAATACAATTAAGCGTGGCAAAATGTTTTATTTTGCAATCTTTTTTTTTTTTTCATTTGTTGTGTGTAGTGAAGCATCACGTTTTTGGTATGCAGATGTGTATCTTTGAGACGCGGTTGAGTCCCCCACATGCACGACATGACACGACACGACTAAACAGCCTAGTTTTATTAAAGATGATAATGACGATTAATATTACCAAACACATTTCCAAACACAAATTACCAAACATACCAAACACAAATTTTTCCAGTCCATTTTCCTCCGCTTATCTGGGTCCAGGTCACAGGGGCAGAGGTATTAGAAGGGAAGTCCAGATTTCCCGGTCTCCTCTCCATGTGAAGGAGAACGGCTCTACTCTGAGTCTGAGTCTGAGTCCAGCCACCCTACGGAGGAAACTCATTTCCGCCACTTGACCCATAACTCATGACCAGAGGTCATGAGGGTGGGAACATAGATCGCCTTCCGGCTCAGCTCTCTCCTCACCACGACGGTCCGGTAAAGCAATCGCGTTACTGCAGATGCTACACCGATCCGTCTGTCGACGTCACACTTCAACTGTCCGTCACTCGTGAACAAAACGCTGAAATAGTTGAACTCCTCCACTTGGGGCAAGACCTCACTCCCAACCCAAAGGATACAATCCACCCGTTTCCGACTGAAAACCATGGCCTTGGATTTGGAGGTGCTGAGTCTCATCCGAGAAGCTTCACACTGAAGGTCACAGCCTAAAGGAAGCCATTAGGACGACATTGGCTGCAAACAGCAGAGATGAGATCCTAAGGTCACCTAGCTGGACTCCCTCAACGCCTTGACTGTGCATCACCAATCCCGTACTCCCAGAGCACCCCCAACAGGACACCATTAGGGACACAGTCGAATGCCTTTTCCAAATCTACAAAGCACGTGTAAATCGGTTGGGAAAACTCCCACATACCCTCCAGTACCCTTGCAATGGTGTAGAGCTGGTCCAGTGCTCTGCGACCGAGACAAATACCACATTGCACCTCCTGTAACCGAGATTCAATTAACGGTCGTACCCTTGTCTCCAGCACCCTGGAATAGACTTTCCCGGGGTTGCTGAGGAGTGTGATCCCCCTATAATGGGAACACACCCTGGACGGTTTGCCAGAACCTCTTTGAGGCCGAACGAAAGCCACACCGCACCCAGACCCGAGTTTTTGCTTCGACCACTGCCAAAGCCGCGTGCCGCTTGGCCTGCCGGTACCTGTCAGCTGCTTCGGGAGTTCCGCAAGCCATCCATGCCTGATAGGACTCCTTCTTCAGCTTGACGGCCTCTGGTGTACACCATTTGGTTTGGGTCTTTCTGCACGACTGGCACCGACCACCTTCCCAACACACTTTCCATACATGTTTGAGTCTACCAGGATTGTCTGGCATGCTTCCCTATCATCTAATGTACAAACTGTGGTTGGCACAGAAGTCCAGCAGCAACACATCACACAGGTTCAGATCAGGGAAGCCGTTCCTCCCAATCACCCCTCTCCAAGTCACACTGTCATTGCCCACATGGGCGTTGAAGTTTCCCAGTAGCACTATGGAGCAGAACTTTATAGCAGGGGTGCTGTCCTGCACCCCTCTGATAGACCCCATGTAGGCTGGGTACTCTGAACTGCCGTTCTCCGCATACACACAAACAACAGTCAGGACCCTTTCCCCGGCCAGAAGGCGTAGGGAAATAACCCTCGCGTTCACCGGGGATGACTCCAGCACAGAGACACCGAGCCGGGGGGGCTATTAATAAGCCCACACCAGCTTGCCAACTCTCCCCTGCAACAACTCCTGAGTAGAACAAGGTCCAGCCCCCTTCAAGGAATTTGGTTCCAGAGCCCAAACTGTGGGTTGAGCTGAGTCCGACTGTATTTAGTCGGAATGTCTCAACCTCTTCCACAAGCACGAGCTCCTTCCCCACCAGAGAGGTCAAATTCCATGTCGCGGGAACCAGAGTTGCCTGCCGAAGACCAGGTCGCCCAGACACCCACCCTTGACCGCCACCCAAAATCGCAAGGCACAAAACCCTTATGCTTGTCCCTGCAGGTGGTGGGTCTGTGGGGGGGCGCAGACCCCCAAAATTCAGTTTTCTATACTGAATTTTTTATCGTGATATAAGGAATGTTAATATTAGAGATGCACCGATAACTTGTTTAGATCTACTTTTTTAAATTTAGTATAGAAGAACCAGAGTATATAGGGGGAGGAGCCACCTGCACACACTACGAGAATCCAGTGTGATGCCACGGAGGTCTCTGGCAAACCTTTTGCAACGCCGTGGAGCTGGCGTTTCAAGCGGCTGATAAAAGTTTTTGTGTCCTCGATGGTGGAGCCTTTTGTACAACTAGCATGCAAAACGTCTTCCTCTTAAGTAAATATTGGTTTATAAGTGAGCTCTTGGGAAGTTATGACGGCTGTTAAAGCGGTTTTTTAAATGCCATTTTTTTTTCAGTATGTAAGCCGGTTCAAATCATTCTACTAAATTCGATTGTAATAGCAAGCCTATATATAAAGTTATGCACGTTCAGAAACGTGAATTTGCCAGAATCAGCCATGGAGTCGAGTGATGAAGGAAGCAGTGATTTCGAGGATGTTTTTGTCCAAAGCAAACCGCATTTAGAGGTTCAACCTTATAAATTTGAAGCAGTCGTACACCAGCAACACGAGGATGAAGACGTTTCAAGTGATGATGTTGAGGAGGAGAAATAGAGGAGGAAACATCGACTGGCAAGTTGCCATCTTTTTTGTTTACATACGCATACGGTACATGCACATAATTCAGTAAGCCGTCGTAGCCTAGCAAAACAAATACTAACAATTTATTTATTTATTTTTTTCTTTTTTTTTTTTTTAAGTGTGTGACAAGCAATGTGATAATGTGACAAGCGGTGTGCTCCACAAACATTGGGGACAATTTCAATGTGTTCAGTCTTGGCAAAGAAAGAACTGGAGCCAGATGCTGGCTGGAAATGCATTGTACCGCGTAGCATTCTTTTCTTTTGTATTGTGGCGAGTACCTTTTGTGCAGTTTGGAGCTGCACAATAAACCATTTTTTCGCTAAATCGACTGAAACTACGTGAAAATAAAACTCCAAGCACAATAAAAGCACGCTGTGATTGTGTGCCCTGTATGATACGCATTCATCTGTGTCAGATCTGAGGTCACCCGTCGGAAAATGTCAAGCGATCCCGATCATTCCGAGTGTGTCAGTCAATACACGTTCGTCTGCTAGGGTTTCTTTTCATCAAAATTGCTTAGTAAAAACTCGATAATAGTAAGGGGCTATAAAACCAATTTCTAATTGATGATTTCTATTAAAACTCTCTTAAAAACTACATTAGATGCATTTGGAAAAAAATGCCTTTCTATGCCCTCTTAACATCACAGGCAGGTGAAAAAAGGAGCATTTGATTTGGCACCAGCACAGTACACATATTCTCGCCAAATTGGGGTGTTTTTTTTACATTACATTTATCCGAACTATTTTTAACATTATCTGATTTATTGGTATGATGTCATAATTCCTTCACACAGACCTGATAATTATCATGTACCCCTAATGTGGCCTCATTGGAGGCAGGATTACATATTATCGGTTATTTGAGGTATTTTGAATGTTGGATTTTATCAGTATGACATCATAATTCCCTCATATCAACCTGATAATTATCGCGCACCCCTAAAATGATTTGCGCTTCACAGTCAAAACTAGACCTCAGGCGATTACATTCAATATTTAAATATAACTTTTAAATTGCTGTCCACGACTCTTTCTTTTGGGTTCGAACCCACCAGTTGAGAAGCACTGGTCGAAAGTATGTACAGTATCTGCACATGACCAAAAAATTGCAACGACCAATTAAGCTGTACGAAAAAGGCCGAACATTTCCTTTTTCCTTAAAAACACACCAAGAAAGACCAAGGAGCACTTGATTTGCTCACCTGCCCTGTACACGTAATCTCGCCTCATTGGATTATTTTTCCAAATATCTGAGCTATTGTTAATGTCATCTGTTTTATTGGTTTGACGTCATAATTCCCTCATATTGGCTCGATAATTATCATGGACCCTCAGGTAATATCATAACGTATAATATTTTAATTCTATCGTGTTGATTTTATGATTGGATATTAAATTGTTTGCTCCAGTGGCTGCCTGGAATAAGAGAATAAAAGAGAAGACACAAATTAAAACCTTTAGGTGAGCTTCTTGTCTCGTGCGCTTCACTGCTGCCTTCAGAGGTACAAAGTGGTATTGCATATGAAAAACTGACTAGTGCTGCCTCTAGTGTTGCAAAGTTGTATTGCATAAGAAATCTAATAGGTGCTGCCTCTAGTGTTGCCAGGCGGTATTGCATAAGAAAAACTAATAGGTGCTGCTTCTAGTGTTGCAAAGCTGTATTGCATAAGAAAATAAGAACTTTAATAGGTTCTGCCTCTAGTGTTGCCAGGCGGTATTGCATAAGAAAAACTAATAGGTGCAGCCTCAGGTGTTGCAAAGCGGTATTGCAAGGCCAGTTGTGCACGTGAAGTTGCAGAGAGCTGATAACACGGGTGAAGCACGCAGCTGGTCTGTGGTTGTCTGCTGATCAGTTGGAAAGCGTAAACAGTCCTTCACCGTGCTTGAGATTCTTTTTTCATGATTGGAATCAGTGCTCCAAAAAGTCGGTCCCGTGAGGGAGAGGATTAAATCGGAGCCCAGTTGTTGAAAAGGTTTTAAAATCTGCCTTGAGGGGATTTAGTTTCCATTCATGTATTCTTGGATTGGAAGTTTGCTGCTAGGAGCGCTTCATTTGATATACCGACTTTGATTTATGTTGTCTTTAAAACCGGAGGAGAAAAAAAGAGGCGGGAGTCGAAAAAGACCAAACGTGTTCCATAAATGACATCTAAGACTGACTGCTCTGAAACGTGTTTTCATTCAAAACCTGAAAGCGTCTCATCAGAGAGCTACAAAACGAGACGTATGAGGAATATTTATAGGTTCACGTTTCAGCTTATCACCTTCCTTCCTGTCTGTTTTTCTCTTGGCGGTGTCATACTCATACACTTTCCTCATGTTCCGCATGACACTTTGAACTTTTGCTTCTGTTTGGTTAGAGGGAGCTGAGGGGCGCACCTGCGCATGATGTGTAATTAGGGTTCAAGTTTTCCTTTTCTAGCATGTTCGTGTTTTCCACCTCCCATGGTGGGTTTTATGTTTGCCTTAGCTGGACTTCCTAGCCCTTTTGGGATTGTTTTTGGTTCTTTGGCTTTGTGTGTGTTGTGCTGTCCTGATGCAACCTGCCAGTACATATTTGCATCCTGGGAGAAAGTTACACAAAACACAACCATTTTTCTCGAAGGTTAAATTCACGGGAGACAAAAAACAGTTTAGCCGTGCTTTTCGTAAGACCAACTGTGTGTCTAGCAAAAGCTAATGAGCATTGCTTCTCCAGGAAGTGTACTTGATCCGTCTTTTTTCCCAGCATGGAATCAGGTGACATTAAGCATTAGCAATACTAGTATTGCTGTGGGAACCAAAGTGCTAACATTACACTCACATTCCAACAAGAACATTGTGCTAGTTTAGCATACTGACCGAAAAAAACCAAAAATATCAAACTTAAAGCTACCTACAGGTAGTTGGCTGGTTTATCTAGCTAGAGGCAGGTCGTGTTCAGGAGGAAGATTTTTTTTTTTGCAGGCATCTTGGGACTTTGTTGGTGGATTTTAATGGCAACAGCCTTTATGAAGCTATTAGACCAGGGGTTGGGAACCTTTTTGGTAAAGAGAACCATTAATGCACATATTGGAAAGTATGTCATTTTACAACTAAATGCATTAGGGATGTCAATCAATTAAAATATTTAATTACGATTAATCGCACTTTCCCCATAGTTTGGTCATAATTAATCGCATTTAATTGCAGGTACTTTATTTGTAAATATGCAAATATTGTTTATCCCATATTCTCTCTAGTACTTCTATTATTTTTATTTTATTTTATTCTATTATATTATACTTATATAATACTTACATATATTATTTTATTCTTATTCCATTGCATTTTTTTATTTCAGTGTTTTGTCTTTGTTTTCTACAAGTGAGCTCCTGTAACAAAGCATTTCCCCTTGTACGTCAATATTGGAAACATGGACTATTCTTTTATTCAAAACTAATATACAGTTAGAAATCCTCCAGTTTTTTTATGTTTAATCCAAGCGGCAATTTGTCTTATTGTTTTGCAGTCCTTGGACACAGCTTCTTCATTCTCATATGCTGCACAGAATACTATACTGTATTTTTACCCTTTTTCTTTCACCTCATATTTCCTCCCAAATGCTGATACTATGTGGGAATACATAAAGATAAGATCTGATGACATTCTTGAGTACTAATGTACATATTTGTGTGTTGCATTTCTCTGACAGACTACTTTGATTGACGTTTGCTTCTTGACCTCTGAGTGATTCCAGTAGGCTACCGCAGTATCGAGTTTTGGTGTCTGAGCGGGACAATACAAGTAGAGAAGCTGGCATTGCGGTAGGAAATGGATGGAATAAAATAAATATCCATATAAATCTTCTTCTTTTCCTTTCGGCTGATCCCTTCAGGGGTCGCCACAGCAAATCATTTGCCTCCATCTAACTCTGTCTTCCGTATCCTCTTCTCTTGTGCCAACTACCTTCATGTCCTCTTTCACTACATCCATAAACCTCCTCTATGGTCTTCCTCTAGGCCTCCTGTCTGGTAATTCAAAACTCAGCATCCTTCTACCATATTCAATATCTCTCCTCAACCATCTCAGTCTGGCCTCTCTGACTTTATCTCCAAAACCTCTAAAATGTGCTGTCCCTCTGATGTGCTCATTCCTGATCCTGTCCATCCTGGTCACACCCAAAGAGAACCTCAGCAACTTCATCTCTGCTACCTCCAGCTTTGCTTCATGTCTTTTTCTCAGCGCCCCTGTCTCTAAACCAAACAACATCGCTGGTCTCAAAACAGTTTTGTACACATAAATACTGTATATTAATAAAAATGCATAGGAAAGTTGAACATTATTAACATTAACACTGTGATTTATTTATTTGTATTTTTATTTTATTTTAATACATTTTATGATATGAAGACATTGAGAGCCAGATGCGGTAATCTACTTCTGCCTGCCCAGCCATAGGTTCCGCAGCCGTGTACCTGATGAAAAGACTGTTTGGGTAAATCAGCATATTATATGAGAAGACCTCACAAGTACAAACATGGCAACCTCTGTAGCACAAAGTCAAACAGCAAGTCATCAATCAGTCGTAATCACGACTGCATTTGCAGTCCGACATGAAGACGGCACCAGGAAGTGGAAGTCTATTAAGCTTCTATATTGTTGGAGGCGTGACCCTTGGCTAGCCTGCGCACTCAAGAAATCTGCATGCCATCTATTTCCATTTCAACTCTGAACCCACCCGCTTCGCGCATTGACTATTACCACATCTTCTTCTTCCTCGTCTTCTAAGGCGGAACTCTTCAGTATTCCAACTGTGCTGCCGCCGCTGCTGGTTCTCAATTAAAATGAGAGCCTTTCAGCTGCTGCACTCGGGTCACATCTCCCACCTCCCCACCCGGACAAGGAAATATTTCTCATTATTTAGTCCATTATTAGGCTGTTGGTAGAATTCACCAAAATGAGCCACAATGAGGCCAACATCCGCACAAATCTTTGCTAATACTGGAATACATCAGTGGGTAATAAATGCTGATTTTTTTTAGGGCAACAATAGCCCGCTGGCAAGAAAAGATATTTTATTCATTCAAATTAAACCACACCATCCTCAATATAAGGCATCAGAAACATGTGACTCCTTCCAGGCAATCAGAATATATCCACAATCGATCAGTCTTTTGAAAGCTAACAAGCTGAGTTTTAATCCCCCATCGTCAGAATGGGTCTACGTGGTACTGACACTGAGGAATCCACTGAAAAGAAGATTTCTTCAAAGTTTGCTTGTACTATTTTCAGGAAATTGTGCCTTCCAAAAAAACAGTTTGGTGGCCTGCACGAGAAAAAACTTTGGGCCATAGCTCCTTATCTACACCAATTTCTTATCTAACAAAGATACTACAGTAATAGAGAGGCGTTTCCTAGGAGACGCTTCTTCCACTCCGTCAAGGTCTTCACTAAGTCCATGCAAACAAACGTTTTGTCATCGTTCTTTGGAAAGTAAAGACAAAAATATAAACAACATCCATGACGCAGCACGTGACAATTTAATTGGCCATGCGTTCATCATAGAGATCGGGTCGCCTGAGATACGTGCAGTACGTTGGCAGAGCGGATTGAGACACATTGCCAATGAACGGAGATGCCCATCTAAATTGGGCATCTCTGTGTGGGGTTTGCATGTTCTCCCCGTGCGTGTGTGGGTTTTCTCTGGGTACTCCTGTTTCCTCCCACATTCCAAAAACATGCATGTTAGGTTAATTGGCGACTCTAAATTGCCCATTAGTTATGAATGTGAGTGTGAATGATTGTTTGTCTGCCCTGCGATTGACTGGAGACCAGTCCAGGGTGTACCCCACTTCCCACCCGAAGTCAGTTGGGATAGGTTCCAGCATACCCACGAACCTAATGAGGTTAAGTGGCATGGAAAATGGATGGAAGGATGGATGAGTGGCTAATGCTAACCAAATTTACCATCATTAATGTGTGTAAAATACGCACACCCGATGGAAAAGATGACAGTTCCAGCTGTACCCTGGAATGGAAAGTTGTATATCAGTACAATCCCAGCAGAATAAGTTTTGCAATCCACGCCTTGGTATGCAAATAGGGGTGGCATGAAAACCCGGTTTTAGCATGATAATAAATAGTAATGTTTCATTTATTTTAATGGCAAAGTCAAAGTCTAAGTTGCCTTAGATTTAGCAGAAAATAATCATCAACGAGTGAAAAAACACGTGCCAATTTACCAAATGGGATGTTGTCTATTTTCTGAAGCCTCCCAATGAAAAGCAATCAGTTGCCTGGAGCTTTTATTTTTAGATATTCCTAATTTTACATGAGAATTTGCCAAACTCCCAGGTAGCAAATCATAATTAAAAAAAATCATGCAGCAATTTTTGTGTAAAGAATAACGGTTAGTTATGAATGATTACAATATTTGTTATTGAATGTTACTATAAAAGAAGAAACAGAAACAAGCTGTGTGCTTGGCTCCTGCACACCCCCGCCATCATTGTGAGGGTAAGCGGCATAAAAAATGGATGGATGTTAACTGAATTCAATTCAGTTCAACTTAATTCAATTCAATGTATTTGCATGGCGCCCAATCATCTCATGGCACTTTACACATGAAGGTCACAAAGAGCCAACCTAAACCCCACATGAGCAAGCACTTGGCGACAGAGGCAAGGAAAAACTCCCTCTGAGGAAGAAACCTTGGCCAGAACCCAGGCTATATGGGGCGGCCGTCTGTCTCGACCGGTTGGGCTGAAATATAAAAAGAGGGACGTCTGGACGTCTTAGCCTTAGACCAAGGAAGATAGAGGAGTGTATCCAATACATATCAGCAAATCAAGGGTCACTTCTAACTATATGATTTAGTGAAGAGGTGGGTTTTAAATAAAGAGAAGGTGTCTGTCCCCCGCATTGAGTCGGGTTGATGGTTCCATAACAGAGAACCCTGGATGGTAACTTAAGGATCTACCTCCTATTCTACTTCTAAACATTCTAGGAGTGACAAGTCATTGTAGAAGTGCAGTGTTCTACTGGGTTGATAGGGTTCTAAGAGCTCTTTAAGATATACTGTTAACTGGTAAATTGTACTGGTAATCAGTGCAGTGAGGCTAATACGAGGAAGATATGATCTCTTCTTCTGGTTCCAGTTAAGACCCATGCAGCAGAATTTTGGACGAACTGAAGGGTCTTTAAAGATTTCTCAGGGCAGCCTATTAACAAAGTGTGACAATGTTCCAACTTGGAGTTCACAAAAGCATGAACACGTTTTTTCTGCATCTGGTGGTGGCGGGAATTTTCTTGATGTTTGGTAAATGGAAACATGCTTGTCCTATTTGGGAACTAAAGGAAAGGTCCTGATCCAAGATGACACCAAGGTTTTTGACACATTTCAGTTTGAATAACTCTCCACTTCATTCACTGCGTTGTTTGATGGAAGTTGTGGTTAGCGGTGCAAAAATTCTCAGACATTTGCATAAACGGATGGTAAAATGCCACTATTTTTGGAATAAATTAAAGTCTGCTCTGGTTCTACAAAAAAAAAAAAAACACACACATCAATGATGTTGAAACGGAGCCAACAGGCGGGGTATTTACTTTAGGTAACACCTCTTCCAACGGTCCAGCACTCATCCCAGCAAGCTTTTGCAGTCAGAGTTGAACCAAACCATACAGATCCAGTTCAGCACCCCTGTGGAGCCATGATCACGGAAACCCAAAGCTCTGAAGACCCACTCTGCACCGGCTCCGAATCTGCAGGCCGTCACGATCCCTGTGTGAGTTTAGTGTCTAACATCGTGGGAAGAGTCTTCCTCCCGCTTTCCTTCACACCAAAGCCAAAACAGGCATGTGAGAGTGATACTGAAAAATGTGCCACAAAAATATCTGGCAGGGGTTGCGTGTTAAAAAGCTGTGATTTAATACATCATTGGAAGATCAAACCCTTGGTGGGTTTTTGAGGCTGATGTGGAATCATCCGTCAAACGCCAGCTAACGCAGTCAAAATGCTGGACAACGCTCACCCAATGTACGTGATGATCAGAAGGCTAAGCTATTAAGCCCCAAAATGAATTGGTGTGCTACCTGGAAGCCCCGCTAGAGCACATCAGACAATGTAAATAAGTTTCACAACTCATATACTGTATGTTTCTGTCTAAATAAAGGGGATTTTTATGATTTCATATCTAATAGAAAATAGCAGGGGGACCGCCAGGAATTTTGGGCCCCATGAAAAACAAATCAAATTTTTAGTTGTTTTTAATACTACCTATTTTTGGAACCTTGGGATTGTGCTAACTTTTCCCCCTTATATGGCACCCCTGGCCATCGGACCAATATCGGCCAATCTCACTAATGGATGATCAACATTGGAATCAACAGCATAAAACTCTGATCGGACCTCTGCCGAGGCCGAACAAGGCCAAACAATCCAAATTCTACACAAGCCCCGCCCTTGTCCCTGCTAAGGTGTTTAGATTGAAGTTTGTCAACCAATCTCATTCAAACCGACACATGTGCTCGTCAGTCGCCTGAAGGTGTGTGCCAAATCCCATCTAAGCATCCTGGTGCTACAGCGACGGCAATGTGTGAGACATTTCAAGTCAAACCTTGAAGGCGATGAAGGAGGGGTGCCTGTTGAGACACATTTTCACCCTCGAGGAGTATACATGCTATGCAGCGTGCTCTGCATTGAGTACGCCACAGAGCAATCCAACATAATGATATGTATAGACAGCAAACAGATGGAGTGTATGCAACACATGGAGCTCTCAGTGGAACGGCCAGTGGTGCTTTAGTCCGCCTCCAGCGCGCACACAAAGGCGTAATCGAGCCTAAAAGCTGCAGATGAGAGGGACACGCGGCGACTAAGTGGCTGAAAGTGGGACATGGAAAATGTTTCGGGACGTTCCAAGAACAAAAGCACACGGCCGGTTTCTTCTCATTGGGTAGGTTTTTGTGTTCTTGCTTGGGGGTGTTGGAGGTGTTTACTTTGTGTGTGTGTGTGTGTGTGTGTGTGTGTGGTCATAATTCCAAATATAAGAGCTACTGGACTGTACATACAGTACATCTGCTTTTACAAAAAGAATTAAAAAAAACTCATCATGTTCAACTACTAAGCCGGCTTTACTTCTTTTTACACTTGTGTGACAATGTTAAGCTTAGAATTTGGGGAAATGCAATTTTTTTAAATATCAATGTTAGTAATTTTTTAGATACTACGACGCATGCATTTTCTACTTGTTGCATTTTTAAATCACCAACAAAATAGTGGCTGTTATGTTATCAGACGGCCGCACGGTGGCTGAGTGGTTAGCACGTTGGCCACACAGTCAGGAGATCAGGGTTTGAATCTCCGTTGGGCTTCTCTGTGTGGAGTTTGCATGTTCTCCCCGTGCGTGTGTGGGTTTTCTCCGGGTACTCCGGTTTCCTCCCACATTCCAAAAACATGCATGTTAGGTTAACGGGCAACTTTAAATTGTCCATACTTATGAATGTGAGTGTTAATGTTTGTTTGTCTATATGTACCCTGTGATTGACTGGCGACCAATCCAGGGTGTACCCCGCCTCCCACCCATAGTCAGCTGGGATAGGCTCCAGCATACCCGCGACCCTAATGAGGATAAGCGGCATAGAAAAAAAAAAAAAAAGAAAATGGATGGGTGATTGTTATCAGACTGCAGAGTGGACAGGACTCCTGCTGGTTGCAGCCAAGTACTGCACGCCATTGGGCCTCAATTACCTTGACAGATAATCAATTCCCCACAAGCGATACAATCGGATCAGTATATCCGCTAACGGAGCTATGCTTGGCTTCTTTTTACACTTGTATGAGAGTTTGCTGAGTTGTATCAAGATGACTTTGATGGCGAAAATGTACATGCCCTCTTTCTTATTTCTGCGGGACAGATGATTCTTATTTACATGATTTCCTGTGGGAAATAAATGTGGAACGTTAAAGGTTCCGTGGTAGACCTTATGGCAGAGGAATTTGGCATGACAAAGGACAGGGAAAGGTAACGAGGGGCGGAAGAGGAGGAGAGAAATATATTTGCCTGCGGGGAAGCGGAGAGAAGAAGTAGGGGAAAGCCGTGTGGGTGTGTTACATAAAGCCAGGATCAGACACAGGTCAGCCATCACACCAAACGACCAAAAACTCTTCTGCTAACTCCTCAATGCGAGCGCATGCAGCACAGAAAAGACCCTACAGCTCCTCCAACACAGCAAGCGCTTCCTTATTTATGGCTTTTAATAGCACGGCCCGATCATCATATTGACCCACTCGCTCCCCCCCTAATGGCTGCCTTAAATCTGCAACAAACACACTGGATTTTTGGGCTGAGTTACTGTCAAATTAAGACGGGGAGCACGGCCAGCGGGACCGCCGCCGGCTCACCCAAACAATGCCTTGAATCACTGCACACATGTGTGTGTGTGTGTGTGTGTGCGTGTGTGTGTGTGTGTGTGTGGTTGGGTGAGAGAGAAAGAGATGAGACCAGATGAGCAATAAAGGATTTTCATCATCAGGACCGACAAGGAAACGAGATGGGCTGGAGAACAGGGGCGGAGCCGGACGAGCTCTTTTTGCTTCACGAGGATGAAATTTAAGGAGCACGAGCACTGGTGGCTCACCTTGACATGGTTAGGTCCCTATGATTACCCGAATCTTGGAATTGGCCAATATATTCGGAATTTCCCACAGAAAAGTGTGAAAACAAAAAACGATGAGTTCAGGTACAGATCTGCTACGCCTGCTCCTGTACCTCCATGTGCATGAATGACTTTAAGGTCTTAAAGTCAGTTCAGAATTCACATCCATCCATACAATTTCTATGCCGCTCGTCCTCACTAGGGTCATGGGAGTACACCCAGGACTGGGGGCCTGCCAGTGGCAGGGCACATGTAAGAAAACACCATTCACACTCCTATGGACAATTTAGAGAGGCCAATGAAGCCAACATATACGTTTTTGGGATGTGGGAGGAAAGCGGAGAAAATTGGGTTTTTTCATTCTTTGATTCTGTCAGGCTGGTTTTATTTACAGCAATTTAACTGATTGGGGAACAAACTAGTGATGCGTCCGCAAACATCGACGTGTCGAGCTCCAAGTGTCGGTGCGCGTATCGCTTTAAGGAAACGTTACGTGGCCGACACAGTTGCTGGCGCCAAAACGTGTTTATAAGGAAGCGAGTCTGACGCCTGTCATCGTCTCTGCAATAAAAAGAAACGTTATGAAGAACAATTCCTCCATTTGATCCGGCGTGAAATAACCGTTTTCATCTTCGCTGTTTGCTTTTATTTCCAGCTCAGCTCCTCATGAGCTGTCAGAATTCATCTGATGTCATCTGTGACATCATCCAGACCATACCATGCATTGGGAGGGGTTGGTTCTCCGGGAGGGAAAGAGTATCATTGGGGTCATGAAAACCAGACCTGTTGAAGTGCAGTTTGTGGGGAGTTTTTAATGGTAGCTGTGGTTTGTGGGGCATACTGTGGGCTACAACAGGGAATTATGGGTAGTATGGCTGGGATTAGATAGCAAGCCCCTTTTGGTTGATGCGGGGTGATGACTGAGTCAGTAGATGTTTAGTTTCTTTGCTAATTTGCACATTTCTTTACGTTTGTTGCTACTCTGTCAATAAACACCGCTCCTCATTGCGACACATGAAAAAACATAACATCGCAGATTAGCCTTATCTTTACATTAAAAGGTCTACAGCTCCCATGATGCTTAGAGTGCCGTAGCAGGAAGTAGTTGCTAATTAGATTCTACCATCACATGTTTTGATAGAAGTCACACGCAGAGATCATGTTTTGAATCTAGACATGGACTTTAACACCACGACATACACCCAACCGTGCCGGTGTGATTGCAATTTTTGTAGCGTGCACTTTCAATCCTGCCTCATGCACTGCCATTTCATAGTAACTGGGAATGGAATTCCCAAAGTGGAAATAGGAATAGGAACCAGGAATAGAGTTCCAAAAGTGTGAATAGAAACTAGCAATGGCGTTCCCAAAATGGTAATAGGAACTAGGAACCAGGACTGGAGTTCCATATTGTGTGTATTATCATTCAAAGTAGCCATGCCATACTTCATTCCGATTGTGGCTTCTGGCTGCCTTCTTCCCGCGACACAGACTTTCTCACGTGAGAAATACCGTCACCTTGTGAGATCTTGTAACTCCTCTACCAACTGTCTTGTGTTTTTCTACAATCAGTTATGTTTAGCCGCGTGTTTATTGATATTGTCTTTTTAGTCTGTCACCCAGGCCAATTAAATCCAAGTTTTGTGGTGGACAACCTTGTGCAGCTCGAGGACTGATGCCAATAAGACAGATGGTTGTGCATCGTCTTTACATCTAACAGACACATTGTGAACACCACAAATCCACGTGATGACATCATTAAATGGAGCTAAAGTAGAACAGAAACAAGGAGATTCGGAGACAATTTTAGAAAATGGTCCCCCAGCATCCCCTGCCCAAAAAAGCAGCACACAACCCACTCATCCCATTCACATCACTTGAGGCAACAATAAACCTCCGGTGGCATTTCGTCGCTAGTAAGAAAATATGCAAGAAAGGGCTTTCAGAGTGCACCCAATTCTTCCAAAATCTCTGTGATGCGACCTGTCACTCTTTAAATATGCCCCGATCCGCCGTGGCGCATCCTCATCCACAACAGACAGGATGCTCTGAATGCTAGCAACTTGGAGGGAAAAAAGCTGAGGAGTATTATTTTCAGGATTCATGCTATATATTTCACATATTTATACTGTCTAACTAAACACCTTTGTTAAGGCCTCTTTTATGAATACAAACGTATATAAAAACACATCCAGTTAGGTGTTAATACGCTAACATTACCATCGTAGCACTTTTGTTTGACATTTCCATAAGTTTTAACGTATATGGACACTTATTGTATCTCCACCATGCTAGATGTTGCATGCTAATGTTAGCATGTTTCCACTGGTAGCAAACTCACAGAAGCATAGTAGCATATTTTGCCACTATTGAGTATTAAAACATTTAGACAAGCTAGATGTTGCATGCTAACCGCTAACATTAGCGCAGTAAAAGTAAGTCATGGAAACACTATTATGTTAAGTGTTAGCATGCTAAGATTAGCGTGTTGGCATTGTGAGCATGCTAATCTTAGCATAGTAGCATTCTTCCATTTTCATGAATATTAACATTAGCAGATAGTTAGTGCAATCATGCTAGGTTTTGCATACTAGCGTAGCATTGCTAACATAACAGAGTAACATTTTTGCCCCTTTTCATGAGCAGAAATGTATGTCAACACTACATCCCCATCTTAGCTTGGAAGTAAATGAGTGGAATATGAAATAATGTATCATGAATAATCCTTTTCCTTTATTTTTACAACATGCCAAGGGTCCGATCAAAACGAGCCTGCTGGCCGCACATGGACGAATGGACACAAAAGATGTAACAAAGCAGCTTTTGTCTTACCTTTCTGACTATCGATGACAAAGTTGCCCTCCTCGTTTCCAGATGCGATCCTGTATGTGATCCCGTCTCCGTCTGGATCCTTTGCCAGCACGGTGGCCACCAGCGTGTTTGGACCTGCGTCCTCGGAGACGAACGTCCGATAGCTGACACAATCACAAGAAACACGGGTTACCTCTTTTTCCATTTGGGGACATTTGTGACATGTTAGGACAGAAGGGTTGAAGAGACTGCCGTTCACCAGCCTGGCGATTACGTGGAGAGCAGGTCTTCGCTGAGCTAAATCGTGGTCATCTACGGCCATGAATGTGAAATTGCGAGACGTATGTTGTCTTGATCGACACCGGATTGGTACTGTTGATCCCATCATGCACTGCATGGCCCTTGTTTTGAGGCGTTATCTCCACCCAGACTTGCATACGTTGCAGATGGTGGAGTATTACCACCAGGGCCAAACTCTGAACAAAAGTACAAACTTGTGTGATGTTCTCCTGGTGTTGGCCATTTGCGGTTCGCGGACTGTTATCTTGGTTCGTGGAGGGTGATGATCATGAGGGATAATACCGTATTGACTCTGACATTGTCCCTTTGTGGGCAAAGAGTTTCCTTATGTGTGGCTTGATCATAGACAAAGTCAAGTCTCAAATGTGCAGAACAAGAAAGAATAAAAGGAACCAAAAGAACACAAAGAAACATAACGAGTCAGTCAAACTCAATGGTTCACCACAAATGAAGTCAAGCTTCCTGCCACCCCTTCATAGGGCTTTCAATACCAAGAGACAAGTGGCGAGTTCCAAACTCATCCACTTCGTTACAGACCGGAACATAAGACGCCATTTTCCCCCTTGAAACCAGTCTGAAAAAGCCATGATGTGGCAGACACCCTCACCCAGTAGTCCAGTAGGTTCGGCGGTGTGGTTAAAGCTCTGGTGTACATTGAGACTCATTCTATTGTTGGGTTGGCTTTAAATGAAAGTGGTGCAAATTATTTTAGTCTGAGCAAATGGAACACTTGGTGACCCCGATGTGACTGAACGTGGCAGTTTGAAGAAACACCATCTTGTCTTTTCAGTCACTGCCCAAAGCTCATGACCATAGGTGGGGGTAAGAACGTCTCATCTGCAAAAAGAAGAAACCAGGGTTGTCGTTGACCGAGTATTTTCATATTCCAATCTGATTGGTTGGATTTTGTCTATTATTATTATGACGTATCAATATCGGTGAAAATTTAGCCGATTTTCTCACTTTTTTTGGCTGTAAGGATATTGAAGTTCGTGTCTTCACTTAATTCATTTTGAAAATGTTCCACGTCATGAATTTCATTGTCATTTCATATAATTGCGTCCACACGGTGGTCAGAAGAGCCGGAAGATCTGGGCTGGAACCTCCGTTGGGCATCTGTGTGGAGTTTGCAAGTTCTCCTCGTGTGTGTGGGTTTTCTCCGGGTTCTCTGGTTTCCTCCCACATTCCAAAAACATGCACGTTAGGTTAATTGGCGACTCTAAATTGTCCATTAGAGTATGAATGATGTTTGTATGCCCTGTAATTGACTGGCGACCAGTCCATGGTGTAACCCACCTTTCACCGGAAGTCATGGGATAGGGTAAGTAGCTTAGAAAATAGAAAATGGATGGAAGGATTGATATATTGCATGTTTTGAAAGCAGCTACATTGTTAGATAGATGCATTAAGTCCACTAATGTGATGCATGTTTTGATTATTTTGTTTGTAGTCAACTTTTTTCCGCTTTTTAATGCCTGCTTCGGCAATTGCTTTTCAGCTGTTTGCAAAATCTCTGTGGCTGCAGATGGACCTCTTCAATTGGCTAATAAAAAAGAATTGGTTGATATTGTAGAGATGTTTTTTGTTAACAAGACTTTTATAAACACATCATGTATAAAAACTCCTCCTTTTAGCATTTGTATTATCACTTCCAGCCCAAAGTAGCCAATTGTTTTTAAAGTATCACATTTTATACTAATTACTAGGGATGTCCCATATCAGTTTTTTGCCAATATCTGATATGCCGATATCGTCCGACTCTTAATTCCTGATTCCGATATCAAGCAATACGTGTAACATGACATATGTGCTGTGAAGCTGAAAGACACAGCATCAGCAATTAGCTTCTCAACGTGACTGGAAAAAATATACACTAATTAGGCTGTTTTTGAATCAAAATAGGATATTTATAACAAAAAACAAAGCCTACAGCAGTCAATGTTCCCGCAACGCCGCGGTATCCTACGGACAACAATTACCTACGACGGTGAGCGCAGCGGCTGAGACGTCATCACTCGTCAGCATGAGAGTTTTGTGTTTTGGAGCCTCCCGATGATTCACTTTTTATGGACCTGTTTTAGGCAAAATGCAAATGAAAGGATTGCAATCCGCACCTGCACATGCGCTCCCTTTTTATTTTTTCTACTCACACAGTCTATTTCTAGGCGCTTATGTGAGTGAAAGGCTCGCCCTGTACAGCCCTGATTTACTGATGCACTAAACGTTCCGTGTATTATTGTTCTTACAACGACCCGATATACATTCTACATTGAAACGTGTACACTGGAACAACATGTCAGTACAGCTTCCGCTCAGCTTCCACACTATTCTTTACAGTTTAGCATTTTCTACACTCACATTCACACTCTAATGGACAATTTAGAGTCACCAATTAACCTAACATGCATGTTTTTGGAATGTGGGAGGAAACCAGAGTACCCGGAAAAAACCCACGCACGCACGGGAAGAACATGCAAACTTCACACAGAGATGCCCAACAGAGATTCGAACCCTGAACCTCCTGACTGTGAGGCCAAATTGCTACCCACTCATCCAACATACGGCCTAGTGTCCATGTGGCATTTTTGCTTAGTAACGTTCCTCCATCAAAGCGTACATCCAGAATCCCATGACTTGCATATGGCAGCTTCTGACACATCTCGGTGTTTTCCACGGAGATGCTTTTGACAAGGTTGTCATGGACGCCTGAGATGTTTTTGTGCATCAGGCAGGCTGACGGGCGTGTTTATCTGCTTGTCACTTTGCCAGCGACGTGCAGTCGTTCTTCACTTAGACTCAATTAGGAAGCATCGCCGTTTAATTAGTTCCGCCTGGGAAGGACAGCTGAGATGCCTTCACTTGCTACCTCTGAAGAAGCGTAGTAGAGTTAGAGTTGGGTTGCTCCAAGCTTAGGTAAATGTGTGGGTTTTTTTTTTTTATCAGGAAGGCAAACAAATCATGCAGATTTCAAGTGTGAAATAACCTCACATGCAACACACTCCTCTTTCAAGCGCTTTCAAGCAGAGAAGCGTGCATTCGGGACCACCCTGGACCATGCAGGCCCACCCCTGAGACGCCAGACACCTTTTGCTATCGCATTTCAGGCGGAGGCGCGACTTTAATTTGTCCTGATCGATGTGGCAATCAGATGAAAAGCACGTAGGACACACGCCGACACACACTAATTACTCGTTAACCTTTTTTTGATGCGACGTTGCTTTTACACGGGGGTCCACAGCGGAAAACAGACGCCTCCCCCAGGCCTGAGTCGTCCGGTGAAAATTAATTACTGAATTTAATTATTGAGTTCATTTGCTTTCTATAAATGGAAGAAAGCGCTTGGGTTAGCGGGCGTGCCTGTTAGAGTTGACTAGTTGGGGGTGGGGGTCACTGATTGCACTAATCATCTACCCCGCCCCCCTGCAGGAATTCATTAATCACCAACAAGCTGCTCGTGCTCAGTGAGATTTTGCCTTCAATGTGTGTAATTGTCGCTTGTACCGAGAAACGCGTGGCCTTCAACAACTGGGAATCGAGCCCTCGTTTGTAATGCGCCAGCTGGATGTTATTAAGTCATGATGGGAGGGAGTATCACGTTACACTGGATCCCTGCCTACTCCCGACTCCACAGACCGCAAACTTCTGATAAAAAATATATATATTATTCTTTTCTGCCAAAATAACATCTTATTATTTACATCACCACCCGCACGCACGAGTCTTACTTACTAGTCTTATCTTAGTCTGAAGAAAATGTCACAAGCAAATGTCAACAGTGTACATTTTGTTTGCACCGTTGGGGCTCAAGGAGCTTCAAAATGCAAAATGTTGTGGGAATGTTGCTCCAGGTGGTGAAGATGGCTTCACTGTCTGGGGGATGAATGGGAAAATGACATGAGTTCCAAATGTTCTCCATTGGATTTAGATGAGGGGAACACGCAGGAAGAAGTCTGTTGTGAAACCAGTCAGACCAGGGCCTTCAGCGTGGACAACATCTCCACATAACCGGTCGTTGTTTGACGCCTTGCACAACCTGAAGCTCTATTGTTTCATTGAAGGATCATGATGGTGGAAAATATCTCAGTTAGAATCCCCCAGTCATGCCAGTAACTTTGGAAGCCATCAGGACCGTCAAGGGAGAAGAAAACTTCCTTCCACCTTTCAATGTCCCATGTTTGGTACTCTACTGCAAATTCCAAACCTTGAAGGAGAAGAGTTATTTTCTTCTTAAAAACCTTCTCTGGCAGATGCCTCTGAGACTGCGCTGGGCACCAGTAACACCCTTCATTAGGGCCGAGGATGGTTCCGTGTCTTGACGGACAGCCAATTGGATGCAGTAAAACATTTATGGGGGGAATACCAGTTGACTTTTTAGTTCCATGAAGTTCAGGATGTGTGAAGAAGTTAGAAACGAGTATCTTACTGCGTCCAACCTCAGCAGTAACGAGAGGCCGTGCTCATGCAGCTCAGCAATTCCACCGCCTTCAAAGACAGAGCGCTGTGTCGCCTTTGCCATCAGATGAGATGACAGTGTGGATACCTGACACTAAATGACCTTCAACCCACGTTTTTGCCAACATGTAAAGGCTGTGCTGATGAGCAGCCTATTTCACTTGAATTTAAGTTCCTTTTTTCTCTCACTCGCATTTCCTATTTTTGCATGTTGAATCTCTACTTCAAACCTCGAACACTTCTAAATGTACATTCTTGACATTTCTAACTGCTTTTAACATTTGGATAAGGAGTGTTTGCCTATAAAGGTGACTATAGGGGTGTTATTTCATGTCTAGAAGGCTTTAACTGTGTTTAAAACATATTTAAGAGGCGGTAAAAAGGTTTAATATGTTCTAATATGTCTTATTTTCATGTACTATGTCTACTGTATTTGGTAATAGGAGTGTAAAGGTCACTATCGGGGTGTTATTTCATGTCTAATAATGTGCAAAAACATATTTAGATGGTGGTGTACAGGTCCTAAATGATCTAACTATGAATATATTCCAGTTGAATCTTGTACTTATCAAATATCATGGTCAAGTCTGGAACCAATCCACCTTCATAAGCGAGGCATTACTTTTTTTGTGCATGGTAGTAATTACTGTGGTACTAAGTGGAGTGATGACATTGAGGGTATAGCATCCAGGTATGGCGTTCAGGCATATGAGCAATCGTACCAAACCCAGGCCCTACCGTTCCAAACTGTGCTGGTTCCTGGGAGCTTTTGGACCCTCGGAAATAATTCATCGTTAACGGGATTAGGCTTAGCTATGAAAAGTAAAGCTGGTCTCATTGCTCTCCGCAGAGAGAATCGCACGGTGACTTTGATTAAGTTAACTAGAAGAATCAACGCCTGAGTGAGATTTGGCAGGAAAACAATGCGATTTGGAGGACGACGGCTCCCGCAGCAATAAGAGTGGCACACACAAAATAGAAGCGCTAGTCAGAGCTGGTGGGGGTACGTGGTTAAATATGGCCCATTATCAGTATTTAAAAAAAAAAGAATATTTCAGCAAATTGTACTTTTCAAGCATGAACACGTCTAAATGATTGAATGTTATCAATGCCTAATACTTCTAAAATATGCCTAATATTTCTCTTCTTCTCTCTACTGTATAGACTGGCTAACAGTGAACATCAATGTCAACAAGTACACAAATATTCCATTTGTTAATATTGAATTCTGCTTTGCGATTGGGTCCGGAACCAAATAATTGGCATAAATGAGGAATTTCTGCAAATATCTTTTGTGGAAGTTTACTTCTGTGGAAGCAAACTTGATGAGATTCATATTCAAGTTGAAGAGTACCCCGTAACTGATCAATAACTTGTTTTCTGTGTTGATCATCTGAGCTATTTTTAATGTTCATCGGTACCCTACCAGCCTGATAATGACCCATCTGATAATTATGGCGCACCCCTAATTGATATCAATAAAAATTCATGGAGAAGTTAAGGCAATTCATCCAAAAAGAATGCTGATCAGCGCCCTCATTTCAACGTTTACCACCTGCCTCTTAAAAGCCTCGGGGTGGTGAATTTGGATCAGTAGCTGGGAACCCGCATGAGACCACAGCAACCATATCGGACTTTTAGCACCAGAATTATCCAGCTTAGACACCAATCACCTCCCAGGTCCAAACCTCGCATGGCAACATGGTGGGGAAGTCGCACCAACACACACAAGGAACAAGGAGGTGGAGACGCCATGGGGGGTTGCCATGGCAACAGTGAAGCGGCGATGATGGCTGATGGTGAAGTGTCACTCAGCAGGAGGTCCAGAAGGTGAGAAGGCAGGCAAAGTGAAACAATTCATACCCCCCATTCCCCTCATCAATTATCCGTAAAAATAGTCAAATATGCTCCTGACGCTATCATGGACCAACAGCTGAGGTTCTCCTGGGCAACTGCAAGCAATGGCACTGCAAAGCGAAGGAGGTTCTCACAGTGGTAACTGGAATTGGGTTTTATTCTGCCGTGCTGATCTTCAAGCAACACAAACAATGGAAACCTGGAGGACCCCCCACGGTGGAACTCTTCTACTCCTCTTCTACTTTCAAAGGCGGAAAATGTGTGAAAACACCAACCCCTACAGCAAATTCGCCACATGGTACCGCTGCCATTAAACCCGCTTGGCGGGTCCATGCTGTTTCTTCATTGTCCCAACACACCTTCTAAAAAAACAACAACGGCAAAAATAGAAAAATCTGCAGTCATTTTGCAAGAATAAAGCCAAAACATGAAGTGAAAAAAAGTTCAGGATAAAAAGTGTTGATTTTACAAGAAAAAGGTTGTTATATTATATGAAAAGGAACATCACATTAGCAGCAAAAAGTTGAAATTTTACATTTAGAAAAAACCATGGGAAAAATAGGCTGGGGGAAGCCATAGAGTCAAAGGATTAAGGAAATAAATTGTAAATATGATGGGAATAAAGCAGGGATGTCCCATCCAATCTTTGAGTTCGGTATCGGCTGTATTAGGACTGTGTACTGTCAGATACTGTACTACTGCAGTATCTAGCTGGTTACACGGTCCAGGCTGCTTGCCACTCAACGTACAACACAATGATTCTGCATCCTGTCGTGCTGCAAAAATAAAAGCTAACATTCATAATAGGTACCGTCAATACGTTAGTACAGCATTGAAGAGAGTTTGTTTTAAAAAAAAAAAGAAAAAAAAGAAACAAATTGATGTATAAGCAAATGTTCAAATGATTAGTACTACCCTGAAAGTATTTTGTAGGCCCATTTCTCCATCTTTTATTGGATAATGGACCGGACTCACACAAGTTTCTTACAGGAGCCAAACAATGTTGTTGCTCGTGATGTCCCAAATAAAAAGTTAATCCTTGCATTATTTTAATAGCTATTTTTAATAAAAAATTTCAATCCCACAACTTTCTTTTTCTAACAAAAAAAAAAGCAGTATCACAACAAATTGAATCGAGATTTTAAAAAATGAGCACGTTAGGGGCACAGAATAAAATATTAAGGAATTTTTAAAGTCACAATAAATAATAACGTTTTGGGTAATCAGGTTTGGGAAAAAGTTTGGCCGCATGCGTAAGGCGCATTTTGCAATTTCACGTCACGCGCGGTAAGTACGCCTCCGTCCCTCCTAGTGGCAAGGAGGGAGGACAGAAGGTGTGACTGGGTTTAACACAGCCGGGTCAAATCTTCATCAATCAAATGAGCTCCAAATGGGGATTTGGGGACAGAGGAGGGGTGGAGACGGGGCGACAGAGGCAGACGGGAGAGTCAGTATAGATGTATGTACTGATGTATGTGCTGATTCAGATAGTTACTTTAACAGTGATTAATAAATGTGTCTGACATTGTGTAAACCAGCCTGTGGGGTTTTGGTGACGTGTGCGTACCATGTGCCGGTCAGCCAAATTACCACTAGACCGGCTTTGATCTGCACCTCCCCCTTCTGCGCCGCCACACCCCTCACGGTGCGCCTTGGTCTACCAAAATGGCTGCGCACGGTGTTACTCCGGACGAAAGTACCAATGCGCAGCCGGCGCCAAGCTGTGCAACCCACAAAATTAGAGCCCTAGATGTTTATTGTAATCCGTTTAATTTTCAACAATTTACAAACATTCTATTGTTTTGTCACCAAACCATCAAACCTATGTCCGTTCAGGTCCAGACACCGCCGACAACGTGAAGCGATGGAATAGCACACACGGTGAAACAGTTCCCTTGGTATTTGCGTGCATTCACGTTCAGTGGTTGCTCTCAATTCGGTGACTTTTGCGGGTCTCCTTGCATAGACGTTGTCTTTTAGGTATCCCCATAAAAAGAAGTCTAGTGGTGTGAGGTCTGGTGAACGTGAAGCGTATTCAACAAAACCCCTCCATCTAATCCACCTGTTTGGCAAGATCTCGTCAAGGCATGCGCCCCCACACTAACACCGCGATGTTAGATCCTTCCTTCATTGGTGTACATGCTTTTTACGTAGATGACTTCTTCCTCTTCAATTTGGTATTTATACTAGGTGTGGGACCACATCCAAAGTTAAGTCCAACTTGAAGCCTTAGATACTCATGGACGGGAGCGTCAGGACAAGATAAAAGGTATGTATGCTCACTAAAGTTATGATTTGCACGTTGAGAAGACCAGGAATCGGGGACTTGTCGTTTAGGAGTCAGTTTTGGGAGCCACTGTTGTTCTGGCTTGTGTGCCTATATTTCTTGATGATGAGCGTGTTGATCAAACACCTCTTTGCAGCTTTAATGGCGTCTGTGCAAACATTACAGTCATCAGAATTAATTTATCAGAATTAATCATTCAACCTGTTAATTCATTCATTATTAAGTCAACCTGAAGTGTTGCACGTTATTAAAAAAAAACATGAATGCATTTGCCATGAATGGTTGTTTACCTCTTTGTTTACATCCATAATTAATTAATTGACCTGATTCTCTCACAAAAAAGCAAAGAGAACTTAGGAAACTTTATCTGCACTGTCCAGTATCCAGTATTTATTTCATTTATTTTATTTCTGTCAGACTGCTTGAATTTTTGGCTAAAAAGTTACTGAATCGATTTAAAGTTACTAAATCATTTCAGATCGGCTCGTTCTAAATAAACCAATGTCGTCCTTTAACCAAATTGTAGGAAAAAAAAGTCCAAATTTGTTGAAAAATTCAAAGAAATTGAATAAAATACAAGAAAAAAGTCATATTAAATCAGAAAAAAGTCACAATGGTATGAAAATAACCCTGTAATATTACAAGGGGAGATAATGTCATTTTAGTAGCATCAAGACATACTAATAAGAGAATCAAACAAAACAAAATAAAGTTGTAATTTCTGGGAAATTAGGTTGGGAAAAGCTATACAATTCCAGGGAAAATGTCCCATCCCACATGTATGCTAGCGTGTATGGCAAAGCATTTTCATCACAACCTGTACGTTATGTTGTCACATGACTGTACGTACTGCATACCCGCTACTTCACTGATCCAGTCCAACACGCTCCCTCCCTTCCTGGTGCCTTTGGGGGGAAACAGCTGATTGACCTGAGCTCACCAGTCTGCTGCCAGAAAATCAGCCAATTAAAGAAGATGCCGCGCCACGGCGGCACCGGAGGGACCGATAGAGGTTTGTAGGGGAGGAGGGGGCAGGGTGGATTGAGCTGGGGGATTGTGGGTAATGGCAGCTGCCGAGCTCCCGCCGGAAAGCAGCTGTGAGGCGCCGACCCGACCTGACAGGCGAGTCGGCCTCGTCTCACGCTCGCCAACAGTCACATGATGGCCTCGGTGGTCTGTGGCGCCATGGCTGTGGCGCATGCAGTACACGGCGGCTGGGACAAAAATTACTGTAAGAAGTTACTTTTTGGAGCTCGCAATCGGATGTCACCGTGGAGAAGAAGATCAAATTCATGTCACACAAAGGGGAACTTATAATTAAACCGTTTTCTTCTGTACCCCAAGAAGACATATGGTTTTAGGTCATTAAAACAAGAAACGGACACAAGAAGTTGTAATGTTTGGGAAAATGTATGGGAAAAGTTATAATGTTACAGTACAAGAATAAAGTCAAAATTTTATGGGGATAAAAACAGCAAATTCCAAGATGTTTTATATGAATGGCACTTTTTACATTGTTTCTTGCGGAGCTGACGTGCTTACCAATAACAGTGAAGCATAATGCTCTCGGGGGCGTGACATCAACCAGGCTTAATGCAAGCAGGGAAACATTTTTCAATGAGTGAAAGTTACAGCAGCATTGCCATGGAGATTTGTTTGCCTGGCTAGACAAACGTGGACATTTGTGTGCTGCATTCACAACACGTCCAAAATTGTGTTTTAGGTTGCTGCCCAACCTGATATTATACTATAGCGCTCACGAAGCAGTGAGACTTGTTTGTAAGCAGAATTAGAATACTGCTTACAATGAGCTTGTTTAACCCAGGGGAATCATGGGAAGTCAATACTCAACATGACAGACTTATTCAGGGTGTTATAAACAGAAAGAGCCAAAACATCGCACAACAGGTAGATAAGAACAGAAAAGACACTGTTAATAAAAGAGGAGTGCACAAAAAACAACAACAATGTCATCCCTAACATGAAACTAGCAGACATTTGTAAGACAATACCGCAAAAGACACTGAGAAGCAGGAAATGCTTCCAGCAAAACTACAATACGACGTATATGGGTTATCTCTCTCTCCAAATAAATAAAAGTGATGCGCGCACAGCCGAAATAAAAGAAGGGTGGGGAACTCGTTGGTGTGGTCTGCGGAGTGAGTCCAGTCGGATCTGCGTGGGGGTGAGTCGGGCTGAGTCAGCTGAGCACGCTGCGTATTGTGGTCCCTATCCGCTCTCATGTTAAATGGAGAGAAGAAAAGGCGCTGGATGGTATGGCAGTAGATGGGGGTTCCGTCTGGTTGTGTCGTGCCCTCGCGTGAATTGGGTCTGGTTCAGAGTGCAGAACGCATTGTTGGATTCCTTGCCTTTTTTCAATCTCGTAGCGTGCCTACGCCGCGGCGTGTGGGAGTGCAATTAATGCCAGGGCCATTTACAGGGCTGTACCGTTCTCCGTGCATCGGTTAAACACGATACGCAAAGTAAATTAAAGTACAGTATATTCCACAGACCTAAACATGTCTTTTTCAAAACAAATGTGGCTCAGCTATGTGAGAGGAAGCGCTGCCAGGTCCCTAGGAGTAAAAAGTAGGCCAGAGAAGCTATTTTTACAAAAACCCATTTACTGAGGTTCATGAACTGTAAAATGTAACTGAAAACTGAAATTTATTACTGATTTGGCTACTTATTAATTAATTTGTTTACGTATTTGATTGATTGGTTGTTTTATTAGTAGTTTTGTACAGAAAACAGTTATACAGTTAACAGTACAGTATGTTCCATACAAATTGACCACCAAAGAAGGTATGTACCCGAAGAATGTATACAACTTGTTTACACCAGGCTCCTTGTTTATCTTATTTTGTGTTACATTTTCTTTTAAAAAGACGTTTGAGTTGATTGGGGTTTTTTTTTTTTTTCAAATTGTGCGCACATGCATGTGCGTCGATGCTGCGGCCTAGCCTCAGCCAGACTCTTCTTCCAGCGGCCCCAATGTAAACTGAGTTTGAGACCCCTGGCATAGAGCATAAATATATATTTGAAGTAATAATATCAAGTGAAAGAAACTGAAAAAAGTAATAAGACTGTATAAGACTGTCACTCACATGTGCTGAGAGAATTCGGGTGTCTCGTCGTTGACGTTGGCCATGCGAATGCGGACCGTGGCGGTTCCGGTCCGCGGCACCTCACCCTTGTCCACCGCCATCACCACAAACTCGTACAAGTGGTTGGGTCTCTCGTAGTCCAGCGGGCCAGCGGGGAAGATGGTCCCGTGAGGGGAGATGGTGAAGTCCGGACTGAGCGTGTAGTAGGTCAGCTCCGCGTTCTTTTCCGAGTCGCAGTCGCTGGCGGAAACTGTTGGAAGGCAGACGAACAAAAGAAAGTTAAACCTCGACCGGAACGAGGTTTCACGTAACACCCAACATTGGAGAGAAAGTAGAATAGATCTTACAATAAAAATATGATATATATGAATCCTCAAGCGGATCAGCACCAAATATTACTGTACATACATTTGCTACACCTTTACTCCTGCATGTTCCCGATTGTTGTCATCAAAAGTCATGCATTTTTATTTTGAAATTAGCTTAAAGTGGAACATGTTAATATTATTTTTTTTTAATATCATCATGGTCAAAGTGGCAAACTTTTCACTCCTAATTTTCACCACCTAATTTTTCATGTAAAATATTGCAACAAACAAATACGGTCGTCCCGTCACCACTTTGTGGCTTGAATTTACGTGCTTTACTCTAACGGTTTTTCAAAATACTTTAAAATAATTATTGTTTTTTCGTGGTTGACAGAAGTCACAAAAAATGCATATTTAATTTCACATATTCTTGGCCTAAATAAAGCATTTTCAAGCTGAATGAAGAGAAAACCAATATGAGGCATTCAGAAGACACATTTAAAGATGTTATATGCACTGGTCACTAGGTGTCAGTAATGTTACGCTGATGTGACAAAGAGCCACCGAAGGAATTATGTCGCCCAGAAAACTCACCCACTGCTAACCTTATGTTTTATTTTGTGTTATCATGCCTGCTGTAATATAGGAGTTGTTTTCTATGTGGAAACTACTGAAATATTTAGTTTGTAAATCTGAAATTCGCTTGTCATAGTTGTGTGGGAACTAATTAACTGCCATAAATAAGGGATTACAGCACACTGGTTTTGGATTTACTGATCGCCAGACTTAAGTCATCCAATCTCCAAAACGTAGGTGATGATGGAATGGAGTTTTTGAGCGGTCCATTGTTTTTTTCCCTTCATCGTGGAGCTTTTGGTACAACCAGCACACAACATGGCTTCCGTGCAAAGTGAACGTTTACAAAGGAGCTCAGCAGGCCGTTAATGTTGATATCACAAGCTGGAGAACAAAAGGAGCGCTTGATTTTGTTTTTTTTTTAGATAGAATTTATCAGTACGAAGTTGTAATTCCCTGAAATCGGCCTGATAATTATCTGTCCAATAATGATTGTCCGCCCCATTATCACTCCAGCTCCAGAAATACCAATATCATCGGCTATGCCATTTTGAAGCCAATGTCGGTTGACGGGCTGATATTATCCTCCTTCTGCAGTCTGACAGTGTTTGCTGTTGAATAAAAAAAAAACGTTCCTGAAGATGCGTGCAGGATCGGGAATCCATGCGGGCCGAGTCACAAAGTGATTGCCTTGCTGAAAGTGCAACCCCCCGGGGACGTGAACAAGCACATTTTCACGCTAACAAGAACTTTCCCGGCATCAAACTCTCCCTTCTCCAATTTAGCTTACTTTGCATCTGACAGAAGATGAATGAATAAAGTGCAGCAGTGCTTCTTTATCGCCACTGAGCCTGCTGGGAAGGCCTTCACACGCGTGATCAAAAACATCGGCCATGTTTAATTCCTGGCAAATTGAAGAGGTGACACGTTGTTGATTTGTTTGATTCCGTAATTGCGCTGCTATGTTCTCATCCTAGGTGGAATGCGATGCGATGCTCAGCTGGGACCCTCGTGCTGTTTGTCACCAACGCTGATGACTTTTCAAAAGGAAAATATCTTTTACTTGGCCATCAAAGGTTCCCGAGGCAGATAGAAAATAACATTCCAATCACAGCCTTTCACTGTACATTCCCACCACTGTGCATTCATTATTCACCGAAAGCAACTGACAGACCAAAGTATTGGGACGCAGCTCTTAATGAATAAATAAATTGAAGGTCCTTACTGCACCTGGTTGCTGGCATGTGACTAAATAAATATGTTCTACATTGTTTGCAATTATTTTCTACGTAGCAAAGGCATACCGTATACAACTGTGGGAGTAAACAATGGCTTCTAGACGCAGCTTGTCGACTTCATTCGGTTAATTTTTTAATAAAAATAGCAAAGGGTTGTGATGCCGTTGGATGTTAACAGGGTCCGAGCGATACTTCTTTTCCAAAAGACGAAGGGTTAAGACTACAATGAAGGAAGCAAGGAGACAAATGGACGCTCACCTCATGCTCTGTTCTTGGAACTTTCACTGAAGACTGCTAAGAAGGACCGCCTTTACAACAAACATTTGGCTGGAAAGTACAGTATAAACACATTCTGGATGCTATTCTACACAGGAAGGGACAAGTCCACCCAGGCCAAAGTTGCCACAGAACAGTAAGTTGTGTCTTATTTCCATACTGTATTTTAAACACTATGCCACCATAGCGACAAGCATTCAAATCATTGTACATGTTATAAAACGTTTTCACGGCGATACAGTATGTTGGTGGTGGCGGCGGCACCAAATATGAAATAAATCATGTATTAATGACCCCTTTACACTCATTAAGAAGGCAATTTAAAACAATATTTCAGTCATTTCCACGTACCATTGTGTGTTTCTTTCTCCATGTCTTTTTCTTTGTTCCAATTAATACGGTTTAATTATAAGTTCTGCAAGTGCTCTATTTCATCTCCAGATGTTTCTTCCTCCTTGAAAACTTCCTCCTTGTAAACCGTCATATTTGTTTACTTTTGCAACGTGTCCGCTGACATCACTTGGGAAACACTGACATAAATATGAAATGTATTCTTTCCAAATTTAGCGGCCTGTTTAATAAAACAAACCTAGAAGATCAATACAAACAATACAGAACATACTTCAGCAAGGTTGATAAATCATGTCAGTAACAAGGCAGTCTGGACGGTTGGCTTGGCTTTCCTGTTCCCAGTGTGCTATAAAGGCCCGCTTAGATGGGTTTGGTGTGGAAGAACCAGCCTTATTTCCTACAGACTTAGCCAGAAAAGCCCTCGCTGATCAATACTCACTTACTACAATGTCTCCATCTACACGTCACTTCTTCACAGCATTTCTAGTTGAAACCTGATTTTTTTATGATCTCATCTCTACAGGCAGGAAAGGATCTGTAGCTCTTGGTGTTCAAAGATGTCGCAAGATCTCATGGCATTAAAACGTGCCAAGAAAAAAAAATGTCTGGTGGGTCCGAACCTTGAGATGAAAATAACCAAATAATTAATCACACAATCCATGAAGATGAAATCAATCACTTTGCCGGCATTATTATCATATATATCATTATGTATTGCCATGTGCATTCCTTGTCTGCTTTCCTTCAAACATGAAGGAAAAGAGTTCACTCTGTGCAATTGCATACCTCACTGACATCCGGAATGAGACCAGAAGAATGAGACATAACATCTCATGAAACTTGATACATGGGAAAGGAAGAAAGAGATGTGAGGAATGGGAACGGAAGATGCCACATGAGGAATGAGATGTGTGATTTCATACATAAGACCTGAGGAACAGGACACAAGATTTGCTACATGAGACATGACAAATGAGACATTTGTCGTGAGGAACATTTGTCGAAAGAGACGTGAGGAATGAGAAAGGAGACTGCCACATGCGGAATGAGATGTGTGATTTCATACATGAGACATGAGGATTACAGGACCTGCAATGTGGTTTCCGTCCCGGTCGCGGAACACTGGACCAGTTCTACACCCTTGTGGGAGTTTGCCCAACCGGTCTACATGTGCTTTGTAGACCGTGTCCCTCGTGGTGTCCTGTGGGGGTTTGCTCCGGGAGTACAGGATTAGTGGCCCGCTACTACGTGCCATTCGGCCCTTGTACAATCGAAGCAGGAGCCTGGTTTGCATTGCCAGAAGTAAGTCTAGCTTGTTTCCAGGGAACGTTGGCCTCTGCCAAGGCTGCCCTTTGTCACCGATTCTGTTCATAATCTTTATGGGCAGAATTTCTAGGCGCAGTCAAGGTGTTGAGGGAGTCCAACTTGGTGACCTTAGGATCTCGTCTCTGCTATTTGCAGACGATGTGGTCCTTATGGCCTCATCAGGCTGTGACCTTCAGCGTTTACTGGAGCGGTTTGCAGCTGAGTGTGAAGCTTCTCGGATGAGACTCAGCACCTCCAAATCCGAGGCCATGGTTCTCAGTCGGAAACGGGTGGACTGTACTCTCCGGGTTGGGAGTGAGGTCTTTCCTCAGGTGGGGGAGTTCAAGTATCTCAGGTTCTTGTTCACAAGTGAAGGAGGGTTGGAGCGTGAGATCGACAGACGGATCGGTGCAGCGTCGCCAGTAATGCAGTCGCTGTACCGGACCGTCGTGGTGAAGCGAGAGCTGAGCCGGAAGGCAAAGCTCTCTGTTTACCAATCGATCTACGTTCCCACCCTCACCTATGGTCATGAGTTATGGCTCATGACCAAAAGAACGAGATCGCGGATACAAGCGGCGGAAATGAGTTTCCTCCGTAGGGTGGCTGGACTCACCCTAAGAGATAGGGTGAGGAGCTCGGCCATCCGGGAGGAGCTCAGAGTAGAGTCGCTGCTCCTTCACATCGAGAGGAGCCAGTTGAGGTGGCTCGAGATCTAGTCCGGATGCCTCCCGGGCGCCTCCCTGGTGAGGTGTTTCGGGCACGCCCAGTCGGGAGAATGCCCCGAGGAAGACCTAGGACACGCTGGAGGGACTAAGTCTCAAGCTGGCCTGGGAACGCCTTGGTGTCCTCCCGGTGGAGCTGGAAGAGGTTGCCGGGGACCGGGAAGTCTGGACTTCCCTACTGAAACTGCTGCCCCCGCAACCCAGGCCCGGAGGAAAATGGAATGGAGTGGAATGGAGACATGAGGAATGGGACCTGAGATTTGGTACATGAGACCTTAAGAATGAGACATAACATCTCATGAGACTTGATACATGGGAGAGGAAGAAAGACACATGAGGAATGAGGTGTGACTTGAGACATGAGGAATGGGACGTAATGAGACTTGACATGACATGAGGTGTGAAGTGAGACATGAAGATATATGTAAGATTTTATTCACAGGAAATGAGGCGTGAGACATGAGATGTGTTTTGTGGTGCATCAAGAATGAGACTTTTAAATTTATGAATGAATCACACAATGAAAATAAAGCGGATAATAATAATATATTGTCATGTTCATGCATGTCTGTTTTTCCTCCAAACTCTTGAGTTTTATTCAAATGAACTTTGATTTGCGTTTACTTCGCCCCCACAACCCCTCATGCCACACAAGCAATCAAGTGAGCATTCACTTAGCACAAACTCCTGCTGCTCTCATTGGTCTACACTGTGTGTGTGTTGGAGGGGGGGAGCATACGTCTCCTACTGTATCACTAATGGAATTGAACGTTTACTGAAGATGGAGACCATTTGAAGATACAAAAGCTGACAGAAAAAACATACTGTATATTGTATATGTATAATGGACACACAGTATGGAGAGGTTCCAGCTCCCATGATGCACCTGCCGATGGCGTCCTGCGGTGCTAGCATCTCCTATACATACATTTCTTCCATTGCTATTAAAGATAGGCAGGTAATAATCCCATTTAAATGATTATATATATATACATATATATATAATATTTGCGTTCCTCTTCTTCTCCCCGTTATGATGGTGAATTATGATGGTGAAAGGCTAGATGGTAAATGCCCATTGGTGAAGTTAGTTTCATGTTGGATGTTGAATGTTCAGCCCCCGTAGCAACAGCGGTAGGACCCCCTCACTGTGCCCGGACTGCTCTCTCATGGTGTGGCGAGCTCGCACGGACTGCTCATTCACAGCAACATGTCCTCACAACTTGACCTCTCCTCAACTAAACACGTACAGGCGGCAACCGAAAACACCAGCGAAAAAAAAACTTTGGTTCTCTTACTAGCCACCTATGGTGATCATGAGCTCACATACAGCAATAGCCAGTACAAGCTTTAGAGTTTAGAGTTGTACTGTAGTAAGAATAAAATGTGTCATAAAAAAACAAACTTTAATAAAACTATTACAACTGCATCTGCAATTTTATTTAAAAGCTTTTGACATTTCAATTACAATGACATTTGATATTTGTTATTCCTTATATATAAATGGAATAATTTCAAATATAGTAACCTTTCCACTCCTATTACCAATATAGTAGTCAATAGAAGATAAGACATATTAGGCATAGAAAACCCGTTTACCACCTTCTAAAGAAAGTTTATAACATTAGAACCCACTAGACATTAAATAACACCCCTAAAGTAACCTTTTCATGCCTATTACCATATATACTGTTGTAGACATAGGAAACATGTTTACCACCTTCTAAATATAACATTATTAAAGCCCTCTAGAAATGAAATAACACCCCTATAGTAACACTTCCACTCCTATTAGCCAATCTAGTAAACATAAGAGAAAAAAAGACATATTAGCCATAGGCAACCTGTTTACCATCTTGTAAATATACTTTATAACATTATTAGAGCCCCGTACACATGAAATAACACCCCTATAGTAACATTTTCACTCCTATTACCCAATCTACTAAACATAAGAGAAAATAAGACATATTAGGCATTAAAAACCTGCTTACCACCTTGCACAGCATACAGCATGCAGCGTGATAGCACACCACCTCAGAGGAAAAATAAATGTTTTCTTTCCGGTTAATTTCCTCTGCGCTACCAGTCAGCAAGAGTGGAAGCTGGTTGGTGGCTGTTGCCATGGTGATGTTGCTGCTCAGCGGTACACAAAGCAAAGTTGCAGTCGAGCTCAACAACTACCTCACGGCTGGAGAGCGTTTAAACGTGACCCCTCCCACTTTAGGATGCCACTCTTTGCTAATTCCTACTTTCTGGCATCCTCCTTTTCTTTGCTAACGAGCCCGGACAAAATGATGAGAAGTTCAGCCCGGCGGGTGGTGCCAAATGAGCACAAACAAATGGGCTCCATCCACCCGGAGCGTCACAACGTTGGCGTCACAGCGTGGGAGGACTTTCTTCGATAATTGCAAATGTCGCAAAAATACTTCACTCTTTGCACCGAACGCCTTACATGGAAACATTCATTATCTCTTTTTCTAAGAAACGCACTAAAACCAATCCAACATGCGTGAAGATGGGATTTTCTCTGTAAATAAACAAACAAAACGAGAAATACTAGGAAAATTTGTTTGAGGAAAAATGTTACCAGCATGAAATCGAAATATTATCAGCATAAAATCATAACTGTGAGAAGAATTTTACAATTTCACAAGAACAAACTTGTAACATTATGGGGAATAAATATATATTTTTAGCATATATTTAAGTATTAAAGGAACAAATATGAGAAAAAAAACAAAATATACTCATTTTTGAAAAAATCTAAATGTTTTCAAACTAATTGTGGTCAATATGTGCTTAAATAATAATCTATTTATATGTATCTTTATAGCATATACAGTATATCTATTCATACAATATTACTTGACGTTGTTTTCATGTTTTAAAAAAATATTCATTTTTAAGGTGTGGTGGTGCGCCACCATCAGCGAGATGCAGCCCAAACCAATATATATATTTTTTAAATATGAGAAACAAAGAAATCAAAATAAAGTAATTTTTGTAAAATTAAGTTGGAGAAATAGTTACATTAATGTTCTGGGAATAAAATCCTAATTATGAGAAGAACATTTACAAAATGAAAAATTTTAAACAAATATGAAATATTAAGACAAAAAAGTTGCATTTAAGCAAAAAAAAACTTATAAGAATACACAGTTTAATTTTATACCTAATTATGAGGAAAAAGTGACATTGTTTTAGTTCATGTATAGTTGAAAATTTTAAGACAAATATGAGAAACAAACAAACAAAAGTCATTTTTGTAATAGTAATATTACATGAAGAAGATTTTGGAGAATTATATTAAAAAGTGGAAATATTTGTGAAAAAAAGAGTAGATATTAAAATACAATAGCGTTTGTCACCTTTTGCACTTTTTTCCTTGAAAGAATATAATAAGTCGTCTTTTTATTTTGGACACGCCGCTTCTCCTTCCTCGACTCTCACCTTGCAGCAGCGACGTTGCCGTCATCACCGTCTCCGGAACGCCATCCTTGCTGTAGATGGACTGGAGGAACTCGGGAACGCAGTCGTTCTCATCCACGATGATGACTCGCACCTGAGGAAGAGGGAGAGGAAGAGAAAAAAAAGCCAAGAGAATCAATTAACGCCTTCTAATTCTGCATACAATTCATCCCTTCCAAAGATACACATTCAGCCTGAGAATAAGAAAGAAGGTGATTGCACATAAACGACTGCCGTTAGGCACCGCAAAAGCAAGAAGGCATTCTTGGTTGGTGCGAGCCGCCACATAAGAGGAAACATACTTTGGATGCTGCGTTTCCTCAGACAAGAGCTGTCCTATCAGGTCTTTGAGCATGAACAGGTGACTCATGCTTGGATAAAAGGAGATGCAAAGAATCCAATAAGCAAATTTACCATCAACAAGATATGGACATGTGGGCAGTCAGGACGCTGAGGAGATGTGAAGCCAAGCGTAACAACATGATGGTAAACTTCACTGAGAAGAAATTTGCTGACAGTCACATTTCATCAAATTTCATTCAACACCTCAGCTCCACGTTACACCTTATTTTGGAATTTTCTACTACTTCCGGTGTTTTTGAACACTTGGCTGCCTGACAGCTTCGGATGCTAACTTGTGACTTGCCAATAGAATACATTTTTTTCTTTTTATCTTATGTCTGGCGGGAATAAAATATATTTATATAATGCCAAGGTTGACCCGGTACAGACAATACAGGTTCTAAAATAATGTTTTTTATGTTAATCTTTTTTTTTTTACATTTTACACTTATATTTTACCAGCACTGAGTGTGTGATGTTTTGGGCTAGTGAATAAAAGTTCTGTTAATTAAACGCAAAAACTGTCACATTTACTGATGCAATCCCTCAAGTTGCAATTTAGCCCAGTTACTGAGAAATGGATGTATCCTGCAATTTTTTTTAATGGGATGTCAGCCCCATCAACAAACATCAACAGCATCATCAACAAGCTGTAATACGTAGACGTTGTCACCCTCATTTTGTTTACACCATTAGACAGTATGTGGCAAAAAGTTGGTCTTATTTTGAAGGCCAGAAGTGTGCTGTGAATGCGGTGCTGCCTCTCATTTGCATTTGACTCAGAAGGGGAATGGTAAAATGCTGGTTTGCATTAGTAAGCACAGTAAACACACACAGCCGTACTAGCATGCTTTGCTAAACTATGCTAACCCAGCTAGCTTCCTTTCCCGCTGCGTAGGAGTTGAGTTTTTCTGGTATTTTTTAGTTGGGGGGGTTCCTGTCTCAGTATGTGTTTGTGATGACATACTGGAGCAACACTGATGTCTTTTCATTCAGTCTGCTGTCATAAAGGCATGGGAATTGAACCACACACATCAAGTATAACGCAATAAATCTATTAGTCCATGTTCTATTGACCTAGGAAACAATTTATATATACAGAGAGCAGGTAAAGTTATGAAAAGTTTGATATTTGATTTGCACTTTTTAATCAATACATTTTGGGGTTAAATGGGTTGAATTGAAAATAAACAAACAAACCTCGGCTGCTTCACACTCGACACAAACTCAACTTTTTACACGTGCATGGCCAGCATGCAAGAAAATCCTCATCTTCTGGCATCATCATCTTCTGCCAGATGCAACAGACTGGCTGCCTTGACAATACACACACACGCACATGTAAAGACCTCTGACATTAATTCCTGCGAGGTATGATGAAATTCTGTAATATCACTAAATCCTTTAGCAAATATCAGCAGGATAAAAACAAAAAAGATGTGAGCATGTCAGCTCCCGGAGGTGACGTGTGTATGTGTTGATACAGACTGGACACGCAAAGGCCCGCTGGCCTCCATGGCATGCTTGCATCACCGCGGACAAGCAGGATTGAGCAAGAGCGAGCGGGCAGGCGTGTGCGGTGTCAAGCTGGCGGTGGCGGTGAGCCCTCACTCTTCCACTTCCAAATTAAAGACACACTCGGTGACAGCACAGCTCTGCTTTCTTGCACACGTAAACACAAAGTAAACCGATCATGGAATGTGTCCCGTCTCATTTAACATCCGCAAGCGTCTGTCACACGTCCCGCACTTCCCGGCACTGCTTTAGTCCTTCCTGACACTCCTTTAACAACACTTACACTTCATTAGTCAAGTCTACCCAACACTTGCATTTATTTAGCTCAAGCGCTAAGTGGACACCTTCCTTCATTGGAAGCATGCCGGCAATAATTGACAGAGAATATATATATATATATATATATATATACATATAAACATATATATATATATGTAAGATTTTAGTTGTTAAAAAGGCCTCTTACCAGCCCAGGATGACCAGCATGTCTGAGGAGCTGAACAAACAGCAGAATCTTGAAGTGGCGCGATTTGCGTTTTATTCACAGAACAGAGTGACAGAGTTTCACCTTTCCATTCCACCAGCTTTTCTCCGGCTGCATCCATTCTTGGTACAAGTGTTTAAGGCGATTGTAGAACTCCCGCGGTGTCTCTCCAGGCTGTAGGTCAGGCCCACGGAATCGCTGATGATACACATCTTCATTGATTTCATATTTTGTCAAAATGGCTTCCCTCACACATTTGTAGTCACATGAGTCTTCAAAAGCCATGGCCACATATGCTGCACGGGCCTTAGCAGTCAAGTATGGGATCAGTCTTACCGCCCAGTCAGGCTCTGGCCACTGATAAGCGGTAGGCAGACGCTCAAAGGTGGTAAGATATTGCTCAATATCATCACCATCTTCCAATCTGGGAATAACTGACTGTGCCCAGCCTCTAACTGTGTGTTCCCGTAGTGTGGGGGACCCTGGTACCTGTTCGGCCTGTTGCTGTCGAGGGGGACTGGTGTGAGATTGAGACGCACCACTTAGACTTGACACTTCACCAAGCTGATTGACCTGCAACTTCCTCTGCCTCCATCGTTCATGCTGCCTCTCCGCCTCCCGGTTCCATTGATTACTCAGGTCGGTCTGAGACTGCAGACATTTCTGAAGCATGCACATAATGGAGGTCAAATCCATACCAGACAACTCTTCTTTGGACTGGGCAGCTGCCGGCTCCCCACCTGCAGCACCTTCATCAAGAGTTCAGGAGCCTATTCTTCAGAGCCCGGACTTCAGCCTGCCATTCACAGTTCAGACTGATGCCTCGCACCGAGGAATTGGAGGGGTTCTTCTGCAAGGGTAGGGCGAGGACAAGAAGCCAGTCGCCTTTGTGAGTAGGAAGCTGTTCCCACGAGAGACCCGCTACTCTATTGTGGAGCTGGAGTGTTTAGCCATCAAGTGGGGATTGACTCCTTCAAGTACTATCTTTTGGGGAGGGAGTTCATCCTGGAAACAGACCACCAAGCATTGCAGTGGCTGGAGACCATGAAAGACACAGTCGCATCACCAGGTGGTTTTTGTCCCAAGTTCAACATCTGCTATGTGCCTGGGAAGCAGAACACCGTAGCGGACTTCCTGTCCCGCAGGACGCAGGACCTTCCGAAGGAGGAGGAAATGTGAGGAAGGTGCCAACCCTCCCTCACTGATCAGGTGTACACTTCCATTTTCATTCCTGTTTTGTATATTTCATATTTAGTATTTAATGTTTAATTCTATAGATTTGCATGTATTTCATGATTATGCTCTGTGTTAACTGCTAAAGATTGGATCCTTATTTAGCTAGTTTTCACACAGAAATAATTGGTTTCCTGGTTTCTCATCAATTTCTCTTTTCATTGAGGTGATTGGCTGGGGCACTGACATGTGAGTGCAGGCCAGGTGCAGAACATTGCACCTGGTGTGACTGTCCCAAGTGGCACACGAGGGAGAGGAGATTTAGTTGGCAAGCATTTGTGGAATGTAAATATGGTGTTTTAATGGGTAGCAAACATAGGAAATTAGAAGAATTGTAATTGTAAATATATGTGTGTTGGTATAGGTAAATGTATTTTTGTAATTGAATAATAATGAATTGTGTGCACCATCTCCACCCCTGGATTTGGGTCATTGGTGCTGGCTCCACTATTAGAGGGGGAATTATGAGTGGGTTAGAAGAAATAGGCTGGTGGAATGGGAAGGAAAACTCTGTCACTCTGATCTGTCACACACGCACGCACGCACGCACACACACAGTATATATGCTTATATACTGTATATTTATATCTGTATATATGTGTAATAGGCTCCAGCATACCTCCGCGACCCTAATGATGATAAGCGGAATAGAAGATGGGTGTATGTGTACATATACACACAAATACACACACATACACACACAGAGTATGTATACATACATACATATACATATATACTGTACATACATATATACACACATACACACACACACACGACTAAATCGGATGTGTTAAAAGTAAGTACACTGTGTATTCCTGTAAAAAGTACACGCCGTACATCAGACTGCGGCCACTCAACCCTCCATTATCTACTTCACTGACTGATCCAATTTAGTTTGCCAACCAAACATCCATGCATCATCATCATCATCCAGGCTCTGTGGCCACTTCATTAGGTATGCCACGCAATGAAATGCCATTGAGGAATTCAGTCGATGATGAAGATGTACACTTCTGATTGGCCCATTTGTGTATTTTTGTAATACTGCATCAAGCCTTTCTCATGAAATGAATTGCCATACGTGCATTTCAAGCATTTTGCTGGTGGATGCTACAAATTCATACTCATTTATACGGCATCCTTTTTTTAGACACACGCTAGATCCTGCAATCAAGCGCCAGAAGTGAGTCAGGTCATTTGACTAATTGCTCCAACGCAACCCAATTCTCCAAAGTGTTCTTGAACTCAACACACCGCGGTCCCGTCTGCTCGGTGCTTTTTCCTTCATTTGGGTTTGCCATGGTTTAGCCGCACACATGGAGGAGGCTGAGAGGGTGAAGGAAGAAGAAGAAGAGGAGGAGGAGGAAGGCGTCGGCTCGACACCACTGATGGTTCTGTAGGTGTGGGGGTTCAGAGAGCACGACGCCAGGCTGAGGAGGCTGGCTACTGGATGATCGGCACCAGACAGGTTCTGCTCTCCTCACGGCCCTGAAGGCCAAAAGTGCTTACAGTGGCCCAGTACCGTTGAAGAGAACATACTTAAGCCTGGAGGTAAGAGCCGTAACCAAAGTGCTGTGGTGATGTGTTTGTTTCCCGCTACCTGGTTCCTCCTGCACTTGAATGGATCCACAAAACGTTACAACCCCATGACCTTTCAACTCAACCCTCGTCCCCTCCGAGAGAAAATCAGCTGAATGGTGCAGGAGTTCAAAAATTAGGCTTTGCCATACATCCTTTAAAAAAGCAGGACGGCTAATTGGATGGAACTTGGCCAATTTTTATTTTGTGAATCTGCAAACCCAGCATGATGTCAAAATGTAATGTTAGCACTTTACCTCACATGGCTATGCTAGTGTTGCTAACTGCTAGTGTCCGCATGTCCCACTCCCTCATATTACTTTACTGTATGTGATATGTGACACATACAGTAGTGTTCACAAAATAGCAGTGGAATGTGACTAACCAAATAAATCATTGTTATTTTTTTATTGCTATATGGCAAACAAGTCACCAGTAGGTGCAGTAGATTCTCAGTAAACACAAGACCCAGCATTCATGATATGCACGCTCTCAAGGCAGTGCAAATGGCAAATTAGTTGAAAGGGGGTGTTCAAAAAAATAGCAGTGTCAAAACTAGTTTGTACTAAGTTTTTTGTTTCTAGGATTTGGCAAGCCAATGAATGACTAAACTGATATTTGTTTTTTTTATAACTGCTTCACAACCAACTTGTGGCACCTTTCAGCTGTTGTTCCACTCTTAAGATTCTTTAACAACATTCCACAATTCATTAACATTTCTTGGTTTTGCTTCAGTAACTGCATTTTTGATGTCACCCCACAAGTTCTCCACAGGATTAAGGTCCAGGGATTGGGATGGCCACTCCAAAACATGAATTCTGTTGGTTTGGAACCAAGATTTTGCTGGTTTACTAGTGTGTTTGGGGTCATTGTCTTGTTGAAACACCCATTTCCAAGGGCATGTCCTCTTCAGCATAAGGACCTCTTCAGGTATTCTGATATATGCAAACTGATCCATGATCCTTGCTATGGGATAAATAGGGCCAACACCATAGTAGGAGAAACAGGCCCATATCACGATGATTCCCTGTCTTCACTGTGTACTGTGGCTTGAATTCAGAGTTTGAGGCTCCCAAAAATAACAATTTAATCAATCAGTCCAGAAAATGTTCCTCAATTTCTTTTTAGGCCTGCTGATGAGTTCTTTGGCAAATTGTAACCCCTTCTGCACATGCCTTTTTTTAACAGAGGGATTTTGCAAGGAATTATTGTAAATAGAATCAAAATATGCGAATCAAACAGAAGAAAATTGATTTGTTGTGGCGACCCCTAAAGGCATAAGCCGAAAGAAAAAGAAGAGATTCGCTGTCACAGTACTTACAGGTAACTCCACACTGTCTTTGATAGTTTTCTGGCACATGTCTCTATTTTAAGGCATTGGAGATCATCAGAATCAGAAATCAGAAAAACTTTGCCATTGTAAGTGAACAATTCACGAACTAGGAACTTTCTTTGGCGACTCAGTGCAACGTGAATTCTAAGAAAACATAGAGCATTAAATAAACATAGAACTAACAATAACTAAACATAGAACCCTGAGTAAAAAGTTGAAATCACTGATAAGTAAAGGCATGAGAGTGTTTTTAGTGCAGGTATTATAAGGTGCCAAAAATACTGGTTATAAAGTGACCATAGTGCAAATGTTATAAAGTGTTCATGAGTTCAACAGCAGCAGGAAAGAAACTGTTCTTGTGGCGAGAGGTTCTGGTCCGAATGGACCGTAACCTTCTGCCAGAGGGGAGTGGCTCAAATAGTCCATGTCCAGGGTGGGAAGGGTCAGCAAGTATCCGGCCTGCTCGCCCCCGAGTTCTGGAGACGTACAGGTCCTGGAGAGATGGAAGGCTGCAGCCGATCACTTTCTCGGCGGAGCGCACAATGCGCTGCAGTCTTTGTTTGTCCCTGGCAGTGGCCCCGGCGAACCACACTGTGATGGAGGAGGTGAGGATGGACTCAATAATGGCCGTGTAGAATTGCACCATCGTCTGGACAGGCAGCTTGGCTTTCCTCAGCTGCCTCAGGAAGTACATCCTCTGCTGAGCCTTCTTGATGATGGAGCTGATGGTCTGCTCCCACTTGAGGTCGTGGGTGATGTTAGTGCCCAGGAAGCGGAAGGAGTCCACAGTTGTGATGGGAGAGTCTGTCAAGACGAGGGGGGGTAGGGGGGCTTTGACTTTCCTGAAGTCCACGATCATCTCCACTGTCTTCTGAGCATTGAGCTCCAGGTTGTTGCAGCTGCACCACGACACCAACCGGTCCACCTCCTTCCTGTAAGCAGACTCATCACCGTCTGAGATGAGCCCGATGAGGGTGGTGTCATCCGCAAACTTAATCAGTTTCACCGAGTCGTGGCCGGAGGTGCAGCTGTTGGTGTACAGGGAGAAGAGCAGGGGGGAAAGTACACAGCCCTGTGGGGATCCCGTGCTGATAGTCCGAGTGTCCGAGACATTCTTCCCCAGCCGCACGCGCTGCTTCCGGTCCGTCAGGAAGTCAGTGATCCACCTGCAGGTGGAGTCAGGCACGTTGAGCTGGGCGAGCTTGTCCTGGAGCAGAGCTGGGAGGATGGTGTTGAATGCAGAGCTGAAGTCCACAAACAGGATCCTGGCGTAGGTTCCTGGGGAGTCCAGATGCTGCAGGATGTAGTGGAGGGCCAGGTTGATGGCGTCATCTACAGACCGGTTGGCTCTGTAGGCGAACTGCAGAGGGTCCAGGAGCGGGGAGGTAAAGGACTTGAGATGAGGCAGAACCAGGCGCTCAAATGACTTCATGACCACAGATGTCAGTGCCACAGGTCTGTAGTCGTTGAGTTCAGTGATCCTGGGCTTCTTGGGGACGGGAAGAATGGTGGACAGCTTGAAGCAGGCTGGGACATGGCATGACTCCAAGGAGATGTTAAAAATGTCAGTGAAGACATGCGCCAGTTCTACCGCACAGTGTCTCAGGGTAGGAGGAGAGACACCATCCGGACCTGGAGCTTTCCGAGGGTTCTGCTTTTTAAATGTCTTGGCCACATTCTGCTCCGAGAGTGTGAGGGCAGTGGGGGAGGGGGAGGGCTCCAGGGCTAAAATGCCTGCAATGTTTATTGTAGTCAGTGGGGTGGGGGAGAGGTGTGAATCTTTGAACCTGGAGTAGTGGGTGTTCAGTCTTTCTGCTAGGTGATGGTTGTCAACAGCGGGGGGTGCTTTGGGTCTGTAGTTGGTGATTTCCCTCAGACCTTTCCAGACAGAGACAGGGTTGTTGCTCCAGGACTTCTCCTTCAGATTATTGTTGTACCTTGATTTAGCCTTCTCCACCTCCTTACTAAATAGCTACTTGCTCTGTCTGTGTACATGAGGGTCGTTGTTCTTGTGGGCCTTTTCTTTCTCCTTCCTTAGCTGTCTCAGTCTGGGTGTGAACCAGGGTTTGTCGTTGTTGAAGGTCACTCTGGTGTAAAATGGGACTATGGTGTCTTCACAGAATTGAATGTATGACGTCACTGTGTCTGTGTATTCGTCCAGGTTATTAGTAGATCATTTGAATAGTTCCCAGTCTGTTGTATCCAAACATGTGCGAAGGTCCTCCACAGCCTCACTTGTCCACTTTTTAGCTGTTCTCACAGTAGGTTTGGAGAGCTTCAGTCGTTGTTTGTATGCTGGGATGAGGTGAACCCTGGCATGATCAGAAAGGCCTAAAGCAGCACGTGACACACTTTGATAAGCCCCACTGACTGTAGTATAACAATGATCCAGCGTCTTCTGCTCTCTCGTCGGACATTCAATAAAGTGTTTGTACTTTGGCAGCTCCTGGCTTAGATTTCCCTTGTTAAAGTCGCCCAGGATGATAAGTAAAGAGTCCGGGAAAGTCCGCTCAACATCCAAAATCTGCTCCGCGAGCGCGTGTTGAGCTTCGTGCACGTCCGCACATGGCGGGATGCAAACAGCAGACAGGATGAATGAATGATCATTTTAGCTGAATAGCCAAACATTTTTGCACCTCTTCATAAGCTTGCCCCTCTCCAATCAACTTTTAAATCAAAGTACGCTGTTCTTCTGAACAATGTCTTGAACGACCCATTTTCCTCCAGCTTTCAAAGAGAAATGCATGTTCAACAAGTGCTGCTTTCATCCTTAAATAGGGGTCACCGGATCCACACCTGTTTTTTCACTAAATTGATCACTGATTACTGATTGAATGCCACACTGCTATTATTTTGAACACACCCCTTTCAACCAATTGCCCAATTGCACAGCCTTAAGATCATGCATATCATGAATGCTGGGTCATGCTTGTTTTCTGAGAATCTGCTGCACCTACAGGTGCTTTGTAGTCATAAAAATTTACTAATAACAGTGATTCATCTGGTTAGTCACATTGCACTGCTGTTATTTTGAACACTGCAGGACTGTACTTTACATTTCCCTCATGTTGCATTATGTGATGTATGGCACATACTGTATATTATATCTACATGCCACTATTTACTTTAAGTGCAGCATTATCCTGTAAAAACGCACACAACATAAGCGCTTTGGGAGACACTAAACACACAGGAGGGTTTATTAAAAGCATGAAGGCTAGCATTCTTCCAAAACAATGTTGTGGGTTTTTGACACTGAATAGTAAAAGAAAAAACTCTAAAATGGGACATTTATATGAATACGTCTCAGAGTGTCACTGAAAAGCAAGAGTGACTATCTTGGAAAATGGAAATGGAAAATTTTAAGAAAGGTAAGAATCTAAAAACACACACATACTAAAAAAACCCACCAACCTCTGCAGCGCTGCTCATGCTGTCCTGGCCCTCGCCGGCTCGGACCAACAACAAGTAGCGGTGCTGGTCGCTCTCGTAGTCGATGGGCCGCGTCAGGCTGATCTCAGCAGTCTCGGGCGAGATGGAGAAGAGGCTGCTGGGATTGATGAGCAGGCTGTAGCTGATTGGCTTCTGCTGGAAGGAGACGGCGGACGTGACCAGGAAGCTGGGGAGGCCACAGGAAGAGGAGGTGAATGTCAACCATCATAGCCATTTTTACGATGACGACAATGATAAAAATTCTTATTAAATGACAACTTCTGCCTTGAAGCCAAAAGTGTGTCGCCTTCTCAGGCCTTCTAGGTTCTGTCATCATATTCTGATGATGACCTATTTTATTTACGCGTCAAAATGTGCTACCATGCTGTTCCACTCCAGTCCTGTAGGTGGCTGCATTGCACATTCCAAAGTGGATGATTTTTCCCTGAAATATGGGCCCTTTTTCCCCACATTCCCGTAGCTAATCATTTAGAAAAGCATGATAATACATTAAATTTAATACATTAAGTCAGTGATATCACTGATTCCATTTCCAATCCGATACTGAGTAAACGTCAAGACGATATCGGCGATACCGATCCGATACTGATGCCTCATGCAAGTTGTCGTATCATGGCATGAACAACACAAAATAGTTCAATAAAATGATTAATAAATCAATCATTGACATCATTTAATTTCAATAAAGCATGAATTGTAATACAATAATACTTGTTTTGTTTAAGAATTAATTTTAGTAATTCATTCATCTGACACCCTAAAGCATATTTAGGTAAAATACAGCCAAGCTAATATACAACAACAGAAAAAAACACTTTATATTAAGGTGCTGGTAATAAGCCTCTATAAGTAGTAATTAAAGTTAAGACTCATAATATTAGTAAGATTATAAATTAAAGGGTTAGGTTAATAGGTGCATAACAATGACTTTATTAATTAAGGTACTGTTCCCACTTGAGACCCTGTACCTGCACAGCAGCATCGTTACCTGTAAATAATTACGCAATACCAGGATTTATTAGCCTTTATAAGGCATTATTATCTAATACCTGAGCACTATTCTCAATATCTCAGTGCTTATTACAATTAGCTTCAGTATATTACTATTATGTAACTGCTATTATATAATGTCATGATATTATCATGATTATTATAAATGCAAATTTGCATTTAATATTTAATCTTATTCATACAAAAGGTTTGTTAACTTGAATTACTGCTTATTACAAGCACCTTAATATAAAGTGTATAATATAAATATGTGAAAATGATATTTTAAACAATACCTTTGGGAAATGGGCAAAATTAATTCTTTCAATGATAGATTATTAAGAAAACTTTATTTACAATTCACTAGCAAGAGTCTGTGGAAGCGCAAAGGAGGTGTGCTTGCATCGTACAGGAACAAACACTAGTGTCATCCTGGGCATATAAAAGTACATATCAGTATGTTTTTTTCAAACTGATTTTCACCGATTACATTACATTTTATTCCAATATCGGTGGGCCGATATCGTTTTCGACCGATCAGCCTTTCAACAGACAATCTTGACCTCAAATGACTGAAGTATCCAAAGTATCAAAATTTAGATTTGAGAATGAATTTAGAGCTGGTACTTCCGAATGTATTCTATTATTTATTATTTTATATTTGTTATTTTCCCAAGCGTTGAGATTTCACATTTTGTTTGAAGGTTCTTACAAAGTACCAAATGCAAACGTTGGTTTGGCTATGGACCTCATGCATTAGTAGGGAGTAGGCATACTTTCTCTACTTTCAATGAGTTTCAAAAGGTGTGTCAAGCATATCTGGTAGAAAATCTGCCGTCATATTAATAAAGAGGTTCTATCTACTATCTGGACAGCATTAGAAACGTCCAACCTCTGGAATTTCTGTAAAGTATTTCAAAGAAAGTACATTTTGAATAACATTTTAGTCTTATTGAGGCGCCTGCTGAACTGCTACATTCCTAATATTAAAGCGCAGCAAAGTTAAGTGCTGATTTGTTACTGAGCTGAGTGTCCATAAGAGGCTGACGGCTCGTTATTTATCCGCGCCATCTAGAGCAGACCTGCATGCTCCAAACCTGTCAATCAAAGTAAAGCAGCTCGTCGGGCATAATGAGGTCCATCCAAGGACACTGCAGGAACCGTGGCCTTTCATCGGAGCAGACCTGGTCTTGTGTGTGTGTGCGTACCTGGGTGTGCGTGTGTGTGAAAACACACTAATAAACGATGATCTCAGGTGCCAGAAGAGGCCGCCTTTCAGTCTTTGTTTGCCACCGTGTAAATCAATAATTGCCATGCAGTAATCACCTTCAGTGCTACTTGTTAAACACGTTCAAGGCCGAACAAGCAGTCATCGCATCCGCGCGTTCTTACGCCCTATAAGTGTACACAACTTGAATTCAGGCAACCTCACCGCGCCGGTGGCTTCTAACACCCTCAGATTAAGGGTGGTTCAGCCCAAAGACAAAATCCTGAGAAGGAAACTCAGAAAGTTCACAATTGGGTTGGGAATGACCGCTGAGTTGGAACTGAAATTGTTGTCACAAACAGGAAGCTGAATTGCATTTCAAATTCGAATTGCAGGAAGTAAATTCCCGGAAACTCACAGGAATAAATGATGTATAATTAGGTACTTATTATGATTTAATATGATGTTTAAATAAGTAATTAATATTTAAGTGTCAATTACAATGAAGCCTTACAGTATTTATCTATTAAAACATGAATTTGACAAAAATATTGTATCAGATCTAAACGGGGGGGAAAATGATCTTTCCTGATAATAAGTAGGTGATGTATTAGTAACAAAATGATGCCCCATAATTTGATAGAAATGAAAATGATCACCCTATGGAGGGGGGAAATCATAGACACCCCAAAAATGAAAGTGAAAAAATGATGCAGCAAATTGGTCCATTTTGCCAAAATTTCATTGTAGAGACTCAAAATGATTCTCAGCAGTTTGTGTGGCCCCCACGTGCTTGTTTTTCCCAAAAAGTTCAATTTTGGTTTCATCACTCACCATGACTTTCCCCCAGAAGGTTTGGGGGTTTTCTCTGTGCA